>RDPX01000047.1:2546025-2590901 GCA_003991215.1 Morbakka virulenta | reverse complement strand
GTTGAATGAGGTAAATTCATCACTATGTTTTTTCATGCATTTTATCGAATCTTTTGACAATCTTGGAGCAAGATGCACCTTGTTTTATGATCCTCACAATAAATTTTTTGCTCTTGAGAATAAAGTCATCATACTCTAGAGTTGCCAGAAAGATCAGGCACCCTAACGATGTGAAAAGGAAAGTTGTCTCTTTTGTCAAATAGTTTTTGCACAAAAATCCCATCTTTAATAGCAATAGCCAGTTCTAGGGATGTTGTGTGTGAACCTTTGTGTTCTCATTTAAGGTGTAGCTCTGGTGGGTATATTTCACAGTAACTATTTGGACAAATTTTGACTTGAGGTCACTCAGATGGGCAAGTACTTCAGGATCCTTCAGGGTTGGTTTCACATGACGTGGTTTGATTTTTGTCTTCAGTACCAAGATTTTCTTGTTTACCTTCTCCATAATCTTATTGGTCCAATTTTTATCAATTTCATATTGTTCAGATATTTTATCAATGACCTCAATAACACTAGAATGTACAGTCGAAACACATATGTTAAAATTTAAGAACTGAGCTTTGGGTAAGTTTGGTCCTTTAGACAAAGGTTTGCGAAGTTCAGAATTTTCAATGAATCAGAGGTCACCAGTCGCAATATGATTATGATGATCACCACAGAATGTTGACAGATGACATTCACATTGAGGCATATTTTCGACGACGAATTCATTCTCCAGGTCATTGATTTTCAAACTTGAAACAACATCCTTATGATTGAAGATCTTATTTTGCTTTGGCCATAAAAATATATTCAAAGTGTCAACTGAACACTTTTAATTTGCTTCGACCAATCCAAAATAAGATCTTCAACCATAAGGATGTTATTGAAAATAATGGAGATGAAAATTGCCCATTTCTGGTGTTTCGGTATCCAATTCGAAAAACGAACATTATAGTATATATTACGGTAAAAATTAATAGAAATAAACTTTTGTTTATCGCAGAACATAGCTGGGAGGATTTCTATTCAAAACAAGCTTAAAAATTGTTACGACTTCCATTCAAATTTTGTTATGCGTTAAGTAGTGTTAATGTTATAGGTAAACGCTATGTAAAACCAATTCACTGAATTTCAGTCCAGTAATTCTTTCATCAAAAAAAAATTATAGCTATCTTTACACATGAATGTACAAACGTGTCAACGCAGTATAATGCTCAGTAAAAAATTAGCAGCAAATACATATATGTGAACTCCATAATTTTCTGTCCCTTCATTATATTGTAGTAGTTATTAACCTTATCTTTATTCGCGCACTCTGCAAATGACAAACAGGTCCTCTCATCTACGTCTAGAATTGATAAACAACGTCACTTGCATTATTCATAAATAACAATAACACCATGTTTTTAATCTTTATTCATATAACCGACAAATAACGCATTAAAAAAAACAACAAAAAAACAAAACAAAAAAAACAAAACAAAACAACAGATTATTAACTATATCATGAAAGTATAAAAAACACATCAAGATATTATTTGTCCTTTCTTTTCTCAATCTATTGTGTTCTTCTTATTTGTTTACATTAACACCTGCCTGGTAGAACGCGGTCCAGAGGTCTGGGAACCGTCCCTGAAAACCCATTGTTCAACTAACCCCATTGTTCTATTAACCAATCAGAGGGTTAGCTAAGCTCCTCAAAAAAAGTGATGCAGTATCTTGTGGCTCTACTCTACTTATCTATACTCGGATATGCGTTCCTGCTAAGTTATTGAGTCAGTTTTCATAAGGTTAACCTTACGACTTCAATAAACTTTATATAATGGCAGAAAACATCGTTTGTGACTTTACCTCCAGTTATTTGTAGCTTGACTATTTTTATATTCAAATAATAGGTAACTATTCTGTGCATATCCCACCTTTTCTGGTAAGTGTATTTTCTATGTTCGTCAGCTATTGGTAAAGTATTTCAGCTTGTGTATTAATATCACTTAGCTTTTTCTGGTACTCTTTAAGATTTTTATACAAGAAAAAGCTCCTTTCCTTATTTTAAAGAAAAGAAAAATCTGTTCAGTAGATTTTATACCAGGGATTTGTAACTTTTACCATTTTTCCTTTCAAAGAAAGTTATTTTGAGTATTCATAAGACCCCCATGCCGTTTTCTCAGGACCATTTATAGAAAGTTCGCCTTTCATGCGTTTTTTCATATAAAAGTCCATTAAACACACTAAAACAGAAATCAAAACTCGTATAGGATATTGGAAACCAGCTGTGAGTCAGGAGGTTAAACGTTTGAAGAACATTAACTTCTCGATGAAACGCCACATAAGACTGGTGGAAATATAAATAAAACGCAACGTAATGTGTACTGTAAAAGTAAATCGTAGGCAATAAGTAAAACCAAGTGAAAATAAAGTAATTCTTAGGAGAGCTGGATACAAAGCTCAATGAAGTTAAACAATAGAAAGAGATAGGATACCATCTTTTGGCACCTGAGACAGAAGAATTAGAGCACTTGATAACAATAGGAAATATTGAAGGAAGGCTGAATCGTGGTAGACAAAAAGTGATAATGAAACACCGCATGGTCTTATTGCTTAAAAGTTAAACATAAATGACGTCATCATGTAGAAACAGAATCGTAATTGATGAAAATCCATGATTGCTGATGTCTCTGGTACACGTAAACGAAAAAGAAGTAAGCATGATTTAGATTTTCCACAGCTGAGACTGAAACGTGTTCATCGATTATCCTAGAGGCAGTCACTTGCTGTATCCTACACTTTGACAAGCTGCTGCTTCTATCTCAGTTTGAAGTGTAGAGGAGGAAATGCTATAATTAGCAAGTCAAATGGCTACATTAATTATTACATTTATTAGGGTTCCCAGCACCTAGATTTCTTCTCATTAATCAGGCCATTCTGTGGCTTCTCTATTGACCAAGGTAAAAACTGTCAACTATTAATTCATTTAAAGTAATACAGTTACGTTCTTTCTACTTACGCATTTGAAAAGGAGTTTTGAGGCTGTCGTATTCCTCTTTATGTAGTACTGATTCAAAAATCAACAACGAGCCATGTAAATTTCTTTTATAATCTTCATGTAACTGTCCATAAACGGCCTTTACTTTACTTGGATGTATGTTCTGATACCTAGTCAGCTAAAAATAATTGTAAGTTTCTCTGGTTTGGTAGAACGATACATTAACCGCTGTCACCAGTGATTTTATTATCAATGCAATGAAGCTAAGCTATTAAATACCTTTTTAAAGAGATTAGAATTTCTACTATAGTTCTAGCGCTTATGACTTTCATCTGTATAACTGGCTATAGGCTCATGTGTATGAGTGGAACCTAATAACCTGTCCTCGAGTGAACACACATATCTGAAAAGTAGAAGTGATAAATTTACTGGGTGAGATATTGGACAAATGATTAAATACAAACCAGGATAGACAACCTTGTGATTATTCTCCTCCTTCTTCCACACCATAGAAAACTAGAATACACTCGCTATCTCTTTATTTCAGAGAGTCTCATATTTTCTTGTCAGGTCTTTAAGACACTCTCGGGGCTTGTCTTTTAGCTCTAAACCTTATTTCAATAATGGCACAGTACACCGGTTGTATAAATGGTGATAAAAAACTTATGGTTTTGTAATGCTAAGTCCTAATACAAGGAATATTTCGTCAGGAGGCAGCCACTATTTATGACATCGTAAGTTTCACGTATCATTTTGGCGCCTTTTCTTAAGTGCTTAAGCCTTATGAATGTTCATGACAACTACAAAATGCTTCGAAAGGATTTAGGAAGGAATCAAGCGTTGTACGTTAAAATATATTTTTTATCTAAATTAAAATTAAATCTATTTGATATTATAATTTTTAGTTTTACCGTCCATAGATAAGTTTGCTCTGTACTTCATTTCAGCCAAAGGTTTTTCAAGGTAAACAGTGCTCTGGGACGGATCGTGAACTGCCCTTCCATAAAATGAAATTTAGGCTAAAAGCTTGCTTTCTTTACTGCAGTCCTTATTGCTATTTGAGAAGCAGAATATGAACTTTTTATCCTTGATGAACCAATGTACATAGGTATCCGTATCTGTCTATGAATCCGTTTTATATCCTTAGGTTGATTTGGTTGATAATGAATTGTTTCTTTAGGTAATTAGCAGTGAAAACGCTTTTCAAATTTTATGAAAATTCCAGCTGGCTTTATTGGGATTCTGACTTCTGTTATTCAACAATTTATAGGATTATATTTTATTGAGCTGTTTCGTATATGTACAAAATCAACTATCTATTCAGCAAATAGGTACAAAATGCCAAAATACAATAGTATTTCATGGAATAAAGCTGATGTGCTGGAAAACTGCTGATTTCATATTTAAAACCAGCATCATATAATTGATTCGATTAAACTGGAGAAATCTCTTCCAACTGACAAAGTTGGTGGAAAGTTTCCTATGGATATCTTTAATTACAGTTTTTATTATTATTTCAATAAAAAAATCAATTCTTCATGGAGGATGAAAACAGTAAGTAGAAAAAATTTACAGTACGAAAACTTGAAAAAATAATTGATGCAAAAATATAGAAGGAAGTAGAATAAGCAGCACCAAGGGTTAAAAAGTAAAAAAATCTTATTCTTTAAATGGTTCTCAATACAAGAGGATTGGTGTCCAATCAAAACTTGTATTGTATCATAAAAAAGTTGTTTTATTTGTTAAAAAAATGATCAGGTTAATTGCTCACGTCATGTTATTCATACATTTTTTAAATAATTGAAATCCTAGCTCTGAAGGTTGCTTCAACTTAAATATCAGCCCTAAAAGTTGTATGGTAGTTACAGAAAATCTGAATTACGTATTTTATAATCAATTTTGAAAGAAAGATTAAAGTCAAGTGCAGTTTTGTGTCTTTTTGACTCAGTACGGTTGAATCAAAAAGTTCAAAACGGAAGAAGAAAAAAAGGGATAGCGTAGCATTTCTAACTAAGACAAGTAAACAAAATTGCCATTTCATGAAATTGCTACAAATGATGTTATTATAACGACAGTGGAGCTTTAGGGATAATACGGCAATATCTGAGAAGGGGATTTGAAATTCTGAGGTACCCAGATCTGTAGTAAATATCAATTCTTAATTTTTGTGTCGATGGTTAAATAAACAGCTGCTGGGAATTTGAAGCGTTTATTGGTACTACAGTCTTTAGTTAAAACTACTTATTTTCTCTAGATAAAAGAAACATGATTGTACCAACTCTTTAAAAAAACTCAAAATTATTTCACCAGAAATTTTGTTCGGGCAACGGACAGGGATCTTTTACTTTTTTGGGCCAACTAGTTGGAAAATCTAGGACTCAGGGTTTCATTTCCGCAATGGTATATTATTAAAAGATCCGCTGACATGTTACCGATCTTTATACCAGATTAACGAATCTTTGAAAAACTATAATTTTACATTTTATGAAGTCTGCTTATACATAAAATGCAATAACGCTACTGCAGAACTCGGTAAGCTATACTTCAATGCAGTCTTTGTTTAAAAGAGAGTTTTTAACATCAGTATTCTATTTGTACTATGCCCGTTTGGTTAACAATTAAATTGGTAGCGTCTTCTTTTACAGGTTCGTTGTCAGTTAATATCCCGACCCATCTTAACTATTTCTGAAATCTTCTTCTTCGGTACTAGCAAGAATGAATACTTTGCAGTTACAGCCTAGGGGACTAATACAAAATAATTTCTATTTGCACTTTGGCCGTAAGTAAAAGACACAGGGTTTAGTGTGGAGAAAATGAAAATCCTGGTACTGGGTGTAGTCCTGTGTGTTCCAGTTCACTCCGTTTTAAATCAAAATATCATATACCACACATGCTTTAAACTGGATTTCTGTATACAGACGTTGCTACAAAAACGAGACTTTATTAATTAAAAAAATCTTTCCTCAGCATAGCGTAGAAACCTGACTTTTTTAGTAGTCTGTTTGACAAGAAAAAAGTCTTTTCTCTAACGCATTCCATCCAATACGAGACAAAATGACTTGGTTCTAAGTAATCGTAGAAAATAGCTTTAGGAAACAAGAAATAACCTTCAAGCGAAAAACCAGACACAATATTATTGACACAGCATGGATATTTGTATTTAGCGGAGAGCCTGACAGGAAAACCAATTAGTTCTGTCCTCTTCAACGATGTTTACTTTTTGATAGGGACCTTTGTATTTTCCTTTGTGGCTTTTTATAATTGGCTGATTAGAATTTAAGTCTGAGAGTGTTTGAAGGAAATCAAAAGGAGTTTAAGGGAGGTTAATTTCAAACAAGCGCTGACTTGAAGGACCGTTTTCTAGTTTCATTGACCCCCAGAATGCTGTAGCAATGGTTGGTAGATAACATGAAGCCGCAGTCAAAAAACCCACAAGTCTTTAATGAAATTACGGACATTAGAAAAAAAACAATGAGATGTGGCCTTCCTAACATATACGTGGAGATATTAAAACCTAAACAAGAGACAGCAGGAGTCAAACATCGAGGTCAATCTGTCTTGTTTCACAAAGAACTAACAATTTATTGTTTTTGTTTGCTATAGCCAAAAGGTACTTACCCTCTTCTGCGTAGTACTATATACATAACTATATTACTATGCGCAAGAGAGTGAGTACATATATATATACATATCTATACACATATATACACATATATACATATATATAAGATCTTATATTATCATATATAATCTTATATTACGCTCTGCATTTATGTATTGAGCACTTTAATACGGATAACCGAATCGAAAGCTTTATATACATATATATATATATATATATATATATATATATATATATATATNGGATTCTGACTTCTGTTATTCAACAATTTATAGGATTATATTTTATTGAGCTGTTTCGTATATGTACAAAATCAACTATCTATTCAGCAAATAGGTACAAAATGCCAAAATACAATAGTATTTCATGGAATAAAGCTGATGTGCTGGAAAACTGCTGATTTCATATTTAAAATCAGCATCATATAATTGATTCGATTAAACTGGAGAAATCTCTTCCAACTGACAAAGTTGGTGGAAAGTTTCCTATGGATATCTTTAATTACAGTTTTTATTATTATTTCAATAAAAAAATCAATTCTTCATGGAGGATGAAAACAGTAAGTAGAAAAAATTTACAGTACGAAAACTTGAAAAAATAATTGATGCAAAAATATAGAAGGAAGTAGAATAAGCAGCACCAAGGGTTAAAAAGTAAAAAAATCTTATTCTTTAAATGGTTCTCAATACAAGAGGATTGGTGTCCAATCAAAACTTGTATTGTATCATAAAAAAGTTGTTTTATTTGTTAAAAAAATGATCAGGTTAATTGCTCACGTCATGTTATTCATACATTTTTTAAATAATTGAAATCCTAGCTCTGAAGGTTGCTTCAACTTAAATATCAGCCCTAAAAGTTGTATGGTAGTTACAGAAAATCTGAATTACGTATTTTATAATCAATTTTGAAAGAAAGATTAAAGTCAAGTGCAGTTTTGTGTCTTTTTGACTCAGTACGGTTGAATCAAAAAGTTCAAAACGGAAGAAGAAAAAAAGGGATAGCGTAGCATTTCTAACTAAGACAAGTAAACAAAATTGCCATTTCATGAAATTGCTACAAATGATGTTATTATAACGACAGTGGAGCTTTAGGGATAATACGGCAATATCTGAGAAGGGGATTTGAAATTCTGAGGTACCCAGATCTGTAGTAAATATCAATTCTTAATTTTTGTGTCGATGGTTAAATAAACAGCTGCTGGGAATTTGAAGCGTTTATTGGTACTACAGTCTTTAGTTAAAACTACTTATTTTCTCTAGATAAAAGAAACATGATTGTACCAACTCTTTAAAAAAACTCAAAATTATTTCACCAGAAATTTTGTTCGGGCAACGGACAGGGATCTTTTACTTTTTTGGGCCAACTAGTTGGAAAATCTAGGACTCAGGGTTTCATTTCCGCAATGGTATATTATTAAAAGATCCGCTGACATGTTACCGATCTTTATACCAGATTAACGAATCTTTGAAAAACTATAATTTTACATTTTATGAAGTCTGCTTATACATAAAATGCAATAACGCTACTGCAGAACTCGGTAAGCTATACTTCAATGCAGTCTTTGTTTAAAAGAGAGTTTTTAACATCAGTATTCTATTTGTACTATGCCCGTTTGGTTAACAATTAAATTGGTAGCGTCTTCTTTTACAGGTTCGTTGTCAGTTAATATCCCGACCCATCTTAACTATTTCTGAAATCTTCTTCTTCGGTACTAGCAAGAATGAATACTTTGCAGTTACAGCCTAGGGGACTAATACAAAATAATTTCTATTTGCACTTTGGCCGTAAGTAAAAGACACAGGGTTTAGTGTGGAGAAAATGAAAATCCTGGTACTGGGTGTAGTCCTGTGTGTTCCAGTTCACTCCGTTTTAAATCAAAATATCATATACCACACATGCTTTAAACTGGATTTCTGTATACAGACGTTGCTACAAAAACGAGACTTTATTAATTAAAAAAATCTTTCCTCAGCATAGCGTAGAAACCTGACTTTTTTAGTAGTCTGTTTGACAAGAAAAAAGTCTTTTCTCTAACGCATTCCATCCAATACGAGACAAAATGACTTGGTTCTAAGTAATCGTAGAAAATAGCTTTAGGAAACAAGAAATAACCTTCAAGCGAAAAACCAGACACAATATTATTGACACAGCATGGATATTTGTATTTAGCGGAGAGCCTGACAGGAAAACCAATTAGTTCTGTCCTCTTCAACGATGTTTACTTTTTGATAGGGACCTTTGTATTTTCCTTTGTGGCTTTTTATAATTGGCTGATTAGAATTTAAGTCTGAGAGTGTTTGAAGGAAATCAAAAGGAGTTTAAGGGAGGTTAATTTCAAACAAGCGCTGACTTGAAGGACCGTTTTCTAGTTTCATTGACCCCCAGAATGCTGTAGCAATGGTTGGTAGATAACATGAAGCCGCAGTCAAAAAACCCACAAGTCTTTAATGAAATTACGGACATTAGAAAAAAACAATGAGATGTGGCCTTCCTAACATATACGTGGAGATATTAAAACCTAAACAAGAGACAGCAGGAGTCAAACATCGAGGTCAATCTGTCTTGTTTCACAAAGAACTAACAATTTATTGTTTTTGTTTGCTATAGCCAAAAGGTACTTACCCTCTTCTGCGTAGTACTATATACATAACTATATTACTATGCGCAAGAGAGTGAGTACATAAATATATACATATCTATACACATATATACACATATATACATATATATATATATATCGAAATATCGTGAAACTAATAGTTGCAATCATAGTTTTTATTTTTCGTGTTTTACCTTATGTATGTATATATATACATATATATGCATTTATATACAAACATATATACAAATATATACACACACATATATATATATAAATAAATACAAATAAAAATTTACCCTATAAATGCCATGTTAATAAGGTCTACAGAACCTCAATGGAAATCTTTGTTCCCATCCAAAGCAAACAAGAAAATTCTGCAGGTCTTGTGGTACTTATTAACTTTAACAATGATATTTTTTTATATTTTGATAAGCAAAAGCTAGTTTTTGTTGTAATACCTTCTGAATAAATAATGAATTTATCACATTGCAGACCAATTAAATATATTTTATACCTGCCTAAAGTTTTAAAATGCTTAACCTGGCATTTTATAGGGTGTTATAAAATAAATGAAAAAAATAAAGTAGTTTGTATTTTGCTGAATTGAATTTCACCTGTTCCTTTAAATGAATATGGTAATCTGAAAAGATTCCACCTTTTCATCCTTGCTCTTTTGGACTTGAATATACTTTATTCTTTAATGCAATAGTTATCAAAAACCAAATACATATAGTACTTAGGAATATCGGGGACGAATGTATTCCTCTGCAAATATAGTAGAACAAGAGATATTACATATTAAAGTGAATTTTTAACCTCTTGACTTAGAATAAAAACAATGAGCCTGCTTTAAGACAGTATGTTCTGGCAATAAATCTGATGTCAAAAAGTTCAAGACGATGCCATGAAAATCCATGTCTGGATGCTTTGTAATATATTGCAACTGTGTGTCGAACGGCAAGCACAAGGCTTAGTACTACAACACGTCAAGCATTTGATTTTCTCAACAATTACAGATTTAATTGTGGCGGATGTCGTATCGTCAGTGTTATATGCTTTGCTCTTAAGAATTGGTGTCTTTTAGTTTAATATCAATATAATTAATCTTGACAAACTGTGATTTCTGCTTCCTTTTCTGTTTTTCGTTACCAAATAAAAAATTGAAGTCGAATGCTAGCAAGCTGTTGTAAAAAAAGGTTACTCACATTTAGAGTTGTATGACTCCCTAACTTCTTCCACCTGCGTAACAAGGGTTTGTCCTTTCACCAATAATCGATAAAAATTTCTTTAAGGCATGTGAAATAAGTTGATAACAAATAAAACTCTCCCTACTTTCTTGACAGCATTTAATAGCATGAATATCAACAGGCCAGATGACAGTATGTTTCACAGTCAACTCTCTAATTACAAGGAAGATCACTGTGAAATATTTCTTAGCTTTTGTCTGGCCATAGAAATCCCTTAGCGACAATCAAGTGATAATGTTTAATCATACGTGACTTTAAAGCGATTAGATTATGTAGTAAACTTGAAATATTACAATAGCAGATCTCACCTTTCGTTTTCACTCATTGTACCATGAGATAATTTCCTGTTTTTAGAAACAACCTTATAATAGGGATCTTCCACACCCAGTGGTCTCAGCTATCGAAGTTGCAACATCAAAAGCTCAACTTGAGATGGATGGAAACTCATGCTGTTCATAAGCAGAAACAATTTATTTAACTAGAGTATGTTTACATTCTGGGTTACGAAATATAAATTCTCAGCCTGCATATTGACCTCGCAACAAGCACGAGGTACGAACCTAAAAATTTAATCCAAAGCCATGTTAGTTATTGTTTCTCGCATTTAAAACCAACGAGTTGTAAGGTGATTACGGATGTTAAGTTTTTGGCTAAATGCCCACATAATGTTCATTTAAATGTTTTAATATAACAAATGAATATCATTTTTGTCTATGCTAGCTGTGGTAATTAACAGGATATAATTTTGCATAAATTGGTGTAATTGGCCTCAGTTACACTTACTAGAATTTCAGGAAAATCTCAAGGAATTCAAACCTCTACTTTATTCCTCTCTGTTAAAAACCTGATTAACCGAACCGTACTAACTAGAATGTTGTTAGAGAAAGCATTTCTTTCGAAAATAAAGAAATTTATAACACTCGAACATTATTAGGAAAAATATATAGGGGCTGTAAAGAACTAGGATAAAAAGAAAGTTCAGAGTAAATGTTATATTGCAATGTTTGTTTGTTTGACCAAATTCCCTAAGATTTAAGAAGCTTGGATAAAATAATTATTACTGGATTCACTTTTTTCTGAGGGTTTTCACACAGATTTTTCTCCGTAGACTAATTTTGAGTAACAAAAAATGCAACGAGATCTTGTTTCAAGTTGCATGACTTGATTTGTCGGCTTAAATAAAACAGAATGTCAATTGTTGTACTTGAAAACAAATTTTCTGTTTCTTTTATTAAAACTCCGTTTAATTCACTTTTTAAGATTTCATTGACTAACAAAAAGACGGGAGAGGAACAAACTTCAATTTGGTGAAACTGATTAACTAAAGGGGTGAATGGGTCAGGAGAAGAGAGATAATTTTTTGTGAAAAAACGTGAATAAGATCTTTTTCTAAGCCTGACGCCCTCTGCTTAAATATTTATTTGGAAAAACTAAACGCCCTTTAGTTTCTATCTAATGTAAGCAGTGATTCCTTTCAAGGTTTTTAAATCTTTAAAAAGTAGGCAAAGTAAACAAGAATTCGTGGTAACCGTGGTAATACCAACATTAGTTGGAAATTAACCACGCTGTTTAAGTTATCAATTTCCAACTGTTGGCAGGCAGTTTGAAACAGATCCGCAAGTTCCAGTACCAGGTAACAATGACAGTATCTGATGGAGATCTCAACAGAAGGTGGAGTAGACGCAGTTTCTCCAAAACAGCTTTCCAGAAGCCGATAATTTTTTTTGTAAAAGTTAAAATGTCAGAAGTAAAAAACACACTTTGTAATACTGCATGTAACTAGTTGTTCTATTGAACTGCCAGACATGAATTCTCAACATAAAGATGCCTTTGTAGTCCACGGATGAAGTTATCTCTTTCCACCTGCATTATTTTTTGCCGTTTATGCTTTTGTGGAATAACTACAAAAATCTATAATCTTTGCATCTTTGGCAGGATAGGTTTTCTTTGTTTTTCCATCCTGTTCCAATGCCTATTTTGAAACCTACCCTAACTTTTTGTGAGGTGTTGCTTTTCAACTATTTCTATCTACTTTACTGCATCACAAGACAATGAAATTTAGCAAGAAGCTTAGCTATAGACTGAATACAGAACTTAGCATATGTAAACTGTTTAAAATGACTGGCTTTTTCATAGTTTAGTATTCCTATTCATCAAAATCTTCTTATTTTTATCCTTAATTAATGTATCCTTAGAGTTCTTTAGAAGGAATATTTAATGAACAATTCAAAAAGAGAAAGAACTTGAGGTTTAATGCCAATCACTATATACTACCATTTAAAAAATCATATTTGTAGACTAATCACTTTCTCCTATCTATAGCAAAACTAAGCTCTGTGAGTGTAAGTCAATGTGTTGCCGCGGAGAGTCGATATTTTGAGATTATGAGTATTTTATCATATTTGTTACGCAGACAGTTGGGCATGCAAAAATTAATGAGCTGAGTACGATTTTGTATCGGTGCCACACAACAAAAGCCAAGCATTTTCCTGTGTCGACCCCAGTGCATGTATTTTTTATTAAACTGAATCATCCTCATGAGCATAAACAAACCAGAAAAGAAGAGAAATAAAGCTCACAAGTATGAGATTTGTTTTTCAAGAGGCTAATAAACTAGAAAGTAGAGTACTAGCAGGAAGGCTAGATTTGAAAATATTTTAGTTGAAATAATCGTTAAGAAATTTTTTACGTTTTAACACGATCTCTACAATATTACTTTATTTCATTCATTAATAATCACTTTTCCTCCAATGAACTCGCAATTAAGTGGAAAGTAGCACAGTTACCGCGCATTTAATAGTCAAAGTAAAATTTAATTATTTTATAGAGCCTCTTAAGAAAATTCGTGTCACTCCTCAGGTAGATTCGGTCTGGTCGATTTTTTTGTTCAATACCCAGCTCTACATTTTTACGATTAATTCAATATTTTCCCTGGGATGTATCATTCATACCGAATTATGTATAAAGATTTTTGTCGTGATCCTAGCTTTGTAACTCGAGAAGAAACAAAAGTAACTGATTGTTCGAGCGAGCGAAGCGAGCGAGAACACTATACTACAGCCGCAGTTTTAGATTCAGAAAAGTGCGCCAAATCTGGGATATTTTCCAAACGGTAAGAGATATAAAAAACATTTTATACAAAATTTATTCAGAAGAATGTGTAACTTTGGGGGGGTGGGGGAGGGGTTACTGAAGTAACAAAGAAAACAAATAAAAGGTTCATAGGAAAAAATAATAATAAAAAATTACTATTATTTTGAAATTAAGAAAGTCTATTGACTATAAAGTAATCTCTTTAATCTTACAAGTTCTCTGTAGTGCAGTGGTTAGAATCCCGGTATGTTACGGGAAAGACCGGTGTTCGATTACCCGCTGGGGAGAATTTTTTTAAAATTTTTTGTGTGTTTTTTAAAATTTACTAAAAATGCTAAAAAACTCTATACCAAAGCCGCAGTTTGGGGTAACAGTAACTTGTTTGCGTTGTCTAGGTCAAATTTTGTTGCAGGTAAATGGTAAAATTTAAGGTCAAAAAAATATATCACAGGTATTGGTAAATGGTAAAATTTAAGGTAAAATTTACTTCAAAGGTATTGGTGGATGGTAAAAAGATCAATTTTGGTCCAAAAGTATTGGTAAATAAAAAGGTTTAGGTCAAATTTATATCAAAGGTACAGGTAAATGGTAAAATTGAAGGTAAAATTTACTTTAAAGGTATTGGTGATGGTAAAAATTAAAGGTCTATTTTTTTACCAAGGAACAGGTAAATTGTAAAAAGGTCAATTTTGTTCCAAAAGTATTGGAAATTAATACATTTTAAGGTCAAATTTATATCAAAGGTACAGTTAAATGGTAAAATTTAAAAATTTTAAATGGTAAAAAATTTGTATAACCCGCCATGGTGTTGTGAATTTTTTTAATGCAACGAGAAGGTCCAAAGCCCTGCCTGATATTAGTGCATATTTCATGAATGCATTTTGTAAATGCAGCGAGAAGGTCCAAAGCCCTGCCTGATATTAGTGCATATTTCATGAATGCATTTTTTTAATGCAACGAGAAGGTCCAAAGCCCTGCCTGATATTAGTGCATATTTCATGAATGCATTTTGTAAATGCAGCGAGAAGGTCCAAAGCCCTGCCTGATATTAGTGCACATTTCATGAATGCATTTTGTAAATGACACTAAATGTGCATTAACATTAATGGAAGTGGGATGATGCAAATTTTTTTCTAACTATTTTTGCAACCTCGCTCGAACACGTTTTACATCTTCAATGTGGACGTCTATTTCCTGGTAATTTAATTCTTAAAGTGCAGGCGATCAGTAGATCTAAACGTAGTAATACTGAGGGATTTTGACAAATCAAGACTTGTGCATCTTCAGAATAAGAGATCTGGAATGCAAATTTACTAAAAAAAAAACGGTGTAAGAAATATTCCATCACAGCTTAAAATTTTTTCATTCTGTAAAATCTGAAGCAAGAAATTTTAAGGTTTTGGACTCTCTTACTTGCTTACAAAACAGTGAGAGTAGCATTACAATTATTTTAAAACCTGAATCTAAGGATCTTTTAAATATTGACCAGGTGAAACTTTTTAACATGTTTCAAATTTTCCATTCCCTCATTCTGACTCAATGATATTGGTCTCATCATTACCCTCATTTGGATATCATTAGGAAAATTACCTTAATGTCCAAGCATACGAAAATATTATCGGTATACTTTTAGCCAGATGCTATAGTTCTTGGTTGCCAATATCTTTAGGAAGCATTAAACTATGTTTTATGCAGATAGGTTTATAAAACCTCTTTATAAACAGAATGTTTGGTAAAATTTTGTTGCTAAACAGTAAATCAGACTGAAATAGACCCTACTCGGAAATATGCTACATATAACTGCCCATTTGAGAAGCGTGGCATATCTCACACAAGATTTAGTTTTTAGTTTCTGTCTCTGGCTTTTGTTAATTATGGTGGCAAAGAATAACTTAACTGAAAATTGCATTACTAACTTGAAAAGGTGGGTTTCGCCTACTCTTGTTCCTTGACAATTTTGATTAAAAATGAAGTAGATAATGAAAAAAAATTGAGAATAATTTTAAACGTTAATAGCAACATGACGCTTTTTGGACCAAAAGACAGAAATAGATTTTAAGCGTTACCCCAAACGTTTGTCATTAACGTCTGGGATGAATAGTACATTGTTGCTTGATGTTAACCCAAAGTAGACCGATGACAATTCACATGGATTGTGAAGGATTCTTTTGCTGTTAGTTAACTCAAATACATTTCTCGTTGTCTTCTATTCGCCTTTTTTCCGTTGATTTTTTCCTTGGGCTAAAGTGTTCTAAATCCCCTTTTCACATAATATTCTCAAAGAGTCTAGAATTTCGTTGGTCATATGTCTAATGTAGGATATTCTTTGCATTCTTTAAAAGATCCATATTTCAAATCCGTTTAGTTCCTTTGCCATTTGGTTCTTACTTTATCTTTTAAACTAAGGTAACTTAAGCAATGTGAGTACAGACTTCTACCAGACAAAGAGACAATTGCGGTCATTTCAGTATCCAAACGGTGGAGAAGCTCAAATTGACCACATCCTCATCAACAAGAAATTAAAGAAAAGTGCTATTGATTGCAAATTGTAGGCCTCTTTCTTTTCTATAAACTTTGGTCGTCGCCATCCTACTTCCAGAATTTCAGAAATTTAAGAGACTTCCATAGGTTTTGGTCAAAACTCACAAAAATGGAATATTTTTTTTAATATACTGTCGTTATGAAATCGCTTTAAAACTCTCCGAGGCCCAGAGAGAATCGAGTCAACTTACGATATATATGACAAATGATAGTTTGGCATCACAGATCCATCAAATCCAACAAAGATGAAATTCACACCTTAGGATAATTAAGAGACTGATTAACACCAGGCCTATGTTTAAAAAAAACTATGCCTGCACTATAAATTACAAACCCACAGCTAAACTTGATAAAATATACCTGGGAAACCAAAGGAAGTATGCACATAAGAAGATTGACAATAACAAAGGGATTAATAAACATTATAAACCAAGACCGGCTGATTTGGTTGTAACAGAATTAACAGACGTTGAAAAACAAAGTATAGAAAATGACAGCTAGGAGTACAGAAGTGAGAAATCAAGGTTTCTGTTGAGGAGAGGGTTGCTGGTAGTTTTTTAAAACATTGCTTGGAAAAGGCTTTAGAGCCACTGAAAATATCTGCTACAGAAAATGAGGCCATACAAAGGACATGTAGGTAAAGTAAAGGACCTAGCTGCAAGTTACATGCTACTAATAAATATTAACAATTCCCTCTATGCCAGTTTAGTATCGAAGGAAAATTTATTGTCCCAGGTGATAGACAAGCCAAAGGGATCTATATTGAGGGACTATCCCTACTTTGGTCGATGTTGGAGTTTTCTTTTTCCTGAACTTTCCACCTAAACAGGCTAATCAACTCCCTCTACCCAAAATAACTCGCGCTAGGTGTCTGTGATACCCCTGTCTTCCTTCTTCTGTAAGTAGAAACAGTTTCACTGCACCTAAAGATCAAGGTACATTTGAAGGACAGTAATTGTATTTTGTTGATAAAAGGTCGTTAAAGGCGTAAGCAATTAAGAGGAACTTATGCGTGGCAGGAATATATCCTTAGTATTACTTTTAAGCTATTACAATCGAGAAAAAATGAAAAGACAATTTTAAAAATCTTCTGAATTACCAAAGAAAAACTAGTAAAGATATCATTTAAAAAGCTGGGCATTACAATCAGTGATGAAAAAGGGGTTAAATGATAGTGATGAAATTCTTAAAGCTTGAAAAATGCAAAACAATTTTGCGTCAGTTAAAAATATTTTCTGTAGTTTCTCTCTTTAGAAGGTGGTGCTGATTTCTTCGAAGTTTTTGGTGGTGTGCTACAGGGATACATTGTTCTCTTCGTTCTTTTTAATTGGTCTTTTTTTTCATTTTTCTTTATGGATGTCTTTTATTTGATTAGCTTGAAAACATGATTCTTAATTCCTACTTTTGTCCTACAGTGTTATAAGGGTTTTGTCTTTAGACTTAATATTTATTTTGTTTCATGTTTTGTTCATGGTTGCAATCAAAATTCTTCATTTGCTGTATCAACAAATTGAGACTTTTGATTGCAGCAATGGCCGAAAGCCCTTTATCTGGAGCTTTTTGTTACCTTTGACCTTTGTGATCTCTTAAATTTGTTTTAATTCAATTCTTCTATTTTTACTTTGTTTTTTTACTTATATAAAAGCAGTTATTACACCCTTTATACCACTTTCAATACTCCTCCTCATATTCCATGTCCTTCCAAAACGTCGGCGGTCATGCTTCTCCACAGAGACCTATCCTTTGCTATCCTCAGCATCTCTATTTTACTTTTCCCGGTCCAAGTTGATATGCTTTTCATGAATGTTATCCGTCTACGTCCTCTGACTTTCAATACTAATAATAATCAAATATATTGGAAGTTTTCAAGCAACATAAGCAGATCTTTCTTAAATATATCTCTAATTTGAGATTTTAGAGGGATAGGATCGCTACTTGATTCCAAAAATGTAGGATACAAAGTTTCACGCTCTGTTATTAGGTTATTTATGAAGAAACAGAAATTCCGGTTAAAAGAGAGAACTAAAAGCTCAGTGTTTTTAAGAGAAATTTTTTCCCTTTTCTTTTAAAAGGATCAAGACGTTATTAAAACTGAACTTGAATTTAATCCCACTCAATACAAATTAAAGCTCACCATTTGCTTGCAGGAGTTTTTATCGTCTGAATCAGTAAACATGTTATCGACGACAGATTGGCAGGAAATATTAGAGAACTGGAAAACCACAACAAAGAATTACATTTCCTGTTGCTATTCAAAAATTTTGGCTTTTCTGTTGTCATTAGACAACATTTAAAAACAGGTCATCTTTATGACCGATTCTTTCTACATGTATAATAATTCAGTGTATAAGAAAATCAACAACAACAACATTGTAATTGAAAATAAACAGATAACTGAAATTTCAAAAGCTCACTGTGAGACATTTCTCTATAATAGAGAATCTTTTGTCGCCATTATCTAATCTAAAACATCCTTTGTATAGCAAAGAAGTCTTCAACACCACATTTTTCGTGAAGTGCCGGGCGTCTCTTCAGTGAAAAGATAATGTAGCCTAAATTACAAAAAAAAATTTCCATTTTGATCAAAGGTTTTTCGCTGGCACTAGTCTAGATCAAAGGTCTTTCATGAATCTCTGTCCTGATCTCGTCCAACAGTGGATTGGTTAGCGCGATGTTCAGTATCCAAGCGTTCCAAACTGTCCAGTTTTGCAGACCTCTTAGCAGGTTTGCTAAGAGGTCATTAAGACCAGAACAAAATCTCTCTCTTACGTTTAACATAGTAAACAGTGACAAATGGGTTGCAGTCATTGAATATGCAACAAATCATATAACAGACCTCCATCGACTAATCATCGATTGAGATCCGACAGAGAGTGAAAAGAGGTTACGCCATTTCGCAAGCAAACTGACAAAGATACAATGCAGGGAAATGGAGGATTGATTTATTGGGTTTGGTGGTGGTGGTGGTGGGGATTGCTTTGCTTTTCTTGATATTTTTCCCTTTTGTAATCTTTCTGGTCTTGTGTCATCATTTTTTGGGGGAAAGAATTTCTTCTTTTTCTTCCTTTTTGTATTTTTTTTAATTATAAAGATATTACAGAAAACATCGTTTACTGCAACTAAAGGCTCTGTTGAGAGAGGCGCTGTAACACGTCTGTATCGGGAGTACTTTTACGATAGCAAATAAATGCTGTTGATTCTAAAGCAGCAAGTGATCTGGTTGTACAACCAGACATTCTCAAACCCCTTTGCAAGAAAAGGGTCATGGGATGGAAAGGATGGTAATATCATAAAATAGAGGGTAGTTTTAATTTAGGCAAACACAGAATACTCATCATGCTAGACTAGACTGAATAAAGAAGCCAAAATAACAAAGCATATCAATCAGAAAAACAAGGAGGTGGCTGAAACAATCTACCACGTATTGTGACTGGCTGTATACAACTAAGGATCTTATACAATTTTTTATTGTCCAAACGCGAAGATAATAAAAATAGAATAAAGTTGAATACAGACTTGCTTGGACAATTACTTTGAATTGTGTGATCTCAAAAATTTTCACCATATTCAAAGTTCAGCAACTGATAATGTGTTATAGTCCAATTACAACTAACAGTTTGTTGAACGTCCTTGCAATATTGCTTTGGCTGAAATCAATTAACGAGACCAGAAGCAACTTTGATATTGTAGAAAAGAAAAGAATTTTACACAATAGAAACATTGCTTTTAGTAGAGTACCACAATAGCATTGGTAAACAGCAATGGTAACTTGATTTTAGAATTTAACAGAAACAATACCTATCCAAGGAGGAATCTGTGATATGCAGGACCCTATTTTGAAGAATTTGGGAACCAGATATATTACAAAGGTAATCATTACTTAAAATAATGTGCTTAGTTTCCTTTATGTAATTGAAGGAACTATGTCTGTCAGTTTCATTTTGTATAGATAAAAAAAATGGTTAATATTTCTCAGTTGTTTCGGTCAGTCAGTCAGAAAAAGTGACTTGCTTCTTTCGACCCTCTGTTTTCTACAGGAAGGACATACCATTTGATTTGGATATTTTTATCCTGCAATCTTAGTCTGGTCGTATTTGAACATGGTTTTAACTACAATAGTCAAATTCTGTGCCACGTTTCATTGAAATCTTCCTATACTGCATGAAAGGTCTATTAGGAATTCAAGGCATTCCGGGTTTATAAGCATTATGCTATTACTTTATTTCTTCATTAGGCTACAAATACATGTGTAATTCAAACTATCAGAACATTGTAACAAATCTCTGAGTTTTACAGTTTTCTTAGCACTGAGCGTTTTATTGCGTTGTCTATTGCTCGGTGGGGGAAATGATTGAACTTGTATGCTCTAGGTTAAACGTTTCCTTTCTTTTCTCTTGCAATTCCACAATTTAGCAGGAGAATAGTCAGTACCCTGTTTAGGAGAAGACACTTTACAAAAATGCAACTAAAAATTGGAAGAATTAAATGAAGCAATAGCAAACAATCATAAATTTGGGGAAGTAAAACGTAAATAAAAGACAAAATACTAATATTCAATTTGTTCAAGGGCATGAATACAGCTGGATCATATTCGCAAGACTGTCAATTCTAAGCTCAGTTTTTGACATATCTATAGAAAATCTTCTTCTAGCAGGAACTGTACATGACTTGGATTTTTAAGATCAAATATCTTTTGACATCATAGTAATTCTGACAATAAAAAGAGAAAAGAGTAATTTGTTTTCAAATATTTTAAGATGTAACTACTTTGTGAGTATCCTGACCATTTTTTGACAATATAATGGATACTTTTAAAGAGAAATATTACAATTTTCTTAATTTACATCAGTCCAAAATTTAGAAGGATCAGCGTCAATGGAAATGAGAGCGAGAAGTAGAGATTAGATTTTTAAAAAAAAGGGAGCACAAATTAGATATTCTTTACATAGCTAATAGCATAAACATTAGAATTCCACTTTCTATAGCTACTCAAAGATATTCTTAAACAAGGGTTTCTTTGGTAACAACTGGAGAAATACAGTGAATAATTGGAGGTTTACAAGATTGCAATGAATGAGAACCAAGAAAATCAGCTTAAATTGATTACCATACAATCCAATTTCTATTTGCAAAGTGAAAAAAGTGAGTTTTGTAAGTAAAAAAACATAAACTAAAAATAGAGATGAAAAGAAAATTGAAGTAAGAATCCAAACGGGTTTGGAGATTTTTGTTAAAAATATACTAGTCCTTCCACTTCTATTCTATGTTCTAATGAAAGTTAATATTGTTAGACTGAAAGGAATATACCTGAAAAATATTATTTATAAATAGGCAAGGTACGGGCTCTGGTTAAAAAAAAGGAACAGTGCCACATATTCCTGTTCCTGTATTTTCTACACTATATTATGGTACATGAGTCACTATCAATTCCGGAACATCTTTCTTGGGCAAAAATTACAGAACCTTTTTTATCCTCCGTGACTTATTTGTGCAAATATCAGTGATTTAGTCACAGCCATAAGTGAAAAGAGATTAAAAATGAAGCACAGCAGGGTTGTTTAGCTTAATCTTATCTCTTTAATGTCCTTGATAAATACATTATATTAGTCATCATTAGTGGTTTTAAAGGAGGTACCAACAATTGTATAAAAACAGAAAGAGAAACCTAGAGGAATATAAAACTCAAAGACGACATTACGTCGAACATCCATGGGAAGAGAGAGAGAGAGAGAGAGAGAGAGAGAGAGAGAGAGAGAGAGAGAGAGAGAGAGAGAGAGAGAGACACAGACAGACAGAAAGAGAGAGACAGACAGACAGACAGAGACAGAGACAGAGACAGAGAGAGACAGAGACAGAGAGACAGAGAGGAAACAGAACAGACAGACAGAAGATAGACGGAGTTTAAGATCAACATATGTATAAAGCGATAAATAACAAAAGTACGCTGACAATGAATTCACACATAAGAGAAAAAATTAATTGTGGTAGTTGCAACCAGGTATCAATTAAACTAAGCTAAAGCAAAAACAGAATGGCGGTAGTGAAGAAGCACAAAACTATTTCTAACGACTAA
Source organism: Morbakka virulenta (assembly GCA_003991215.1). NCBI lineage: Eukaryota > Metazoa > Cnidaria > Cubozoa > Carybdeida > Carukiidae > Morbakka > Morbakka virulenta. Next base: position 2,568,758 of record RDPX01000047.1, on the reverse strand, counting down.
ACACTTTCAGGTAATAAATGAAGTCAAATGTCTTTATTCGCATTAATTATCAAACCTGAAAGTCAAACATTTTAAAAGATTTAAAATGAATTTAACAATAAGAATGATAACAGGATCTGAAAACTTTATTAGTTGTTTTCCTTTGGGCAGTATGGCATCTAATCATCTTCAATAACAAGAAATATTACTACCCTAGAGGCTACCCCTTCGCACTAACAGGTGATAATCCAAAAGGCTTATTCTAGTAGCAGTCACTATAAGCATTTGATGGGTTATTGAATTAAAGTCAATGGGAAGTCACAGATGTTTTTATTTTTTCTAATCAGCTCAGTGACTTGCATTCCAGCAAGTATGTTAGAAATAACCAAGTCTATAGAAATCTGTGTTAAAACCTTACTTTGCAATTGAATAACAGGTCCCATGGTGCTATAGCCTAAAGGATGACACAGTACTGCTAATTTGAAAAGCAGTGTTTTCTATATTACAGAGCTCTGAGTAACCTTGGCAAGTTATAGGATTTCAAAACCACAGACTGAAAAAAAAGGATAATGAAATTCTGTCAATGTGCTTTTCAGAGAAAGAAAAGCTAACACTTTAATTGAACAAGCACTAAGCAAAGGAAAATATTTGGATAGGGGTAATTTTTGTTCATGAGAAAAGTGGAAATTGATACGGGTTCATGAAAAGCATAAATGGAATAAGTTAATAAACTAGACATATTCCGTCATCGAGTTGGGATTTTAATAGAAAACTTGGCCACTATTGAAAACTCCTGTATATAGGATGTTTGCCAAAATAAATGTTAATTGAAGAGCCGTGGCTTAATGGTTAGTGGAACTGCACCGTAATAAAGAGTTCCGGATTCGATTCCCCGAGCGGGCGACTTTGGAACTTCACAAAAGAAAAAGCAATTGGTTGGCGTCAGGAAGGCCAAGAAATTCCTCACTGCCAAAATCCAAGTACCTATGAAGGGCACCGTCTGAGTCCCAGTTACTTGTATCTAGATATTAACTATATTTAAAGACATTGTAAACACATTTAATCAGGAAATGTATTTCTAAAAACCTGTGATCTAATTTGACAAAATGGTACAATCAATTTAATAGGCTAACCATTAAGCTAACCGATGGCTTTGCAAATAGAATTATGAAAGATGCCATAAGCAGGTATAGCAGATTTAACTTTTAACCCCACTTTTAACCCTGTCCCTAAGTTTAAAGTACATTTAAAAGTTTTAACAAACACAATTTTAAATATTTCAATTTTTGATGTTGTTTACTTTACGTTAAATTAGTGACAAAAGTGAAACAAAAAATTTTTAAATTTTGGAAATCCGGAAAAAATGTGAACCGACAAAAAAACTTTCTTCTGGGTGAAATGACAAAATTGAGACTCTAGTCAACAGTAGTAGTAGTAGTAGTAGTAGTAGTAGCAGCAGGATAGCTATAAAAAACAAGGTTAAATAATACAAAATCAGAAATAAATTTGATGAAAAAAGAATTAAGCCCAGAATAGGACCTACTGTTACTTCAGTATTCAAGGAATTAATGAGAAGACTTTCCAACCAAGAAGACGCTCAGACTCTAATCCCTGAAGAATAGTAGTATTACATCAAAATCCTCCTCACAGAACTTCATGAATTTCACCTATCTAAATGAAAAATGACCTCTATGCCAGACGTTGAAAAAAACCTTGGAAATATCATGTACAATAGTCCTGGATTGAACAGACCTATCCAGACTCTTTAGCATTCTCTAAGTCACAACATCAAAGAGGTCAGCAGTTGATCGGATAATTGCCATTTACAGTGAATAACTGAAAAAAAGGCCTGTCTTCACAACGTCCGATACTAGTATGGTACCAGCAAAGGTTTCAATAATGCTTACTTCAAACGCTATATAATTCTGTATGATACGGAATACTTGTGGGCAGTACCCAAGCGCACTCCAAGGGAGAAAACAACAAATCCTCTATCGCATGACAGGGCATCTAAGTCCAATTTATAAGGCTAGAGTTACATTTTACTTCTTTACAACTACTGTTTTAACTTCTCCAATAATACAGACATAAAATCACTGCATTGTTGTTGCCTTTCTTGTCTTCTCTCCTTAAATTTCTCTTTGCATACTTAATCATTTAGTGCGTCTATTAATCCCTTGCCTAGACACTACACTTAGCTTCTTCTCGGTGTTACATTTGAAGAAGAGACTTCCATGAAATAATGTAGAGAAGTAACCTGAAGTAAATCAGAAGTAAATAAGACCTCCCAAGGGAGTATCTATGAGTAACAAGGATATTTCCCATCAAGCAATTTGTTGGAGTAAGGCAACCAAACTGCATAGTGGGAGTTAAAAGAGAAGGGGTGGGTTATAACGACTGGAAAATGCTAATAATATTTCTCCTTAAAACTGGTATAAGTTTACCACCAATCAGTGCTTTTTAGGACATTACTATACCATTTCCACGTCAACCAAATATTTTTAGGTCTAAGGGACCCTTGATTTACAAAAAAACTTAAAGCTAGTTTGTAAGTATATTTCATGTAACTTGTAATAGGTACCTAGTAAGATATGAGACTAAGACAATTCTTCCGAGACTAGTTTGTGTAATAAGGAGGGCCCCTTCAAACAGCCTTTGAACAACAACATTATAAAAGAGTAATTTATAAGAAAATGAATGTTGTGATTGTGAAATAAAAGTGATTTTTTTGATGAAGCTAAGGATAATGACAAGACATCAGATATCTAATGTCAATCAAAATTGTTCTGAAAATCATTTAAGTAAAGTATGGATTACAGAGAGAATCCATCTCACAGAAAGAAAGCTTTCTTTCTGTGAGATGGAAATGGTAAGCTAAAAAAAGGAAAATAATGTTCTTAATGTTCTTACAGGACCCATTTGACAACAGAAGTTTTTGTAAATATGTATATATTTCTAAAATTTTTGAATTGGTTATCCTGTATAAATTTCGTAAATAATAACAATAATAATAATAATAATAATAATAAATAAATTTCCCAATCCCTTAGAATCACATTATGATTATTGTGCCCTGGGAAGCACTACACACCAACATTATTAAGATACTGATAGACAATGGTAAGGTTTAATTCCCTTTCAATGGTTACAAAAACAGAAAATTAAGTCATATACCAATTAATTATCTTTGTTTTATAGATTTTTTACATTTAATTTTAGCTGAATCGTATTCCTCCTGTTTGGTCTACAGCACATATATCTTTTGCAATGTCACAATTAGGGACTAAACCAACAGACAATTCTAGCAGGGGCTGTTTTTTACAACACGAATAATTAATGGCAACTACTGTCTTGCAGTCGTCACGATTCCATTTCTATTCAATTAAATGAAATCTGACATATTAGAATGATATGGGTCATTTAATTTTAAATGGATTTCCTGTATTTATAAATCTCAGGATTTCCCTTTTTGTGAAATGGCAATCGCGCCAGTTCCAGCTTTATCATGCTTGTTGATTTACCTACATAGCCCAGTCGTCTTGAGTATGATTCATTGCGAAAGACTGTTCCGCAATTTTACAATCCACTCAACAACATTTTGCAATGATGTGGATTTTGGATAATCTCCCTGTCTACCAAATTCCTGTCTACCATTTTCCAACCAGTAACTGTAACTTTAACACAACTAGCATGCAACGTTTTTTANTTAACGAAACACTGTCAACAGACATTCGTTATGCTGATGACACTACCCTTATTGCTCTAATATTTGAAAAGTTGAAACTCTCCACAACTGAATTGGAAAATGCATGCAAAAAATGGGGCCTTAAAGTTAATGATACAAAATGCAAAGTAATGTCAGCTGAAAACGATTCAATACACATCGATGGAAAACGGGTTGAAACAGTTGATAAATTTATCTTCCTTGGATCAGTAGTGCCAAACACATCGGATGATGTCGTAAGAAGGATAGCATTAGCAGCATCTGCTTTTGGAAGACTCAAGGAAAAGATCTGGAGAAGTAGTAATTTACCATACATTATAAAAACACGGCTGTTTTACGCTCTCATCATACCCATTGCTATATATGCCTGTGAAACATGGTCACTGAAAAAATCAGACATGCATAAACTCAGCGTTTTCCAAAATGACTGCCTAAGAACGATGGCAGGAAGGAAGCGTTCAGACCGTATTAAAATCGAACAGTTAAAAAGAACCCTTAACGTAAAAACAGATATCCTTGATATGATAAAGAAACGAAGAATGAATAGGTTTGGTCATGTCGCAAGACGAGACCCCAACAGCAGCTATGTGAAAAAAGCTTTTAAAGGTGATTTCACACAGAAAAGACCCAAAGGACGTCCACCCAAGAGATGGAGTGATCTCATTCGTGAAGACACCGGCTTACCACTTTTAACTGCCGAAAGAAGAGCCCAAGATAGAGAGCGCTGGAAGCAATTTGTGAATTTGAAGTGCGCAAAGATCCAATAGGATTATGCAAATAAGTCAAGTAAGTCAATAAATCTCAGGATTTCCCTTTTTGTGAAATGGCAATCGCGCCAGTTCCAGCTTTATCATGCTTGTTGATTTACCTACATAGCCCAGTCGTCTTGAGTATGATTCATTGCGAAAGACTGTTCCGCAATTTTACAATCCACTCAACAACATTTTGCAATGATGTGGATTTTGGATAATCTCCCTGTCTACCAAATTCCTGTCTACCATTTTCCAACCAGTAACTGTAACTTTAACACAACTAGCATGCAACGTTTTTTATTGGTTTTACAATGGACTGATTGTTGAAGCCAACGAAATCACTAGAAATGACTGCTTGCTGTCTTTTTTCTTTAAAACAGCTTTTTTTAATCATAAGTGAGATATACAGTATGGTTGCAAATTAACAACCAGTGATAATAAGAGTTGGGATTCCACTGGCTAGTTTTAAAAAATCTGTAGTGTGAGTCTTGTTCCTCCTGTTTTTTCTTTTGCATTTTAATACAAAATTCTTTCAACTTGTTTTACGGGCTCTGTTAACCATCGAGTTTTTTAGGAAAAACATAAGGCTATACGTTGTACAATGCTACTTTTGTCCTGAAAAAGTCTAACATGACTATTGCTTTTATCTGTACCAACTATTATTCTGCACATTTTTGTGAACCTTTAAACTCGCAGCCATAATCTACAACAGTTTCGTAACAAAGAAAAAATAGCATGTACCGTGAAGATTAAATGTTCTTTGAGTACGTTGTGAACATCACAGAAAATTAACAATTTTATCAATATTTACTTTTGGGGGTTTTTGCTAAACAACTTTGGATCTCTTCATGACCATATTTTTTAAATAAATGCTTGGTAATCCATTCAAATACCGCTAAACAATTTGTCTACGTAATGGTGTCGGCAACAAATACTCTTCTCTTTTATTTCCAAAGCCATTTCTTAAAATTTTTGAAACTTTTTATTTTTCCATCCTGTATTGGCATTAGAAATTTTATCCACAGCTTCAATTTTTAGCTTTTTTCCACGCCCTCTTAGCCAAAACATGTACTGGTTTGATTTTTCATGACTTGACATACCATGTTATCTTGTTAATTCCACTCCTGAAAGCCTTTCCTAGGCATTCCAAACCTTATCAGTTTTGTAGTAACAGGATGCTTCTTTTCTCTTACTGCTCTTTGTATAAATCAATGCTTAAAAACTAAGATCTGACATACCATGTTATCTTGTTAATTCCACTCCTGAAAGCCTTTCCTAGGCATTCCAAACCTTATCAGTTTTGTAGTAACAGGATGCTTCTTTTCTCTTACTGCTCTTTGTATAAATCAATGCTTAAAAACTAAGATCATATAAAATAATGTCAGTTACGTCGAAAAATCTCATCAGCAAATTCGAATGTATGCAAAGTAAAGTAATTAAAAGATGTAACAGTCAGCTAATAGAGCTTGGTAGATCAAAAGAAGTATTATTGCCAGACAATGGTCTAAATGTGGCATGGTAGGTGGATGACAAATTAATAAAAATCTTGAATGACTCTTGCTCTACTAATAAATGTCGACACAAAAAATAAGAGCTGTTTTTTTTTTTTTACCATGATTCCAGAAGAGCCCAACTGGCTTTCTGTTTGTCCTATTTTCAGGTGTTTTGTTCTAGAAAAACGTAGGCGATCATAAATTGCTATCTTCCGTTGTCCTTAGTAAAGTTAACGCTGTTACGTCTCTTTTATTTGATCCAAAAATTCACTATGTCAACTATTTTCATATCTTTTTAAAATATTTTATAAGCTACCGTCTTCTCTTCCCTTTTCTTGGTATATAAGGCAAAGTAAGTTCCTAAAATCCTGTCTTACCTTAAGAAAGGCATCCTTTACTCAACAAAATGTGCCGTTTAGGCATCGTCTCAACATAACAAGATCATTTATGTTTCCTGAGTTCTAAAGAAAATCATATAGCTTATCACCCTTTCTAGCCATTTCTGCTGTATCCTTTGACCTTACCCATTAATAAAACATGTTCAGTAATATTACTCATCAAGGTAACCATCCACATGCAGTTCCCACCTGATAGCTACTGTTTTTATTATAGCAATAAAATTAACTTCCTTTCATAGTCAGATGTATGACCATCACTGATGTGTTTAAGGTTAAATTACTTTCTGTGGGTAGAAGAATTTCGTTCCATGCTTTGACTTTCTACAGCTAGATGGTGAATAAAGTTTGTTACTTTTTAGATCTTTGATCTTCCTGTCAATGCTCCATACTTTTAACTTCTTACGTTGGTTTACTTTGCTACAAGTTTTTTTATCAAGGTTTCCGTAGCATTTTTTTCGAGTGTTTTGAACGCTTCTTAAATATTCCTGCTTCTCTGTGTTTACGATTTCTTTTTCGTTGCCCTGTCTTCCATTAGTTTTACATTTTGATCTGTCATCCTTGTGTTTTTATTTCAATTTTAGATGTCATTTCCTTCAGTGATGCTACAAACGATTTTTCAACATAATTCATATTGTTATTCTGCCAGGTTTTCATGCAAGGGCTTCGCATCTACCCTTGATGGCATTATCACAATCTTTTTTAAATCTCTGGATATCGGTTGAGGTTTTTAACTTCTTCAGTTTCATCCTAACGCTACATGTTAATGATTCATGGTAGCATTTACAATCCAGTCCAGGATAAGATCCTTTTGCTCTAATCTTTACTGATAATGTTATAGAGAAGTTGTTTCTTAGCATCTCCTTCTGGGCGTGTTCATATCCATAGGCTTAGATGCTCTCTCATTCAATTCATTCTACGATTTAGAAGCATGTTTATCAACTGACATGTTTCCTCACTTTTAACCAGCCTTCTTAATCAAACCTTCAATCAGAATGACAATTTCTTGTGACTTAAACAGGTGTTTTCCTATTTTCAGCTCATAGTAAAACTTGTTAAAACTTTGCCTTTATTTTGCTAAGGTGAGTATACCATAATGTCAGAAATACTAATTTGGAAAACTTAGAAATTTTGCAGCATTGCCAAAACAGATCTCCTGTTTGACTACAGTCTATTGCACTATAACTAAATACTTTAGAGACAAGTGGACACCATTTTTATACGTTTGACTAAATTGTAAATACTATGGTAATGCTTTTGAAGAAAAACAGAGTTATTTTTATGCAAACTATACCACAAATAAAGCATGAAGGAATGATCTCCTTAGGCATTCAAGTATTTCAAGACTGTCGATGCTATAAACAAAAAACCACAAGGCTCGCTTTATGTTCTCAGAAATATTCATAAAGTGGCAATTAGAATGTTTTTTATTCAATAAAGTAAGTGATAAGTCAGAAAGTAAAAATGTGTCGTCTTATAACTAACTACTTTTGAGTGACGAACAAATGCCCCTCTCCTTTAATTGTTTTTGTAATAGGGACTTAACCCTTAATGAGATTCAGAAATACTTTTGAAGACAAAATACATTCTATTTACTGAACATGTAGCTGAACTGAAGCATGCATCTTTAGGCAAGTTATCATTATCAGCTGGAAACGTTGATGTAGGCTGGGAATTTAGTTGAAATCTCAAAGAAAGCATTACTTGTATTCAACTATTAGAAACTGTACTCCATTCATATCTTACATAACAATGTGATGACTTGGATGTGTTATTCGGTGAAATTACCTACCACAAGCTTATTAATAGCATAGCAAAATATCTTGATCTGCCAGATTTTATCCCATATTAGCCTAAAAAAATACCGATGAATCAAACATAAGTGCTCTGCAGGAAAAAATCCCTATTGTGCATTTTTTGTAAGAAGCTTTCTGGAGCCTTGATTTAAACATAAGTTGTTAAGAACAACAATTAGAAGTGGGAGCTTAAAAATATTTCCAATGTTGTGATGGAAACATGCTCTTAATATTTGGAAATTAATGATCACTGTTTGTAATTTAGCCATTGAACCTTATTATTTTGTCGTACCTGAATAATCCCTTATCCGTTCAAAAAATATACTGTAGGAGAAGACTTTTTACCATTACTGATATTAAGATATGGCCTTTACCTTCATCGTATTTTCTTATTTTTGCCAGAAAGTATATAGGTCGATTTCCGAAAACCAGGCTTTGGATTCCAAATCGACAAAGCTTTCCCGACCAATATATCTTGATGACAAAAGTTTTCTTTTTCCTAGCGGTAAGTTTATTTGAGAAAAAAAATGTTTATCCTGTTTTTTGTCAGGACGGAATTAAAAATAAAAAATACTTAACACCCAGAGAATATAAAAATGTATTCTATAATTTATAAAGGGGCAAAAAGGTCTCAAGAAACATAAAAATAAGGAATATTACTAAATACAACTAATGACTGATTCCAAGTTGAGTGAGATAAAGATTGTAAATAAAGTCTTCTTCTTTTATCTGATAGGCAATAGAGCATTAATATTTTGTTTAAGTTTCTTCAGCCAGTGAGGGTTTTATTGAGTTTTTCCAATGGCTAAGAATAATACAAGACACATGCCCCTAACTGCATGGAAATGTAAAGAAAAGAAAAAAAAGAACAAAGAAAGAGGTTAACCCATGAGCTAACAATTAACCTTAGACTTAAAACATTCCAGTCATATGATGTAGGAAAGCACTCAGAAGGCGAAGAGTTCCATAATCTTTCAGTCCGAGAAAAAAACTATAATCATAGAAAGATTTGTTACCATAAGGGATAATAACTGCACTAGGGTAAAGACATTGAGAGAAATGAGTCACACGAGATGCAACAAACTGAGCTAGTACCAGTGAGAAAAGCTGAACAGAAGTTCAGCTTTCCTCTCTGGTACTAGCTCAGTTTGGTGCACCTAGTGTGCACTCCATATGAGATCTCATGTGCACTCAATATGATAATACCAATAGAAAAGACTAAGAAAAACCATATTCCGTTAGTAGTAGTTTCGTATGGCTTTGTTGTTTATATTTCCACTCCAGTTCTTTTGAGCCATTTAAAGTATCCCTGACTGCAGGAATGTATTGTTGTGTATCCGCCAGGGATCTTTGTCATTGGACAGGTTAGGACCAGGTATTCTGTGTCCTGAGGGGCAATTTGACATTTGGGGCAAGTAGCAGACTCTCGCAGGCCCCATTTGTGCAGATTGGCAGCGGTTCTGCCATGGCCTGATCTCAGCCTGTTGGCCGTGGTCTACTGTCTTCTATTGGCGGTCTGGAAACCTGGTTGCAGGCGTGTAGGGTCTTCTATAAAGTCTCCCCCTCTTGGGATGTTCTTTTTCCAGTATTCTGTCCACGCCCTATCTATGTTGAAAACTCTGCTGGATATCTTGTAGAAAGGGCGGCGTGATTTCAGGCGATTGGTTTGCGGGTGTGCGCTGACGATGGTTTTTAGTGGGAGCCCGTCAGGGAGTTTCTGTACTCTGGTCCTCATGTCTTGGGTGGCTTTTTGTCTTCGTAGGTAAGGGGGTGCTATTCCACTCAGGGTAGGTAGCCATGGTAGGGGGGTTGACTTCAGAGTGCCTGTGATCTGTTTCATTGCTGCGTTTAATTGTGTGTCTATGTGCTTTGTGTGACTACTGCGCTCCCATACTGGTGCACAGTATTCGGCGACACTGTAGCACAGCGCCAGTGTGGATGTTCTTAGCACATTCTGTTGAGCTCCCCATCCAGTGCCTGCTAGCTTTCTTATGAGGCTGTTTCTCTTCTTTAGTTTATGTGTGGTGTTCTCGATGTGTCTCCTGTAGGTAAGTGTGCGGTCCAGGGTCACACCGAGGTATTTTGGGTGGCTGTCTGGTGGTAGTGTATTGCCTTCTACTCTCACGTCGAGGGTGGTGTCGGCCTGATGGTTATTTAAATGGAAGACTGATGTTACTGTCTTTGTTGTGTTCATCTTTAAGTACCATTTCTTGAAGTAGGTGTGGGTGGTATTGATGTCTGCTGTAAGGGTGGTCTCTAGTTCCCTAAAATTTGGGGGCTGGTGTGCGATCGCCTAGTCGCCAGCGTAGCCAAATTGTTGCGATGTTGTTTTGGGCAGGTCACTTAGGTAAATATTGAAGAGGGTGAGGGCTAAGACAGATCCTTGTGGTACTCCATTTTTTATCTTTCGTATCTTGCTCTCGTCTCCGCCGAGGCAGACGCTATAGTACCTCGTTCCTGTCATGCGTGATAGGAGGCGGAGCATCTTTCTGCATTTAATCATCTTGGCCAGTTTAAGTAGCAATCCTCCTCTCCATACGGTGTCGAATGCTGCTGATAGGTCTATGAAGGCCATATTCCGTTGATGAGACAAAGGGTGAAGAGCAGCAGCACGATTTGGACCAATCAAGTTAAGTGTCTGAAGACTATCAAGAACACCAATATAGAATGAGGAAACACCTCTTCAGATATGGAAACAATTCTGCAAGCAAGGGGTCAGAGTAGATTTATAGCGATACAAAATGGCTTCAGGTGTAAGGTAACCTCTAGCAGCATACAAATAACCAATTTTAAGAAGCAGACTTACCAAATGATCGAATACAACAACCCCAAGAAAGACCTAGAGAAAATGAGAAACCAAACAACCTCATTGATAAACATTTCTGAGGAGGAGTGGCAACCTTACCTGGGTTAATATCAGAATGAAGTTCCATAAATATTGGATGGAGAAAAGGGCTTATTTTTTTCTTGAACGATATCAGTTCTGTTTTAGCTACATTGAAAGAAAGCAGCCACTCCCCCATTTTCTGACATCCTGATGAAACCCCCCAATGTCTTGGGAACCGGAGCTGGATGGTAAGGGGTTCGTCTACAGGTGGCGGATAGTGGAATGGTCTTCAGATTTGGAGGTTAGCTGCGAATAAGGCTTAGCCAAATAAGCAGTCGCGGTCCAACAGCGGTAGGTCTACGCAGGGGAGAGGAACCAACAGGTGACACTGATGGCTCGCTGAAAACTCTCACAACCCAATGACGGACCTGCGACAAGGCGAGGATAACCGCCTTTAAATAAGCCTTGTCCTAGTGTTTTGTAGCAGCGGCACTTGTACCTGTAGTTGGCGGAAGAGCCAAACAAATGGTCAGCGGTGGCTACAGGATAACGGGAGGCAGGTCAGTGACCCTGATTTTGGCTCCTGTACTGCGTTGCAGAAAAGCGTTGGGGCCTTACTGCAGTAATCTTCTCCCAGTCAATCACAATGATAACAAACTCAAAAGATATTCAACTCAACAGCGTTAACAGGAGCATGGTTAAACTACCCGTTTCTGCGCTCGGTAATGATGCTTTGAGTACACAGGGAGGTCAGGAACGTCATCATGCTGCTGTGTACAATTTAAGAAATAGTATAAAAATTATTACATGGAATGTAAGATCCCTCTATCAAAAAGGAAAGCTGAATAATTCAAAATTGGAAATGGCACGATTGAATATTTACATCTTTGGTATGTGTGAGATACAATTGACTGGAGCAAGATGTTTCAAAACGGATGATTACATGATGTACTGCTCAGGTAGCACTTCTCATGAAAGAGGTGTTGGTATTCTTTTAAATAAACAAACACAAAACTCAGTGATAGGATTTTGGCCAACTTCAGACAGAGTTATGCTTATCAAACTAAAAGTAAAGCCATTTAATATCAATATAATTCAGGAATATGCACCAACTAGCAGCAGCTCTGAAAAAGAATCAGAAGACTTCTACAACAAGATTGATGACTGCTTAAAACAATGTAAGTCACAAGAGATTACCATGGTTATGGGTGACTTCAATGCTAAGGTAGGGATAGAAAGACATGCAAACATAGCTGGTGGGAAAAGCATGGGAACTAGAAATGAACGAGGTGTGCAACTCATTGAATGTTGTGAGCAAAACGACCAAATCATTTTGAATACAAGGTTTACAAAACACCCAAGATACTTGAGGACATGGAGGAGCCCAGATGGCCAAACAAAAAACTAAATTGATTACATAACTATAAAATCACGATTTAGGAATTGCATCCAAAATATTAGAACTTTCCCAGGTGATTACTGCAACAGTGACCATGCTTTACTAGTTTGTGATATCAAAGTAATCAAAAATTAGAGCCTAACCTGGATTCCAGGGTACTTCAAGAACAGCATACAAAAGACGCTTTCAAAGAAGTAGTTGTAGAAACAATAGGAAACCAAGATGACGAGCAAGATGCAAATAAAAACTTCCAACAACTCCAACGATAACTAAAAGCGGTAGCAAAGAAGGTTATTCGACCAAAGCCTGGGAACAAACACAAACCTTGGATAACTACTGAAATTCTTAAACTAATAGAAAAATGCAGAAGAGTGCAAAATAATAAAATAAAATACAGCAAAATAGATGCGGAAATCAAGAAAGCATGCCAAAGAAAAACATTTAAATGAACAATGTGCATCAATAGAAGATCTTGAAAAGAAAAAACCACGCCTAATGCATGAGAAAATAAAGAAAACAACAAATAAACGGGAAATTTGTTCAGCGGCTTCATGTGTAGAATGTAAAGATAGTACTATTACTAGGATTAGGAGAGAACAGGAAAAATTACCATTTACAAAACAAGAAATAGAAAAAGCAATTAAGACTATGCCTAAAAACAAAGCAACAGGACCAGATGAAGTAGCCAACGAACTAATACAAGCTATGGACGATCTTGGAATTGAGTGGATAACAAACATTGCAAACAAAATTTATGATGAAGGATATTTTCCACCAGACATGAGAAAAGCAACATTTATTGCCTTACCCAAAAGACCAGGAACCGCAAAATGTGAACTACATCGTGCCATAAGCCTCATGAGCCACATATCCAAGTTAATCTTAAAAATCCTGCTATATAGACTGAGGGGACAGACAAAAGAAGCAATATCAGAAGAATAACTCGGCTTTGTAGAAGACAAAGGAACCAGGAATGCCATTTTTATGCTCCGAATGATTAGTGAAAGATACATTGCGATGCAAAAAGATATTTACAAAAGCTATATTGATTATGTTAAAGCTTTTGATAAAGTTCAGCATAAGCATCTGATTAGGATACTGGAATAATTAGATATCAATGGCAAAGACTTAAAAACTAATAAAAAAATATGTACTTGGAACAAGAAGCAAATATAAAAATTAGGAATCATACAAGTAACTTGGTCAAAATTGAGAGACGTGAGAGAGGAACTTTTCTCACTGTACACTGAGTCGATAGTGAATAACATTGCACACATGAAAGGTATTAAAATAGGAGGAACCAGTACAAATAATTTAAGATATACAGATGAAACTGCCATCATTTCTAAGACTGAAGATGAACTCCAGAAGATAATGGATATAGTTACGAAAGAGAGTAAAATAGCTGGTCTGAAAATCAATCAAAACAAATTCCAAAATGCTCAATAATGGTGGATGGAAAGATCCTAAAACAAGAAACGACTTCATCTATCTTGGTAGCTTGATAACATCCAACGGTAAATCAGATAAAGAAATTATCAGGAGAATCAGGATTGTTAAAACAACCTTCAAATCAATGGCAAACGTCCTAATCTCTAAAATCATCAATATGCGAACAAAAATCAGAACTCTAAAATGCTATGTCTGGAGCACACTTCTTCATGACTGTGAAACTTGGACGATCAGCAAAGCAATGGAGAAAAGATTAGTGGCCACAGAACAGTGGTTTCTAAGACACATTCTAAGAATACCATGGATAAAAAAAATTAGCAATTAAGAGGTCTTACGAAAAGCACCGACAAGCTTAAAGTTAGTAAAATCGATTCACGCTCGACAATTTGGTTTTTTTGGACATGTCATGAGAAAGAAAGCGCTAGAATATCAGGCCATCACTGGTAGAATTGAAGGCACCAAAGCGAGGGGACGACAAAGGTTGCTCTATACCAGGCTACTGGCAAACAGGGTGAACTTGAGATCTGTTGAGCTGATTCACCTAACGGACCTTCGAGAAAGATACCATAATGTGACAGCCAATGTTAGAATCTGACAAGGCGCCCACCGACGACGACGATTGAAAAACTCGAAATCGTCTGAAACTTTAACGTATTCCTCTTGAGTTGTCTTGTGGTCAATATCAGAGCATAGGGTAGTATCATGAGCAAAGATGTTGATGATCTGAGGAGTGTCTTAAGACCTTGACATGTTAACAGGTTTGTTTCAAGCAGATATTAGGAGTTTAAAGTTTTTTGAAAGTCTTGAGTTGTTCTTAACTTAACATCGGCATTATGCTTTTCATAAGCCAACTTATAACAAGGCAGACAACCACAATAAGTACATAAATCTATCAAAAAAAAGAAAGAAAATTGGTTCTAAAGTTATCGTATTAATACATTTAGAGCAACAGACCATCAAATAATGTATCCATGTGCAGCAAGAGATGGATGCTCTGTCGATTAGACTAACATTAATTTTCGTGACAGATCACGACAGCTATATTGAGTTTAAAATTGTACTGACTCTTGGTAACATATCGTAATGCATTTAATACAGCGAAATTTAATATGTTTTCTTGATTGTATTTCTAATAAGAAGGAATGATTTCCATTGTGTTTCAGTGATGAATCAGTCGTTAATATGTCCAATTAAAACAGCATTTTCTCTTTTAACAATTAAATACCAACTCCTGAAGGTAATACATCCGATAGCTTTAATACAAGACAGCAGTTTTCTGTTCCACTATTGTCTGTATAACAGAGATGGGATTAAACCCAAAGTTAATGGGCTTATAATTATAATTAGAGATTACGCAGAAATTCAAGTTTGTTAAACCTCTCAACACTAAAAAATTGCTGTCTCGACATTTTGGCTGCAACTTTGGATGTTCTTTAAGGGCTAAAGGCTAAAACTCGTGCCAGCAGAATGGATTTAATACGTAAATATAAAAACTGTCATGTATTAATTTGAAGCTTTGCAAACGCTTGTCTCCTTACCTAATTCTTATCTATAAGCACTAGGTGTACTGAATTATAATTAAAATTGAACTTCATTTGTCAACACGACATCCTAAAACAACTAGTTTGTCTTTGCCTCTTTTGTTGCCCCCCTCCCTCCCTCCCTCTCTCTCTCTGTCTCTCTCTCTCTCTCTCTCTCTCTCTCTCTCTCTCCCTCTCTCTCTCTCTCTCTCTCTCTCTCTCTCTCTCTCTCTCTCTCTCTCTCTCTCTCTCTCTCTCTCTCTCTTAAAAGTCAAGGATACTTTTAAATCAGATTTTCAATAACGATTGAACAGCTAAAAGTATCAACAGGGTTTGAAAATAAAAAGTGTGTATTTGTTGAGATGCTAAATACACTTTGCGTAGGAAATATTTAACTAAAAACTTAATGGCCTACTTCAAAAACAGAAATTTCCAACTGGTCAAATGAAACTATTTTACCCAGCCTGTATCCCAATTAAAGGATAATGGATAAAGGTCTGATAAATATATAGGAAAACGAGATAAAACTAAGAGCCCCAGTACTTCTTGTTGAAAATTAAATATCAAGTAAAATCAGGCTCCATATCCTTGGCACAAGCTGAATATTCGGTAATATCACCCTTTCCAATCTTTTCTACTTCCTAACACTATGTACTGGACTGCACCTGGCTCTCTTTAGCTTGATCTTTCCTTTCAAAAATTGTTGTGTCAGCTTTCCCTCGATCAGTATGTGTCAACAGTTTTGTGACTTTTTTTATTTGCTTTCTTTTCACTTTCACTATTTCTGACCCACTGTTTTTGTGATGCTTGTCTCTTAAGTGATGTTTCGCATATGTCTCTAGCAAGACATTTCCTAAGATTTTAAATGTTCCCTTGCTTTTGCTTTGCAACTCTCCATCCCTACCCCATGAAACAAGACGTAAGTTAATATAATTGGAAAATGAGGAGAAATGTTCAGCATCATTTTAGTACCAAAACAGATTTTGTGCTCACCTAAACCTTACTGAAGAATAATTGGAGTACTCAGTTACAATATCGTACTTCTAAGAATGCATGTAAAGATAATACATTCAATGTGACTGAGTGTACTGAATGTAATATATCAATGAAAATATTTACTGTAGTTTCTCTGGGCAAAATATGTTTTTTTGTGTATAAATGGCACCAGGCTAAAAGAGTTTGCATCATCTGTAAGCTGAGCAGAGGGATTGGAGTTATAGTAAGCCATAGTGGAAGAAGAGATTAAATTTAAGTTTTAGTTAAGCAAATGGTTTCTGTTGTGCTGATGACCAGGTCTATGTTTGATTTTGGCAAGATAGGTAGCCAGTAGGTTTAAAACCTGTACAGTAGTTTACCGGATCAGCAAAACCTGGTACTGCTTCAGGTGTTCTCGAAGTATGTGCATTCCGTATGTTTTCAATTTTATGGTGATCAGGAGCAATTCCATCCTCAGATACTTGAAGACCAACAAAATTAAGGAATGAAACATTAAACAAATATTTTTCTTTGTTGGGGTTGAGGGTGAGCTCTATTTTGAGGGTACTGAAAAACATGATGGAAACGTTGGTTGACTGTTATTGTTCTTTTTCCAAAAACAATAATGTCAGAGACTTACCTGCTTCTGTAAAGTCACGAAGAACAGTGAACAGCCTAAACAAGAAGTGTGATTCTACGGTGTATATTGAATTTAATCTTACAACCCTGTAACTTTTCAATTTTACTAAACAGTTTACTGAATTGCGGGAACAATGCAGATGAGTCTGTAGCTAGATACAGGGTATTTAGCTGAGAATTGTGGGATGCAAGATTGAGTGTTGCAGTAGTTGTGTACCCAATGAGGAAAAATCTTAAACAGCAATAGAAGTGACTGAAACTGCTCTGTTTATATGTGACAATAAATTTAAATGGAGCTTTTAAGCTGAAAGGGTTTAGAGGATTCATTTGTAAATAAACGATGAGAGAGGGGCTGGAGGAAGATTGGGTGCATGGTAGTGAGGGAAGAGTAAGTCTGTAAGTCAAGAACATTAATACTTGCTGCTGTGTCTAGACGTAATGTGAATGGAACGTCAAACTTTTACATATTCATAGTCTATAGTTTTTGACTGGTTTGAAGTGTGAAGAGATAATAACCACTCTCTGGCTAAGGTAGTTAAATGTTATCATGTGGTGGTTGCTGTTGGAAGTAGGGACCTTTAAACCACTCATTGGTATATGTTGTATTATCAGATTTCTTTTAGTGTATTGGATGCAAATTGGCCATTTCGGAAGGTATGACGAGTATTGTGGCATCTGATCCAATTTTTCATAGTTAAACAAATTAAATTTGTGGCAAAAGGGCATCTCGTATGTTTCCTCTGGAATTTGTCTTTACCCCTTACTAGTCAGTTGCACCGTTAGTGGGGTTTCAAAGCTGTGGATATGTCTTTCTGATGCTATTAACAGGCTGTTGCACCAGGGTTGCTTCAGTAAGTTCGACTTGGCTCTTTGCCATTTTATTCTGCCATTTCTTTTTAAAAATATCTCTCCAAAATACATCGGGTTTGGGTCTGAAGGTTAAAACCAGCGACAAAAAAATATTTAGTTTCCCATTTGTTGTCTGAATAAGACCTTGTAACTTTCTTTTCCACTAAACGTTTGAAAATAAACAATTAACTACATACTACTTATTCTGTCGTAGAAACCAGCCATGAGCAAACCCTGTTTTAACTATTTCGTTAGTAAAAGATTTCGCTTCATGAATCAGGAAAATCAATACAAAATACTATGATTTGTAAAGATTGTAATGGTACTTGCTTGAATACAAAAATTTTAAAAGTCTACACTATTATTATTTATTTTTTACTACTCAAATTTTTGCGGCCTTTTAGACAACTAGCCCTTATTAGGGACCATGTTTGAAATTGCAGCACAAAGATCATTGACTTTAAATGCTATTTAACACTACTTAAAGGACCTCTGGCATTTGAAAATGTAGTAACTGCAATTCAGCTTTATATCTGTCCTTTAGCAAGTTGCGAGATAAATAACATTTCCATAGAAGAAAAAACGGGTAATTGATGTACCTTTTTTTTATTGTAGTTAACATCTGCTCTTTTAAGTAAAGCTATGCCTACGCAGTGTCATACACGCAGAAAATGGGGCACAGGTCAAGCCAAAGTATGCAACCATCTTTTAGATGTCTGCGTATAAACAGACAGACTGAAAGGCACATATTGGGTCTTTCATTGATGGAACCGCTGGTAAAAAGTGGGCCAATTTTTGTCTTCCACAGATATTCATATACAAAAGACTCGAAGTGAAGCAACAGATCAAGAAAAGTGGGACAGAAAGCAAGCAAGACACCATAAAATAAAAACTATACGGATGGCCCCTCCAGGACCCTCCGTGAGAAGGCCCATTCCACTTGGGTTGGTCTTAGCCAAGGCTCAAGCATCTCGAGACCCCTGTTCTGCGCGGTTGGGCCCTGTAGCAGAAGCTCTGACCAAGGAGAGACCAGAACTCTTCACTTGATCTTAGCCAAAAGGTACTTATTATAATGTAGATTAGAAATTTTATTCGCAGAAATATCTAAGATATCCAGCTAATTAGTGTTCCGTACTAATTGCTTTTTTAATGCGGTCAGCCTTTGCTCTTTCAAATGGAATTGGGCATGAGCAATAAATTTTTCAGTCATTTAACTTAAAACTACCGGAATAGTGTCAAATATTATACAATATCATAATAGCAATAGTCTTTAAATTAGTTTCCTCTTTACATTTTACACGTCGACACGTAGATTTGCTTATCGGTCTTAAGATTAGTGTTTACTTTGCAATTTTGTGGTAAATTTCTATACGTAAGTAAGTAGTACTCATCATGTGTACCAGTAGTCAAGTTCCATGTAATACGATTAATTATCTTCTTTATTAGTTGCAATGATCTTTTCGTATTTTAGTTCTCTTCCAGTCTCTTTGATAATATTTTAAACTTTCGCAGCAAAATAGCCATGTTGGATGTTGGCCATTCAAGTCTTTCTCTTTCTCTCTCTTTCTCTCTCTTCTCTCTCTCTCTCTCTCTCTCTCTCTCTCTCTCTCTCTCTCTCTCTCTCTCTCTCTCTTTCTCCACAGATTCCTATCGCTCATCATATGTGGCAACCGTCCAGCTTATTTTACTTTTTCCTTCTCACTTGCTGATTTACATTTTTTAATATGGCACTTGAGACGTCCCAAACATGTTAATCTTTGTCTTCCTCTGCTTCTTTTGCCTTCAGTACGACCTGTAATGGTAAGATTTTCTAGTCCTTCCTTTCTCATGACATGTCCCATAAATCTCATCTGCCTTTCACGGATTGTTTTCATCAGACACCTTTCTGCTCCAGCTTTCCTCAAAACGTCCTCATTAGTTTGATGGTCTACCCATAATATTCTCATCATTCTCCTGTAAAATCACATTTCAACAGCTTCTAGTCTCTTTTGCATTGATAGTGATATTGTCCACCACTTACAAACAAATAACAGAGTAGATGTTACAAAACCTTCCAGTACCCTCTTCTCTTTATCCATTGACATTTTGCGGTGTATCAAGATCTTCCGTAATCTTTTGAAAGTACCTTTTGCAACCCCTCTCCTTCTCTTGATTTACAGATCACAATTTCCATTCTCTGTTATTTAGCTACCTAAGTAATTGAATATGTCCACTTGCTGTATTGGATCATTTCCAATATAAAACTTGCACCTGGGACTTGGGCTCTTACTTATCACCATCCATACTGTTTTCTTGCGATTTATTTCCAGTCCTTTCCTTCTACTTTGGTCAACTATTTTATCTAGTAGCCTTTGTAAACCTTGTTCTGAGCCTGCAACCAGTGCTGAGTCATCTGCAAATTGTATATTGTTGAAATTATGACCTCCTACAGAAAATTCTTCCATGATTCAAGTCAATCAGAAAAATTATTGTCTGAATTAGCCAACGATTATTTTAGTTTGGGTACTAACCTCCTTTTAAAGTTTTGCTCGTGTTAAAAGATGACTATTTTTGAACAAATAGTCATTCTTAACTCTTGTAGTTCAGACAACCAATACAACATACTTAATTCTCATTACCAACAGTTGTTAATGGGCTTTTTTTAAATCACAACGTTGTTTGATTTCGATCTGAAAACCGTTGTTCCAGGACATACAGTGAGACATGTGAAGAAAATAGTGCATACCACATTACATCAACAATTATTAAAAGTCGATCTTCTTAGTTCATTTACAGGGGCCTTTTCTGTGTCTATGCCAAATTTCATGCTAAAATACGCAGCGTTTTTTAGACACCCACGTTTAAACGGACAGACACGTAAGCAAGAGAGAGAAAGACACACACTAACACTTCAAATAGGATATAGATTTTTTTTCTGAAGCCTGTTTTCCTTCATACTATTAAACCAAATCTGCCGACCAGTTGCTTCCTTTGGTCTTACTTAAATGTTTTATTTCTTGCTTGGGTTTGTTTTTCCACCTTCGGCCTTTCCTAGGTTTTTTTATTTCTATTCTGGTTCTCACTACTTTTATTCCGGTGTTCTTGTCATCGAGCTTCGCAAAATGTCCTCATTGCAATTTAATTTTATATAGTTTTTAATCAGTTCTTATTATATCTTTTATTATATTCTACAGGACAAACATTGATAACAGTATTTATGTAAATATGTAAATAACTGAAGCTTTTATCCTGTATAAATATTCGTAAATAAATAAATAAATGAATAATGTCACTTATTTTTAACTCCTTTCTGATCCCTTCACGTCTTTCTGAAAATCTCAAAGATCCCATTCATTCTTCTTAACACTCTCATCTTTTAGTCTGAAAATCAAATAATTCTTCCTTTTTTCTGATTGTGCAAGCTCCTGACCATGTAGTAGTCCCTGTCGTACTGCAGTGTTGTATATAGTTTTTAGTAGTCTCTTCGGCACTTTTCTACCGCAGTTGACATCAGACC
This sequence comes from Morbakka virulenta, assembly GCA_003991215.1. NCBI lineage: Eukaryota > Metazoa > Cnidaria > Cubozoa > Carybdeida > Carukiidae > Morbakka > Morbakka virulenta. The sequence goes on along the minus strand of RDPX01000047.1, from coordinate 2,547,462 downwards.
ATAATCTCCATTCCACACAAGAAAACACTTATAAAATGAAATTGCAAGATTATACTTGAAACAAATACAGTGTTTGAAAATTTAGAAATTCACAGCAGCAAAATTTGACACTTGAAATGTAACTCTCAAATGTGCTACTGAAACAAGCGCAAAAAAATTATCTTAAAATATTCGAAATATCTTTTGTTGTTCTTGATAAACATGAAATGTGGACAAACGTATCAGATCCCAATCTGGAGGTTTTTCTAAGCAGGATGGGCCTTCAGAGTAAAAATATCTTGTGTGTAGGACCCAATTACGCTTGCTTCCTGACATGCATAAAATCCCTTTTTACAATATATTTAATAGCTATACCTAATATTAAATACTCCTATTTTTACAAACTCTCAGTATTGGTCTTCTGTTGATTAGAGATCATGTCATCAATTGTAAGATAACCTCGCTTTTACTGTCCGAAAAACAAGTTCCAAAGAGATGAATAGAATAACAAAATGTGCAGAACATTAGAACCTTGACTCCTATGACGTAGGAAAGTTAAATCTTAAGACAAACATTGTGTCTGCTACACCACATGTTGCTTTGAGAAGAGAGCTAATAACGTATAATCACCTTGATCTGACGATATGCGTGCTTATCCCTAGATAATCTTGGATATTAAATTCTGATTTTTGCTGTTTAGACATATATAGATCCGAGTACTGTTGAAGCACACCCTTAACTATTTAATGATTGTCTAGTTTATTATTGACCATTGAGGATCTTCTAAGTTGTATTCATAATACCCAGAGAAAATATTAAGAAATTCTTTCAAACATTCCTTTCGGCTTTACGCACAAAAAATAACTATAATGAAAAAATCTTAAGCTATGTTTTAAACTCAGAAAAGTGCTTTGTTAAATGTAAATCATTTCAAAAAGAGCTTTTCGTTAGTACTTACAATCAAATTAATTAAAAAAAGAAACCGAGTGTGATTGCAAAATGAAACAACAAATCTTAATAATTGCTTCACATACATACTTTACTATTCTGTTTTATTATAGGGACATTCCATTATCTGCTGTAAAAATATAATTTACTTTGGATATTTGAATACTCTTACATATGTATAGGTTCATACATAGATACATACAAAGATACATACATAGATACATACATAGATACATACATAAATTCATACATAGATACATACAAAAAGATAAATACATAGATGCATACATAGATACATACATAAATACATACATAGATACATACAAAGATACATACATAGATACATAGATAGATACATACATAAATACATACATAGATACATACAAAGATAAATACATAGATGCATACATAGATACATACATAAATACATACATAGATACATACAAAGATACATAAATAGATACATACATAGATACATACATAAATACATACATAGATACATACATAGAT
>RDPX01000047.1:2470372-2544079 GCA_003991215.1 Morbakka virulenta | reverse complement strand
ATGCATAGATACATACATAGATAAATACATAGATGCATACATAGATACATACATAAATACATACAGAGATACATACAAAGATACATACATAGATACATACATAGATACACATATAATCATTCCCACTCCCCACAAGTACACCAACTAAGAAGCCAATTAAGGAGATTTACCCTCTGTATTTGATATAAAGACAGAGTGGTTAAATCAAACAAAGAAATTACATTAGTTTAGAAACCTAGTAATGAGCAAAACCTCATTCCAACATTTGATACTCTTTTTGTATGAAAAGCAGTAGTACGCCATTTCAAAGTGGATTACTTAGGAATATCATCAAGGTATTATAAAAAGCACACCAGCTACTTGAGTCTTTTGTATCATTAGTAAACATGAGGAATTGTCGTGCTGATGTATTCAGTAGTTGCATATTTTTTACATCCTAATTATATTAGTTTAACGAAATACATTAACAGTACGTTGTGGGAAATTCTCATCAGAAATATTTGAGGTAAGCTCAGTAGAACACGTCCTATGATAATATCCATGAAAAAGACTTAGACAAGTTACTTTTTGTTGACGAGACAAATATTGAAAAGTAACAGCATGGTTTGGATCTATTAAGTTACAAAAACTTCTCTGAACAAACACTCTATCAAGAGCATCGAAATGAGTTAGTGGAGAACTGTCTGATGCGAAAACGGTATTCCATACAAGGACCGATGGTAGAATTACAGAGATATAAAATGACCTCTGGCGTAAGGTTCTCTATGTCGATGCAGAGAACCAATCTTTTGGAACCAGACTTCGCAACCAATTGAATATAAAAACCTTACGAAAGTTCTTGATAAATTGACAAACCAAATAGCTTCATGGCTGAGCTTTCATTAACAGAAAAAGCAATCTCAACAAGGTTTCTATCAGAATGATTTTCTATGAATGTCGGACTGCGACATAGAGTTTCTATTGAATGACACGAATAGCTTTTTTGTCATATTAAAAGAAAACAACCACCATCTTCCCCATTCTCTGACAGCCTAAAGGCCAGACTCTATAATTTCTGGAGGTTAAACTTGTTCCTGCTGAGTTGGCTTGTAACCAATATTGGAATACTGGATAATGTCATCAGCACATGAACCAGATGTTCATGAACCCGAAAGATCATTGACCTAAAGAAGGAAGAAAGTGGGACCTAGAATAGAAACTTGAGAAACTCCAGCATAAATTGAATACTCATCAGAGGTTATTCCATCCAGTATTTAAAGATTAATGGAATTCCAAACTCCACCTCACTTGTAAATGTGAAAAAGGTTATCTAATCTGATAAACAATTATAATCTGAGAGGAAGTGCTGAATGATACCACAGATATTTCAACAAATCACATAACCAGAAAGCTTATCAAACAAGCCAGCAAGCGACATCTTATTAAATAACCTGGAAATATCCGGAGGTATAGCAAGTTCTTCATCAGACTTATCCATAAATCTAAAGATATGTTCCGTAATTACATTCAAAAGGTGGGGTGAGTTTCTCTAATTTTGAACTGAACATCAACAAAAATATCTTTGTCCTGCCAGATACATTGTTAATACGTCGTTCAAAGACGTTACAAATGAGAGACAGAAAACGTACAGGTCGGTATTTGCGAAGATCAGATTGATCATTTGCATTCGTAAATTTTGGGACAACATAAGAAACCTTTCAGGAAGATAAACAAAAAGACTCCCATAGACAGTGATTGAAAAGATTGACAGAAATATAGATAGCTTCAAAGCACACTTTTTCAAGAAGACTACAGGAATCGAATCTAGGCCAAGGGATCTAGATTAATGAAGCCTAAGAATAACCTTTGTAAACAATCTTGGATTTAAGATAAAACAGCCCAAGATCTGACCAGTTTCTAAAGGGAAAATCTGGCAAAGAAAAAGCAGTGTCATTAAAAGAAGATTTGGCAGAATACAATCTGACAAAAAAAGACAGGATTTCTGTGAAGAATATAAAAAACAGATGGTAAAAAAAGGGGAGCAATAATTATTTCTTTAGAAAGCAAGCCTATTGTAAATCTTTCAAAAATCACAACTTCAAAAATTTTGGGATGAATAAGATTTACAAACTTACTCAGCGTAGCCCAATTTAGCATCATAAATAAACCAATTACAACCAATGCTAGCTCTGTTTGAAAAAAACTGGATGAAACTTTCCATTTTAAAATGATAAACCAAACTATTCTCGACAGCAAGAAGACAAAGAAAATAGAACTGTTATCCCGAAAACACAAGAAAACCTAATTTTTTGTTCCTTAGTCAGGATAAGACCAGTGAAAATATGCAATAATAATTTACTTTAAAATTATTAATTTATTTAATTTATCTCAAATTCATTTTACGAAAATGTTTTACTAACAGGCTTTAAAAGTACCACACACTTAAAATCAAATAGATCGCAAATTATAACGGATATTAAAAACTTCACTAAACGATTAAGGTTGACCATTTTTTTGCAGGTGGAACTAATGAAAATTTGGTAAACAACATATTCATAATAAAGCATGATCCTGCATTCTGTTTCCTTAGGAATAAAAATAGAGCCTAAGACACTGTTTCAGATTAAGGACGTATAAATTATTTTAATTTTATTCAAATTAAAACGCAAAATAACCTTTTAAAAAAAACGAAATAGAATTTCATCTCATGAACTTAAAAACACCGATACTATTGTCTCTTATAAAGCAGATCAAGAAAGACATAAATAACAGCTACCATAAAGTGGTTTTCAATGTCATTACTGGTGAAAGAGACCTGTTAAATAGTTGACCAAAAATATAATACAAAAAGAATAACTGATCTAAATAGATTATTGGCAAATAAAAAATTAATTTAAAACCAACCAAAAGCTTTACAATCTTGACATTTAAATGCAGCAACTTCTTTAGGAAGATAGAGATTTCCAAATTAGAACAAAAAATTGATAGTGAAAAAGACAGAATTCCCAATGTATGCAGCGCACCAGTATGACCTTAACATAGGCCCCCCATTTTACCCTACAAGACAATTTACAGTTATATTGACGTTTTTCTAGAAAGATTGATTATCATCTTTAGCTTTACACAAAAGACAACCAGAGATTTTGCAGAGCTTTTATGGGCCTAAAAATAAAAGCAGAGTTAAACTTTTAAATACTGTACACTGTTTAAAGAGTAACACAACTATGGCTTGGAAACAATTGATTAATGGCTTGAAATATTCCATTCAAACCTAAAAGAAGGATTTAACAACATTTTCTGGGAATACGTTTGCCTGTTAATGTCGAACGAGGTAGGGCAGACGAGTAAAAAATAAAATTATGGAATCATGACTGGGATCTGCTAAAGGGCTAAGCCACGTAATCTCCTTCTGGTATACCCTGTAGAAAGGCCTTTTTACAGATTTTCTACAACAAAGCCATGCACAGGGTGTAACAGACGAATACAGTACGTATTGGAACGGTAAAAATAGACAGTGTAACTGGAAAGAAAATAATCTGATATGATGAACAGATAAAAAAGTGGAAACTCTTTGTGTTTAGAAGCCAGATATATAAGAATAACAAGTCAGAGAATAAGCAGAAGGATAACAATTTATTTTTAATGAAGGAAAACCATGTAAAACTGCATTTGGAAACATTATCAGTGCAAATTTGAAAGAAAATATCATGGAGATGTGAAGAATTAAGTGACAAAATTAAAGATGTAGAAATGGCAACAGAGGGGGGAATTAGGAGCATAATAAATTCTTGTGTCTTACAAGCATAGTGGAGCAAAGAAAATAAAGAGAAGTTTTACGGAGATGACACAAATACCATTGCGAGTCTCTCAGCAAAAAAATGAATGGTTGTTTGAGCTCATTTGAAAGAGGATGTCGGAAAAATAGGGCAGATGTTGAGAGAAGTTTCATATTAGACAAGGATATGGGAATGCCATAATGAGAAAAGATACTACAAGATATTGCAAAGCACACTATCTCTTTTGAATCAAAACAGGGTTTTATGAAGAGGAATGAACATAAGGTGACCTACAAAAGGGGTAAAACCAGCAGCCAAAATGATTATTTGCCATCCAATTAAAGGCGTAGAAGAGGGAAATGGAAGACTGTAAGAGGATATTATTATAACCGGTTGTAACACAGCACCAAGCAGTATTGATGAATCTAAGGGATGGGGAAGAAAAAGGGAATTACGGGCTCGTAAGCAGTGCAGATGGAATATTTCCAGGTTGAAAATGAGAAAGATGACTGAAGGTTTAAAGCCCCAATGAATAACAGTAACGGCTAAAAGGATAGTAACTTAAGTGATAATTAAGACTGGATAAGCATGAAATCTATCCAGACAAAGGAAGCTTTCAAGGTATGTGGTAGAAAGAGAGAGTCCACTCCAAGAGTCAAGAAAAGGAGATAGCGAATGATGGTTGAAAAGGTAATTGAAAGATAAATGGCAAGAAAGATGTATATAAAGATATAACACCAGAAGTTAAACACCAATAAAGCACAGATTTCCATATCGTAGGTAAGATAATCAACAAACATGCCGCTAGCGAGACATGGAACTCAACAAATTATAATTTATTTTTAACTTTACTGTTCAAATAGGAGTCAATAGAAATCTAGAAGAAGAAAAGTAATCAACAGAAATTTAGAATAAGAGAAAATGTATTTAACACGATATTAGTTTAATTAGTGAGAAAAATATCAAATACAACCTATTGTGTAATTATTGTGTAAATTATTGTGTAATTATTATTGTGTAAATGTGGAAAAGATGTGGGTAGAACTAAGACAATGAAATCGAAGTCAATCGTAGAAATTAAATCAGCAATAGCTGATTAAAAATCAGAGGATACAGCAAAAAAAGCATATTTAAGTGAAGAGGCAAAAAAGGAGGGATACTGTGAGAAGTGTAAAATGCTAGATACCAACACAAAATCTTCAAGTTGCAAAAGGAAGAGAAAGAGAGAAAACAAATGAAAAACAAGCAAAGAGGAGTCTTGGCTAGGGAGGAAAAATAAAAGGAAGGAAGAAAAAAATACTTCCAATAACTGTTGAGTACTAACAAGACAGCAAACAATTGAAAAGTGTGAATAGGATAAAGGGCTCAGAGAATACATCAGTAAGGCGGAGGCTGAATAAGTGTTAAAGAAATGAAATATGGCAAATCAGCAGGACCTTCAAAGATCTATAAAATGCTGATACATCAATAGCTAGACACTACTCTGAAGAAAAATTCAAATATTTTCTGCACCGGTTATGCATTGAAATTTTCATCGATACTTAAAAAAAGAAAGAAATATGGAGTAGGAGAAGAAACCAAGGCACCAAAAAGATGACATTTACCTTTGAAATATTTAAAGGTAAAAAATATCACACCACGTTAAGGTAACCATGCAGAAGGTGGAAGAATATAGAAGAATAGTTTATCTTTCAAAACCTTGAATTGCCAGCTTTGTGTCTGACAGGATTAAGTCTGCCTCTTGGGAATTAGGAACTTCTCAGTATTGTTTGCCAACCCTCCCAAAATGGCGTCCAATAAAAATACACCAACCGTATTGTCACCTAACCACCACTCTTCTTTTATTATGGTAATATATGTTACATAGTGTCTGCTGCCCCTCCATTTAATATAACCCCCATCACTATAAGACCCAATTAGTCTGAAAACTGATGACCCGCCTTTAGGCGATGGCTTCAGACATTTGCCTCCATTTCCATTCTCTTTTTTTGGCAGTTTTAATCAAAGAATAGCCTCCAGTATCCTGCAGTCGTCAATGGTCATGGAATGTATGGCATCTCTGGACCCAAAACTGACTTCAAATTCCAGAGCGTAGAATAAAAAAAATTTATCTTCGAAAAATACTCTCTCCTCAGTTTTCAGTAATGGCAGAGGTCTCAGTTATAATTTTTCTTTTGTGGAAGCTGTCCTTTATACCTACCTTCCTCATATTCTTGCACTTTATGAAACTAACCTCAATGAAAGTGTTAGTCACAACCGAAGATTGAAAGTCTGACCTTAAGGCTGTAATTGGATGGAGGAGAATGTGGTCAGTTTCTTTCATTGTAACACAAACGCAAGTCATTCAACATAAAGCTTAATCCTTATTGCCGTCCGACATTTATGGAAAATCATTTTGCTACTAATTATCTTGAATTTGCTTTGCCTGTTGAGAAATACTCCTCAACGAAGCTGCTTTGTGTTTGAATTTCTCCAGATCTTTCATGGTGTTTTTATTTAATCTTTTGGTAAATTTTCTTCTGACAATGTTTGTCCTTTGTGCCACACAAGAGAGTACCTTACAGCTGAAGATATCAAAAAGTTTTTGAAACAAAATTTATTTAGTAAGGCCAACTTTTGGGGAAAATTTAAAAAAATAGAAAACTAAAGAGTGTATAACCCGCCATGCTGTTGTAATTTGTTGATTGCAATATTGCTTTATTTTATTTGGTAGCAAAATGGTCCAAAGCCCACCCTAATATTAATGCACATTTCATAACATAGATTTTCCATTTTTTGTGCTTTAACATTAGAGAAAAGTGGGATGGTACACTTTTAATTTTTTTAAAGCTTTTTTTACATGAAGGCTCGCTCGAACACTTTCCATATTTTAGTGTAGACTTCCATTTCCTGGTTTTGAATCTCTATTATTCTACCATATGCCCTTGTACAAAGAACAGTTGTCACATCTGTGCAAATACAACCTTATCCCATTTGGATGTTACTGGTGGAATTGTTGTTGCCAGCCTTAGTTTCTTCTAATAGTATTATCAATGGAAGTGTTCTGGTGAGCTTATCTTGCTGGTACCAGCTTAGTTTCCTGTACCTCGTGGGACTCGTTTCTCTTACTGTCTTCATTCTTATGCAATTGTTGCTTATTATTGGAAAAAAAACCTTTCTATAAATGTAATCTTTTCCTCCAGATGCCTAGGTTTCGGAACTCTTTGACTTCTAAACCCTTTTCTTCATCAAATGACATGAATGTCTTGTATTTTGTATGGTTCTTAACCAAAAAAGCCAAAACCAAGTAAATCCACAATATATCACCAAATCTCTCAAAGGACTTAATATTCAAAGAAGAATTAGAAAATGTTATAGAGCCCCTGGAAAAAAATTGATATCTTTAGACAAAATACTAAAGCATCCTTAACGAGACAAAAATCTTGAAAAGTTTTGCATTTCAAATTTTTTCAAGACAAGTAGAAAATGATTAAACAGTGAATATTACCTTTTACATCAACCAGAGGGCTACAAAATGAACCTATGCGCCCAGAGTTGCTTTCAGCTCTTTTTAAAACTAATTTAATGCAGTACGTGCTTTAGGAAGTGTAAATATAAGCCTTAAGTTTTGAATAAAGCTTTTCTCAGTTAATGCTCTTTGAAGTAACCGTAAAGGCTAATCCAGAGCAAAGAACTACTGCGCAGCTTCTGAAAGCTAGACCTAGGCAAACTTGCAAGTTCTTCGCAGCATAAGAAATCAACTTACAATTAGTTTTATTTTTACCTTTATCTTTTTAACTTACTGTTTAATATTTTACATAATACTTATTCGTATGAGAATAATTTGTTACTGTAGCTGCAAAGCGTAGTTATAACAAATTTCCTTCTACCTAACAACTAATGAAAAGGGGCATCCATTATATTAACCTATGCAAATTTATTCCTTTAACTTAATTGTTGAGAACACAACTGAAGTGTTCTTTGTACTCCTAGTATCTATCATTGAAGTAGTAACCTCAATAAAAAAAAGATAATGGTCATACTAAAAGAAGACGGAGAAGAAGCAAAATTTTTCAAATGCAATCTCACCTATAAAAAAGCTGTTCAAAGTTTTTCGTATTTGATTCTATGTTTGGTAGCTGGAAAACATTATATCATGTTGATTTTTGCTAATTAATGGAAATCTTTCCAAAGGGATAGTGATAAAAGGATAAAGATAGTGTCATCTTCATAACGCTGTAGGTTATTAGGGGTGTCAAAATATCAGCTTGGGCAAGTCACAGTGTGAAAATACCTATCAGTGAGAGGAAGTATATACCCCAGAGTGAAAGAATTTGCTTTTAAAAAACTAACAATTCTGGCCTGAATGTACGAGTGTTATGAATTAGCTTTTAGTCCTGTTAAGTGATCTTTCACAAGCATCTGTTATTTCCTTCACATTTACTTCAGAGTGTATTACATATGAAGGAGAGGAGATAAAAATAAACAGCATACTTTGTAAGTTCAAATTCACTAAACTGGAGAGAAAAATTTCATTTACCATCAATATTTTTTTAGCATTTTTTCATAGCCAAACACAATATTTTAATTTCACAAATATCATTAATTCTCACAAGACGTTTTCTTCTTCTTAGTCTATGAGCATCTTCAGAAAGAGATAAATTAACAATTGTACATGAGATTTCATTTCTTGTCAATAATATAAAAATAATTGAAAACTCTCGAAGAAGCATACGATGGCGATTTTAAGACTCCAAGTATTAGCTTTAGAATATTTTTGTTTCAGTTTTGTGTCTGAAGTACAATAAAATAAAATCAAAACCCATATAAACAAGCCATTCTCCAGTAATTCCCAACTTCACCTGAATACAATAATCTGTTGTTGATTGGAAGTTATTTCGCTTGCATTGGTGATCAACATGTTGAATAATGCATTAGCAATACCGTTAAAGGTCTAAAAAAAATTTCATTTTACACTGGATATACCATTGCAAATATCTACAACTAAATTACTACTTAAACTGTTGCTTAAGCAAAGTACATTGATCATTCGTTTGCGGTAAAAAATACGAATGGATGAAACATAAAATGTTCTTGGTAAATTGGTTGTTTTTTTTGTTTTTTGGGGTTTGGTTTTTTTTAATTTATTTCTCAATAAAAACATAGAATATAAAATACATATGAAAGAAGGATTACACAAAAAGCATGAAAAAATATTTATTCCCATTGTGGTCCTCGTGAACAAAACAAAATAGCACCGATAACACAGGTAATACTGATAACAGACACTAACACATATAAAGACTAGACAAATAAGTAAGGTAACAATAAAAAATAAAATCATTATGACTATCAGTAACAATTTGGTTAATAAAATACTCTTTAACAAGTTTCTTGAACACAACTTTAGATGGAGCAGACCTAATAGACAGAGGAAGATCGTTTCATAGCTTAGCACCAGTGTGATAAAAACCATCCTTGCTTAAAGACCCAACATGGGAAACAATAAATGTAGAAACACTATTCCTGTTGCGTGAATTATAATTTACTCTGAAATTATCCATCATATAATCTGGAGTGTTATTGTGAAAGACATTGAAAACATGGTTTAACTTCAATTAACAAACTCTTTTTTCTACTGGTAACAATCCTACACTGATGAATTGTTCCTTCCCTACATGCCGACGAGGGAAGAGATAGAGCATAAACCCGATAACTTTATTTTGAGCCACTTGTAACCTGGACTTGGACTTCATAGAGAGTCCAGAATACCACGAGGAACATGCATAATCAAAATAGCACTGAATCAAAGCTGAAATAAGTAACGTCTTGGTTTTCTTGTCAAAATTCCTGGCATTTCTGTACAGGAAGTTGATTTTTTTGGTAAATTTAAAAACAGTGTTGTTGGCGATTTCATCGCCAGAAAGAGATTGGTCTAAAGTTACGCCTAAATAAGTTATGCTCTGCTTCTATTCCTATGTAACCGACACTTTGATGCAAAAAGTATGAATTCGGTTTTATCGAGATGTAATGAGAGTTATCAATAAACTACTCTTGCATCGCAGGAGACTCGGTACTAAGGGCAGCCTCCATTTCTGATACAGATTTTCCCGAAAGCAGAAGTGCAGAGTCATCAGTATAGAGTAATAACTTGCACTTGACAGCCGCTGGCATGTCGTTGACATATATCAGAAATAGAAGAGGCCCAGTATATCGAACCCTGCGGAACACCACAAGTGACATTACATTCGCTGGATAGCACACCATTCACATCAACCACTTGTTTTCGACCAGACAGATAACACAAAGCCCAACCATCTCTTTATCAACAAGATTGCTACCACCATCACAGTCACTTTCCAGCTTCTCATAAAAGTACATCTGTCTTGGAGGTCTGTAACATACACCATTGAGAATGTGACGAGACTAAGGCAGCAGTAGCTCCAACCACACAGATTCAGTCTCGTTACCACTTAAGTCCGTCCGAAGGTTAAAGGCAATGTAACAACGTATGTACGCACACACGCCTCCACCAGAACGATTGCGGTCTTTACGGTGAATGACGTATCCTAAGATCTGCACCTCAGAGTCGGAGACGAAGTCGACGAACCAGGTTTTCATCACGCCGATGACAGCTACCCGAGACTTGATCGCAATCGTGCGGATGGCACCAAGTTTCAGGATAAGGCTGCATACGTTCAGGTGCAGGAAGTGCATACCTTGCTTCTTGAAGCACTGGTAGACGTCAGGGTCATCATCTGGTTGATCATCGGCGACGTGGTCCTGTGTCGATTCGTCATCGTCGTCTACATGTAACGCGTCAGCACCAGAGATGCTGGCCAACGCACACGGATCGCATACAAAGCTGAGTGGTCATAAATGTCGCAGCTGACAACCTTGCTTGGAGCAGTGACACCTTTTTGACAGCTAGTGCAGGGATACTTCGGAGTCCTCTTCACACGGCCAGGACAGGGGTGAACATCTCCACAGATAAGCAAGCTGAATGTCATTAGCATGTTGGAAGTATCCACAGTGCGGGTTGACAAAATTCTTTGTTTACCGTTGCCACCATTGCGACCTTCACCTTCGTGGTGGATTCCGGGCGATAATAGGTGATGATACAGAACTCCATGGCCCAGGTCGAAATTCTCAGACCATTTTCCAGCGAATCGTCTTTCACTACGATCCAAACGATGTAGGACATCTTCTGAGTCGATCGATCGTCTTGAAAATCCTGATAAGTTCGCAAAATGGCAAAAACTTGGAGCGCTATCAGGAACCCGTGCATACCGATCGCCATCTTCTTTCAGTAACACTAATACAAACAAAATTATGCTACGTCTGCAACATCCGATACTTAAAACAAGTTTAAAATATGTACTTACGTAAGATAACTCCTGTAAAGTGACAAAGAAAGCTCTGGCAACTTTTTGAGCCAACTGATCAATAAAATCTCTGTACACTTCCACTAAAAATACTTCACGTCAACTGAATGTGTTCACCGCGCTTCTGTAAATCAGAAGGCCATGATGATTTTGAGTAATCCGAGTATGTAGCATGTAAGTAGTACACCAAAGTGAAAACGTCGACAGTGGTGAGTAGAACAACTTGTTTCTCGATGTGAAATAACCGATTTTAAATAACTATGACTAGTACAATTTCGATCAATCGGTGCGTACGAAATGGATGCACAACTATCAATGTGAACTCGATTGGTACAAATAAATACATTCCAACTACATATTATTTCCTTCAGAAAACTCTAATTTCATAAATAACGTAACTCACTTGAACATCCAACTTAAAAACCTAACTTAAATAACTTAAATATTAGACTTAAGGAACTTTAAACTGAGGAGCCTTTCAAAACACCTCCTGCACCTAGACTTCTCCACCAAATATGTTAGAGAATGGTACTTGCATCAGTCGACAAACAAGCTTGTACTTCTTATTTTTTTCCAAAATAACTCATATTTATGCAAATAGTCTTACAGAGGTACTTTTCAACAAACCTTTGATTTAAATATGCTTTTTCTTCTCTCTTTCTCTCTATCCCCCCCTCTCCCTCACACACATACACCCTTCTTCTTCTTCTTCTTCTTCTCTCTCTCTCTCTCTCTCTCTATATATATATATATATATATATATATATGTATATGTATATATATATAAATCCAGTATAGTATACAAAATAACTAGACAAATTTAGCAGTTTCCAGTAGTTTCATGTTTTCTTAACAATCTTCAAACTGCAGGTTGCAGTTTGAAGATTGTTAAAACTCTGGAAACATTGAGCACTCTTAGTAAACATTGGTATACTTTACTAATATTACTATATATATATATATATATATATGTCTGCTCATTATCAGAAATTTCCAGGTTTCTATTTTTTCTAAGTCTGTTATAAGATATTTCTATATTAGACAAGATCACTTGGCAATAATTAAACAACTTCAACTACNTCTCCACCAAATATGTTAGAGAATGGTACTTGCATCAGTCGACAAACAAGCTTGTACTTCTTATTTTTTTCCAAAATAACTCATATTTATGCAAATAGTCTTACAGAGGTACTTTTCAACAAACCTTTGATTTAAATATGCTTTTTCTTCTCTCTTTCTCTCTATCCCCCCCTCTCCCTCACACACATACACCCTTCTTCTTCTTCTTCTTCTTCTCTCTCTCTCTCTCTCTCTCTCTCTCTATATATATATATATATATATATGTATATGTATATATATATATATATATAAATCCAGTATAGTATACAAAATAACTAGACAAATTTAGCAGTTACCAGTAGTTTCATGTTTTCTTAACAATCTTCAAACTGCAACCTGCAGTTTGAAGATGGTTAAAACTCTGGAAACATTGAGCACTCTTAGTAAACATTGGTATACTTTACTAATATTACTATATATATATATATATATATATATATATATATATATATATATATATGTCTGCTCATTATCAGAAATTTCTGTTATAAGATATTTCTATATTAGACAAGATCACTTGGCCATCATTCAACAACTTCAACTACAATATTAATACAAAGTGTATGTATTTAAGGACTGTGTAAAATTCAAAATACTAAGAACCCATTTCATAATTGTTTCAAAAGTAGTCTTAATAAAGAGAGGGTTTTTATTCTCATGGAAGATATCTAATTCACTTAGTTTATGCCAATTATCACCCTTAATTCAACTATTAAATTTTTTTATCGTCCATCTTTGAACTATGTGGAAAATGTGACAAAATTAGAGGAAATAAACCCAACCTTACTATGATCGACATGGATGGCTTGTCTTTGATACCCATACAGACATTACAAAACTGTGAAATACTTTTTATCGTAATTGTCTTGAAAATATAGCAGTATGCGACATGAAATTGGCCTAGAAAAATTGCTCATTACGAAGGAGTTATCTTTTATCTTGCTCTGTTGTTCCTTTGATTTAAGCAGATTCAATTTATGGCCTTTTTTATATTAAACATTTTTAGTTACTGATGTTTGTCAAAGAGGCATCTTATTCGAGTTATAGAAGAAGATAAAACGAAAAGCTGAATAGTTGCTTCTGGAAAATTTCAGTTTCACATTTTAAGCTATTTTTTTATCATTGTTTCTAGTTTTTAATAGAGTCATAAAAAATTTCTCAGAGAGATTGGTCTTTAAATAAGGATGACAAAATTGGCATTCGGTAACTTTGGTTTCAAATGCCAAGTCAAGTTATAGTATTCAATGTTTATTCGAGGTGAAGTTATAGTATTCAATGTTTATTCGAGGTCAAGTTATAGTATTCAATGTTTATTCAAAGTCACGTTGCAGTATTCAATGTTAATTCGAGGTCAAGTTATAGTATTCAATGTTTATTCGAGGTGAAGTTATAGTATTCAATGTTTATTCGAGGTCAAGTTATAGTATTCAATGTTTATTCAAAGTCACGTTGTAGTATTCAAAGTTTATTCGAAGTCACGTTGAAGTATTCAATGTTAATTCGAGGTGAAGTTATAGTATTCAATGTTTATTCGAGGTCAAGTTATAGTATTCAATGTTTATTCGAGGTCAAGTTATAGTATTCAATGTTTATTCGAGGTCACGTTGTGGTATTGAATGTTTATTAGAAGTCACGTTGCAGTATTCAATGTTTATTCAAAGTCACGTTATAGTATTCAATGTTTACTCGAAGTCACGTTGCAGTATTCAATGTTTATCCGAGGTCACGTTGCAGTATTCAATGTTTATTCAAAGTCACGTTGTAGTATTCAATGTTTATTCGAAGTCACGTTGCAGTATTCAATGTTTATTCGAGGTCAAGTTATAGTATTCAATGTTTATTAGAAGTCACGTTGCAGTATTCAATGTTTATTCAAAGTCACGTTGTAGTATTCAATGTTTATTCGAAGTCACGTTGCAGTATTCAATGTTTATTCGAGGTCAAGTTATAGTATTCAATGTTTATTCAAAGTCACGTTGTAGTATTCAATGTTTATTCGAAGTCACGTTGTAGTATTCAATGTTTATTCGATGTCAAGTTATAGTATTCAATGTTTATTAGAAGTCACGTTGCAGTATTCAATGTTTATTCAAAGTCACGTTGTAGTATTCAATGTTTATTCGAAGTCACGTTGCAGTATTCAATGTTTATTCGAGGTCAAGTTATAGTATTCAATGTTTATTCAAAGTCACGTTGTAGTATTCAATGTTTATTCGAAGTCACGTTGTGGTATTGAATGTTTATTAGAAGTCACGTTGCAGTATTCAATGTTTATTCGAAGTCACGTTATAGTATTGAATGTTTATTCAAAGTCACGTTATAGTATTCAATGTTCATTCGAAGTCAAATAAACACTAATCAATTTGCTTATCGATAAAACTTAGGAAGTCTTCTTTGTAAGCATAGGCCTAATTTGTCTATATAGACACTACATTTTTCACCTTCTTAACTCATCTTTTAATCAATCTACCGTCTCGCATCAACAATCAAACCGATACAGAAAACACATAGATAAAAGATGCGTCAAACTTTAGTTTAGGCATTTATCTTTATTTGCTGCCTGATGGTATCAGTAAGTATATATAAAAAATAAAAATTAAGACAAATTTTGACTAGATAAACACAAAAAAAGGAGAAATGTTGATCAATGAAACATGATTGTGGTTATACAAAACATAACTATATTGAATAAATGAAACAGGCAAGCTAGTAGTAATATATACTGACAAATAAACGTATTTACTTTCTCCATAAAGTAATCAATGATTATATTGTGTCAGCAAAAACCTATTTGTAAACTACAACGAAAAGAAAACTATCCTTTTGCTCTGTCAGAAACTGCATTGTCGTATCCAGACAAAAAATGATGTAGAAGACAACAAGACATTACAGGAAGCAAGTAATAACACGGTATCCTTGGGGAAGATTAAGACAGTCAAAAATAGATTTTAAAAACTGATCTAAAGTTGTGTCATTTACCTTTCTTCCAGATAACTCATAACACTTTCATACTTGTACAAAGTTATATGTTTACTGGAATTGTTAGAAAATATGGATCAAAATAAATGGAAATTAATAATTAAATTTGCGATGGAGCTAAAAACACTTTCTCTGGTAGTGGCAAAAATGTGAGACATTAAATGGGACATTAAATTCTTTTTACCAGTGAAAGACATTTTACTTTTTATGCAATATTGTATTCTAAGAAACATAATAATATTTTCCTACCGTTCTGTTTCAGTGACTTTCATCCATTTCATATTTTTGTAATACCTTATTCTGTCTGTCTATTAAATAATACATTTCCTCATTTTTGATATTTTACTCCCAAAGTTTTAACCATCTTTTATTGTTTTTCTGAAAATAATAAAATTTTTGATTAGTTGTTCCTTTTGGTGTATGCATTTTAGACAAAGGCTAAAATGGGGAACAAATGAATGCACTTTAAAAATGAATATCCAACTATTATGTATGGAATAAGGTAATGTTAGTTTATTCCCTGACATTGAGTTTTTATTTACAAAAGGAACAAGCATCCCACACATTTTATCTTACTGAACACAAATTATTATCTGGAATCAATTAGCAAGACATTATCTAAACAAGTCGAGATTAGATAAGAGTGATGTAAGTATTCTGTTAAAGTCAACAGATGTCCAAGTAAACATACTTTAGAAACGTTCTGCTAACAAATTCGAAAAAACAACCAAGATGTTAGTTGTTAAAAAGGAGATTATCACCAGAATTCGACAATTTACTTCCTTGCACAAGATATCTTCAGTGTGAAAAATAGAAATCTCATTAGAATCAGTAATTTGTCAAGATAGCCTTACTAAATTATTTCTTATCCAAAGCAATCTGACTCTAATCAATACAAATAAATTTTGGAGGATGGTCTGTATTTTGGCTCTTTTTCTGGGTTTGACAAAAAGTAATAATAGATTCTATTGGCCTAATCTCTTAAATGCGATAAGAACCAAAAGATGACAAGTATATCTTGCAATTTATTATCATATTTTTTCCCGTTCTTAAATGCTGAAAAAAAAAATACTTTTTCTCTTATTTTCAAGTGTCTGAAACCTAATAAATTAAATAGTAATTCTTTAATAAATGCATTTGTAGAGTTAAAACATATCTGTAGATACCCTATCCAATTACATTTGCCAAACTAGTGTAGTAAAAGTAAAGGTTTAGCTCCAAATACGATCTTTAGCTTACCTTACACTACAAATCCAAAGCAGATGGAGTACAAAAGAACAAAATATCAAGGGAGGCTTTCTTCTTAATAAAAGGATTTACTTAAATTTTTGAATAAATAAAGCTCTTCAAGAATGCCACACCCAACTAATCTGAAAACATTTGAATCCAAAACAAACCTTTTATTGAAAAATTGCTCACCTTCGACGTTTTGAAATAGGTTTTACTGTAGAGTAAACATTATTAAAATGAACAAACATGTCATTTTCTATTATATTTTAGTATACTATTTCTTCAAGTGAATTAACTTACTTCAGAACTAAAGTTAAAAAGAACAAAGAGACAGTGATCAATTGGACTTCTGATTACACTGAAAAACAAAAAATCAATTTTTTCTTGTAACAGAACTTTTTTATGTGATTCTTGTTAATTCGATGGCGTTGATTTCAAATCTGCTATCAAAACTTCTCTATCGGGACTAGATTATTTATAATTCGCTTTTTTCCCGATTTTGAAAAATTCCCAGAAATATGACATTATACTTTACAGTATATACAACTTAGATTTCATTTTATGATTTTTTTAATCAAGAACATACCAGCCACCTTAGTAAATACTTGCACTCATCTTTTGATGGCCGAAAAAAGAAATTGGAGTCCCGAAAACCGAATACAGCAACTCCTTTTTACCTGCAATAACAGAGTTAATTTCACTCAACCGATTCTTCCGACAGGAGTTATGTAAACATTGTGTTGAAAAGTAAATTGTTTGCGCACTGCAATTAATTGTGATTCCAAAGATGTTCTTCAGGAGAACCAATAAGGTTGTTCTTTTCAGAAAAAATTTCACAAAAATACATGCTGATTTCCTGAGCGGCAAGTTAAAAATTTCCAATCGGGTCACGTCATTTCGAGCCCTCTCAAAGTAAATATTTACACAAGCTGAGATTTAGTGAAATCCTAATGGCCTTCATGGACACAAAGAATATATTCAACATCACTATGCCACGGCACAAGTGTGGCGCTCATTTTGTTTTGATAGATCACCAATCACTCACTGTCTTCGTTCATCGTTTCCTCGGCAATTCAATCACTGTCAAATTTTTCAAACTAGGTTAGTAGTGTAGAGTCAAACTACATATACATTATTTTTTCCATTATTTGGAACGTATTGTTAACTTTTTGTTCACTATTTGGTAGCTGCCTTCCTAAATGATCGGTATTTTGGATGTTGAGATCAATGGACTGGTCATTCGTATGTTTGCCTTTACTTTCTCTCAGATTTATTGGATGTGCGGCGGAGGCATTGTCACAACCAGCCTGATGCTTTTTTTATTACATATGTGGGAAACTCACCTTTAAGCGGCAGAAAAATGTATGGATAGTTTCATCCACCAAACTTACTACGCATGTTTCAAGTTGAAGTTGGGTGACCAGGACAAACTCTGGGGCCCTCACACCTTTTGCATCATGTGCTACACAACACTGAATAACTGAATACATGGCAAGAAGAGATATCTTTCCTTTGGAGTAGCTATGGTATGGAGAGAGCTTAAAGATCACACTAACGACTGGTATTTTAGTTTCATGAAAACAGCAGGATTTACTATTAAAATGCGAAGAAAGATTGTATATTTCGATCTGGAATCTGCTCGACTCCCTGTTTCACATTCAATGGAGCTGCCTAAAACAGAATTTGAAGAACTTCCTTTCACAGATACAAACAGCTCAGAGACTACAGGAAATTTAAATGACTCAGACGTCAGAGAGATAACAGGCATCTTTCCTAGTCCGCTCAATCAGTTTAAATTAGACGATTGGGTACGAGACAATCTAAAGCACGTGCCTAGTTTCTAGCTTCGAGACGCAGTGAAATAAGGTTACTTCACGTCGATTTAAGAATTTCCTGCTACAGATCTAGAGAAAGTGAGTTTCTTGAATTCTTCAGTTGTGATAGCGATTTTGTATATTGCAATGACATTGGTGGACTTCTTTTAGCTTTAGGTATAATTGGTTACAAACCAAAGGATTGGAGACTTTTCTTAGATAGCTTGACGAAAAGCTCAAAGTGTGTTCTTCTTCATAATGGAAATAGGTTTGGAGCAGTACCTACAGATCACTTAGTAATTTTAAAGGAGGATTACGAGAGTTTTAAGAAGGTGATTTGCCTACTTCAGTACCATGAATACAATTAGATAATATGTGTAGATTTCAATATCGTAAATTTCCTCTTTGGTGAACATAGGGTCTTCGCAAAGCATCGTTGTTATCTGTGCTAATGAGACAGTCGGAACCGTGATCATCATTGGATGAAGAAAGATTGGCTCCCCAGACCACAGTTGGAATCTGAAGGGCGAAATCTTATAGAGCACACCTAGTTGACCGCTCCAATATTGTTCCTCCTCTACTCCACATAAAATGAGGCTCAATGAAATAGTTCGTTACAGCATTGAACAAATACCAAAGTTGCTTCCAGGACATCAGGCAGACTTTCCCCGGCCTCTGGTATGAAGACGTATTTGACGGACCCCAGATTCGAAAATTGATGAATGACAATAAGTTTAAAGAAAGTATGAATGTTGATGAAAAGGCAGCATGGCTTTCTTTTGTAACAGTTACCAAGCAGTTCTTGGGAAATTATAAATCTCCTAACTACAGGAGCTTGATTGTCGACTTGCTGAAAAATTACCAAAAGCTTGGTTGCAACACCAGCATTAAGCTACATTTCCTGCATAGTCACTTAGATGTATTCCCAGACAACCTAGGAGGTGTCAGTGATGGGCATGGGGAGAGCTTCCATTAGGAGCTAAAGGAAATGGTGGAAATATATCAAGGGAGATGGAACATACACATGATCGCTGGCTCCTGTTAGACAATAAAGCGGGATTGTACAAGGGTTGAACACACAAGAAAAAGCCGAAAAAGAAAATTTAAAATATTTTATTAATAAAATCAAGTAAATGATTACTAGAAACAATTCTTTAAAAGAAAATAAGGCTTTCACTTAAAAATCCGGTAATGACGGGAATGCTTATGTGAGAATAAAGGAGATTTGTGTAAATGTCTAGCACTCTGCAAAAAGCCTTCCTTTCCAATTTACCAGCATTTTACTGAGTGTTTTCTCTCGAACTATGTAGCTGACCGACTTTGGACAGGCATTGGATTGACTAGACAATTCTTTAAAGGATAAATAATATTAGGAAGTATTATTTTAGTATTAACGTACATGTTGATGGTTTGTCACATGTTTCTTATTGCTATTATAGTAGTAGTAACTGGATTTTAGTGGTCAAAGGTTGTACTGTGAAAAAAACCTCTAAACTTTGTTTTACTTTGGATAGACTTCAATAATGGACATCGTTTTCGAGCTCACGAACTCAAGAAAAGACATTATTATATATAAACATTAGTTCAAGTGGATTAAGGCTTAGTTATGAGGTGCATATATTCCAGTGTGAAATATTTCACTTATTTTCTTAACTTAATCCAAAAGCTGAACTCAGGAACAACACCAGCAATGCAGCCATGTAAAAGAAGATGTAAGGGTATTCCACTCTTGTATATCTACAAATGTGAAATCTCTGGAGCAGGAAAATACAGAACCGTTTTTGGCGTATGCAAGGCCCAGTCGATTCAAAACATGAGATTTTATAATTGCATACTTGCCAGTGCGAAGTGATTCCGAGATCGTTGAATTTCATTACACAGTCTAAGTGTTGTTGCATCCAACATTGTAATGCTCAATGAATAAACGGCTTTTATAAATATTTACCTGTTGTCGGTATAATACACCACTTACGAAACCCCAGTTATCTTCGTCTTCTAAAACAACTGTTGTTTCAGCGTCTATCATTGCAGAAATATCTTTTCTAGGGCTAATTTGTTTATCTTACTATCTTCTCCGCATTTTTCCTGTTATCCTTAGCACTGAAAATATCTTAGACTGATCCCCAGATTTTTCAAGAAACAAAAGGTGACATCTTATATGGTAACTCTCAGTTCAGAATATTTTTCGCAATAACTGATGATGCTCCTTTGGTAACAAGCTGTTCGAATTTACCACCAGTATCTGTTTCTTGTATGGACAAATAAGCAACATTTTCTGTAGCTGTAGTTCACATTACTTGTTAAATCACTTTAGGACCAAATTTTATTTTCCTTATCTGGAAGTGAGCAACAAATGAGCACTATGATAGCCATTGCAACGTTTTTTGCTTTTCCTTTTTTATTTTAGTGCAATAGTCCCCAGGTGCAGACCTGATTATCACAATCTATTATAGGCTTGTTACTCTCTATTAGTTTAACTCATGTCCTTTTAAGCAATTGAAACAATTTTTATTGTTAGAATCGTGAAATGTTTTTCTCCCGCTGTTCAGGTAAGTGTCATGTCAGACCCACTTTAAGGAGCACCTGACATCATCAGCTCCTGTGATAAATTTTCTGAGATTCAGTGACACGGAAATGTGATTGAAGGATATCGAAATTCTGTCTCCATCTTCTTCCAACAGCAACGAATTAATACCTGTACCCTCTGAATAGATGAACTGAAGCCAGAGCTTAACACCAAGGATAAGTACAGAACCAGGACACTCTCCATTTAAATTGAATGATAAATTATCATGTTGGTACTCATTACTAACGAGTGTTATGTTTAACCAATACTCATATAATATGTTTGAATTGTCTGACTTGAAAGTATAATATGAGTGAATGTATGTACAATCATTGAAACTTAACAAAAGGATTGCGCAGGTTCTTTTTATTCAGTTTACTTCGTTTCATGGAGACCTGGTGATGATAGTTATGATGCCGAAACATATCGAAAAAATAGTTATTGGCATTAAGTCTTGCAATAGAAATAAAAATCACCTTGTTTCAGTAAAACCGATATTAATTCCCCGATCGTGGGCTCAGTCATATAACCCAATGTTCTAAAATTATGGTTTATATCGTTTACGACAACCTGTAAACAATGACGTAGAATAAATTGGTAATATCTACCGGCTGGACAGTAACGGCACTGGTTTCATACCTCGCTACTTCGTTTTTACATTTCGGAACTCCTAGGTTCTTCAAGAATCTACCAGAACTGTTGATTAAAAAGCTGTCAACTTCAAATCGAAGTCCAATTTGAAAAAAAGCGAATAAAATTTTAGGGGTCGTAGTTTGTTTAATTGCCTGGTTGATGCCTGCAGATTTTGCGGGGGGGGGGGGTTTCCTTGTAAAAGTTTTCAAAGATGTTTAAAGTGTTGAAAGAGTTTATTCAAGGTTATTAGAATTGGCGTTCTCTGTTGTTGGCTATGTGAAGTTGGACATTGTTATAGAGTTAATACCATTCTTAATGAAACTCGCTGCATTCCCAATATTACGAAATATCAGTTCAATTTACTATAGTGTTACAATAAGTCACATTTGATTTTCCGTTGATACGTGTTCTCTCAATTGTCCGTATCAAAATTTCAATCCGTCACAGTATTAGATGTATTTATTATTTATTAGAAAAAATCCGAAGACCGAAAACAGCTGGCGCTTATATTAAACCATATGGTTTAGTTAAACAACGCTGGGTATGTTGCGAAATACCGAGCCAACGTTACCAATTACCAATGCAAAACAAAATAATACTTTTTCTCTGTTACCGGAACCAAATTGAACATTTCTAACCAAGTTTCACACGCTGATTCCAAATCTGAAATCCGTTTTTCTCTAGCACGTAAGGGTTTTTTTAGAAAGTTCCCATGAAAACCACAAATTCCCTTGGAGTGAACTTTTTTTCAAAAATACAAAAGTTGATTCAACAAATACCAAAAGCCTATCAATCTAATACCATTTTTATTGAGCTATCTGCATACAAGTGAGACATTTGAAAATAGGATATTGCATAGCGACCAATAAATATTACAAAAAATACTATTCCCTTTCAAGGTAATTCAAGTCAAGGTAAGTACAGTCTTCATCACACAAAGCTCTTCACCCTGAATGGTAATATTGGATACTTAAGATCACATTTTCAATATAACTCAAACAAAAAATGCAATACAACGTAAACATCAATTTTAATAAAGTTTAATACTGAATTCGTACTTCAAATTGTTGTCCAAACAATATAAAGGAGGAGCCAGAATAAAAAGTTCACAATTCGAAAAATGTTCGAGTCGCTCTGTTGTGTGCAACAGTTGTGTCTCGTTTTAAGAACCAGCAATAGTCTCCAAGCATGGACTCGTCCCATCGGCCTTGATAGCGGTGCTCAAGCGTTGAGATTATTTGATGAAAATGTTCACCATGCTCGTCACTTACAGCTCCGAGGTTATCTGGAAAGAAGTCGAGATGGGAGTGAAGATAGTGGACTTTCACCGACATTCTGCACCCCATTTCCTTGAAGCTGAGCAACAGATTAGAAATTACTTCCTGGTAGTTACTTGCGCGCTTGTTTCCAAGAAAGTTCTCCACAACAGACTTTAAAGCAGTCCAGGCCTGTAGTTCTTTGTCCCTGAGAATATTGTGGAATTTGTCATCCCTAAGTAGCTGTCGGATTTGAGGTCCAACAAATATGCCAGCTTTGAGTTTTGCATCGCTAATTCGGGGGAATTTTTGCTGCAAGAAGATGAATGCTTCTCCGCTTTTATCCATTGCCCGTACAAACTGCTTCATCAGGCCGAGCTTTATGTGCAGTGGAGGTAGAAGTATATTTTGTTGATCAACCAGAGGAGGGTGCTGTACGTTGTGCTCACCTGGTATGAAGCTTGATCGTCTCGGCCATACTTTCTGTCTATAGTGCTTTTCATCTGCTCTGCTGTCCCATAGGCACAAAAAACAAGAATGTTTGGTGTAACCATCTTGTAATCCTAAGAGCAAGCCAAGAACTTTAAGATCACCACATATCTTCCACCGGTATTCTTCATATTTTATGGCACTTAAAACCTCCTCCATAGCTTGGTATGTTTCTTTCATACCAACTGCATGTGCAACTGGAATTGGTGGTTGTTCATTACCATTATGCAGGAGGACAGCTTTAAGACTTACTACAGATGCATCTATGAATAGCCTCCATTCTGTAGGATCGTGATGCAGTTCAAGTGTACGAAACAATCCCTGAACATCAGTACAGTGACAGAGTAAACCAGTCTTTGTAAAGAAACTGGAGAATGGTGTATTCCTACTTCGAAATGAAGAGATCCGGGCATCTGGACCAAGAAGATTCCACTCCTTCAAACGTGACGCTAGTACTTCAGCACGCTGTTTGGAAAGCGCCAGATCCCTGGCTAAATCGTTGAGCTCGGCTTGAGTAACGAGATGCGGCTCAGCTGTTGATGGTTTGTATGGACTGGATCCGTCACTGTAACTTGTTGAAGGCTCGTCGCTGCCAGTAGATGAGTCGGTCCGTTCTTGTGTAGATGATGGAACTGGAAGCTCGACACCGTGTGGTACTGGCAGGTGTACAGATGTAACATTTGGATACTGCACAGTAAGCTTGGATTTTCGGGAGTAGCCTTGAACTTGCGTTAAACAAAAGTAGCAATCAGACACATGGTCAACTGGTTCCCGCCATACAGCAGGCACAGCGAATGACATTTTTCTATCCTCACCCCGTTTCCAAGCAAGTAATGTCACATAACAAGATGTACAACAGCTGTGAGGTGCCCATTGCTTATCCTGATCACCAACTGCACACTCAAAATAATCACTATAAGCACTGCATACAGCTTGACTTAGTGGCTTGCGTTGTGATTTAAAAATGAATTTTCCACAAATGTAGCAAAAGCTATCAGGATTGTTTTTACATCCTCTTCGAGGGGGCATTTTGTTGAGAATAATATGTTTTGCACAGAGTAGTGAAGTATTACACTATCTTCGAGATGAGCGGCTAAGAATGACAACACAACCGAATCTGAATAACTTTGTTTAAGAAATGAACAAGGCATTACCAGTAGCTTCATTTCTCGAGCAGGCCTAATCCTTTCTTGTCTTGTTTAAGAGCAAATAGACAGCGGCTAAAGTCTGATTAAACAAAAGCCAATAGAGACTCATGTGTGGAACAAAGAGAGATTACATGTTAGAATCTTTGTTCTGATCATGAAATTACGTAATTCACAAATATTATGATTTTATGAAATTACGTAATGAATAGCCCAGGTATTGAAAGTGAATTGACATCTTTTGCATCAAAATCCCTCCGTTGTAGCAAAAGTATAACACAGAATGCTTGATTAACAACTCAGACACCCTGGAATCCCTGTACCTGCATGTTTTTACACGAAATCAACCTAGTTGATCAGCAATTCGAAGCCATATTTGAAAAATTTTGAAAATTAAATTTAAAAAAACTGGACGTGCTAGAAAAAAACTAAACCCAGATTCGTGTTCAGCGCCCCAAACTGTACCGGAAATGATATTGAACTATCTGGTAACAAAAGTGCTGTTGACCAGTGTTATCGATGAAATCTAACACTGTATGACCAGACTTCCAGATAAGGAAAATAAAATTTGTTTCTGAAGTGATTTAACAAGTAATGTAACCTACAGCTACAGAAATATCATCTTGTTACTTTTCTTTTTTTCTTGGTTTAAAAAAAAATGCAAGGCACAAAGCAACTTAATGTCTGGAAATGTGAAGAAGAAGAAGAAGAAGAAGAAGAAGAAGAAGAAAAAGAGAGAGAATAAAAGTCAAAGTAATAAATAAGAGTTTATCTTAGACTTTTGCACAGTCATATGATGAAGGAAGGCACTCAAAACCCAAAGAGTTCCACAATCTAGTTTTTCAAGGAAGGAAACTACATTCAAAGAAAGATTTCACGACTATCGTCAACAAAACGAGTATAAAAAATTTTGAGACCAGAGTCTATCAATTCATTAACTACAGCCTTTTCCAATTTGGTTATGACGACATTTTCTAGGGTTGGCCTACGTCATTTTGTAAGATGACTACTGGGGCAGCCGCCAGGAATAAAAAAGGTGATTATTTTGGCCTTATATCAAGGGGTTTAAATAAACAACGTAGAAACCTGAAATTTTATGGCATAGTATTTAACAGCCTTGTCCTGAATATAGCTATGTTTCCTAATATTGCAGCCAAAGGGTCTGAAATGAGGGTTGTATGACTATTATCAAATATGAAGAGGGCTAAAAACGAGGTCATTGTAGCAGGAAATTTTAGACAGAGACCTACAGATTAAAAATAAACTTAACAAAATTTCTAAGCGAAGCCAAAACAATGGAGGCTAATAAGTCAGCTTTTGATTTCGATTTTATTTATTCATTATAAGAGAACTTAATTAAGGTTTTAGTAAAGCTAGTTGTGCATACTTTGAGATATTTGCACATACTTGTTTAATTCTTTTTTACACCAATAGATACTACCCTTTTTTGGTGCCAGTTTTGCACTGGGACGTTACATCCACAACTCTGTTCGGTATTGACGCGTCACTTTACTGTTTGAATTGGATTGGCATATACGCATTCAGTATTATATATTGTTTGTTTCCACTTATGTAAATTACTGGTGTGCATTATCAGTACTGTTCTCAGCTCTTCAGGGTACAAGAGACCAAGATATATTATGTTTTTCATTTTTAATCAATATTAAGTTGGTTCGTGCACTAAACACTTGTAGGCAGTTGCTGTTTCTGCTGATTTTGCTTTTCATTCTTTAAAAAACAACATTCAGCGTTTGCAAGGCATAAGTTGCGTCCAGGAGTTCGATCTTATTCTTAAGGAGACCAAACAATTACAAAAATCAATGAAAAGGATGATGAAGTGTGACCAAGAAAGAATCTATGATGCATGAAAGGTGAAATAACCCTCTTAACAGAGCCATTTTTTAATATATCGACAAATAGCATAGCGAACTATGTGCCAACTAAGTATTTGTGCTGAATCTTCTTCGAAGCAATTGATGCAGTATCTTCCAGTCTTAAACAAAGATTTTAGGAAAAAGATCTATCTACACTGAAATCAATGGAAGAGGTCTTGCCAAAATCAGTAAAAGATAAAGGAGTCAGTCTGATTGTATGTATGTATTTATTCGCCACTAACAAAAAAAATACAAATGTTCAAAGGTAAATGGTAAAAACCTAATACATGATGTTATCCAAAATAGTTAAAAAATAAGACTAANTAAGGAGACCAAACAATTACAAAAATCAATGAAAAGGATGATGAAGTGTGACCAAGAAAGAATCTATGATGCATGAAAGGTGAAATAACCCTCTTAACAGAGCCATTTTTTAATATATCGACAAATAGCATAGCGAACTATGTGCCAACTAAGTATTTGTGCTGAATCTTCTTCGAAGCAATTGATGCAGTATCTTCCAGTCTTAAACAAAGATTTTAGGAAAAAGATCTATCTACACTGAAATCAATGGAAGAGGTCTTGCCAAAATCAGTAAAAGATAGAGGAGTCAGTCTGATTAGTCTTCAGTGTGGTTTTCTCGACACAAATGTTAAGTAAAAAAAGACACCTAGATAATCACCCGACCATTTTTGCGCTTAATAATGCTGAGAGGAAATTAAAAGTAACAAATTTTAGACGTATGGAAGCAATAGCAGAAATTTTCAATGCAATGCCAGAAAGTTCACAGGATAATTAAATTTTACAAGACCTTACCACTTACGTCATCAACCTGCTATCCCATTTTCACTACGATGCGCAGACTCAAGACGTGGCTGAGGGCCAGAAGCAAAGAAAAACATCCGAAAGACATTATGTTTGCTCAGACTCAGAAAGGCAAAATTAACTTTAATGCAATTGCAATAATAATTTGTGCAGAAAAACGACCAAAAAAGGACTATTTGGCAAATAAGCAGTTCATGAAGTATAAATCACTTCCAGTGAAATACAGTTTTGCTCCTCTAGAAATTTTCATTTGCATTCTTTCGTTCGGTTAAAACCGCCTGGCGTTTATAAAAATAAAAAATCAAGGTGACTCGTTTGAGTTGTAAATGGCATGTTAACATTTTACTCTTCTGTCAGGGGGTCAACAATATCATAATAATTATGATTTTTGCGATAATACGGATGCCAATGCTGATTATTATAATTGAAAAAGTACCCATTTGCTAACACTGCACCGTTTGCACTTTATTCCTCCAGCATCTCTGTCCCAATGAATAGGTGCATTTTATCTGTTGGCTTTTAATGATGAGGTGTGTACATTAACTCGAATGACACACTTTTCGTGGGTTTTTTTGAAAATCGAAAAGTATTCTAGTTTTTTATTGTTTTAATTTGCTTAGTTTCATACATGAGGAAAACTGAAGATAAAACAATAATTGTAGGAAGCACAGGTTAACAGAGTAAACTATAATTTGTAACAACAGACAGGCGAAAAGTAGAATGATAAGTATGCAAAGCCAGGTTTGATAGTAATTAAAGAAAGAGACATAACGAAAAATGCACGTCAGAATATTCCGTATACTGTGGCTTGATCACATGATAATTCATTCACGAGGATAAAAAAGTAGAAAGGTAAAAAGGTGTCAGATAATATGAAGAAACGAAGAGAGGTGGAAGTGGAACAATCTGTGGAACGATCAACAAATATAGCTTCAGGTCGTGAAACATGTTTCCTTTACGTTCTCAAACTGCCAATACATCAGAAGCCTGAAGTGTCTTACCTGCTACTACAAATAATGTAGATAACAATATTCAGCAAAAACGAACACCAGAAAAAGCCTATGCTGCTACAGCTTGAGAAACTTCTGAGACTACTGCAACAGTGGACGATAAAAATGAGACAAGAGTAAAACAAATCCTCTTATTTCAAAAGGCTTCCATCTCTGGAAAAATATACCACTGGTCTTACAATTTTTGTAAAATTTTAATCGGCCCATAAATGCAGACAGAAATTGTTGCATGTGTTTTAAGCCAACCATATACTAAGGACATCCCACAGAAAAGAATGAAATCAAAGATCTCAGATATATGGTGCACAAAGATTAAAAACCACTGTGACTGGCTTGTATACTCAATCAAAGAAAATGAAATGCTCTGTTTTTGTTGCTGGTTATTTCCATGTAAATGAGAGAAGGAATTCATCAATGACTGGAGGGAAGACGGAATTTGTAATTTTAAGAAAATGATTGAGAAAATATGTTTACATAAAGAACCACCACTACATTGTACTAGTTTAGCAAAATGGAAGTCATTTCATAATGGAGGAAAAATCCTTGACTCAGAATTTCAACAAAAAAGTACAAACGAAAGGGGAAAGACCTTAAAGATTATTGACCGTATTTTTTCATCAACACTGCTCTGGGCACAACAAGGAATAACTTTCTGGGATAACCTTTTTTCGAAATAAGAGGCTTTGTTTTAAAGTTTCGGGAAAAGTGTCAATTACTTGCAACTTTGAACCTTGTGGTGAGACGTGACTCTATAATGGAACCACACTTAATAAAAAAGAAGGCCAGTTCACTTCACCTTACATCCCAAACGATATTATTAGGAACCCGAAATATTGCATCTATTTTTTCGGAAAATAGCAGAAAATAATCGCAAAATTAGCATATAATACCGGATTGAAAATTGTCAAGTTCTTAAGGAATATGTAAGCTAAACGGCTCGTTTCTATTTTTATTTAAGAGACTTGAGTCCAACGCAGTCACCCAGGCAAAAGTCATTTGAATAACAAGGGCGTTCATGTACAAGTGGTCCATCACTGTTGATTAAAATAGAGAGCATTTAGTTGCTTGAAAGTTTCTTCTTTCATTCTACGTCTGTTTGAGGACAACAAGGAAGTATATGTGAAACATTAACGTTCCACTGCTGAGATGTTTGATGGGAGGCCAAGAGCTGTGACAGCATGCTTTGAGAGGTTAAGCAGTCTATCTGTCATGCCTCTCCAGAACTGAATGACGTCTTTCTTGCAGACTTGGTCGTCCAAGAGAACAGTCTTGCATTCCTCGATTTCTGCTTTGACTGTTTTAATGCCAATGCTGTCAACGTTTACACCAGTCTGAGCCAGTGTCTCCACGTCCAGCACCAGACACTGTGCTTTCATTGGATTTAGAACACGAACAGCCCGTAAAAACGGTATTGGTGGATGCTTGCCATCCTCTACGTACAAAGCAAGTTTGCTTGCTCCGGCAGCGAAGCCAGCTTTAAAGCGGTCTTCTTCGGCTGTGCACGTATCAGCCTGCACTCGTAGGTATGTTAAGAAGTCGCTCACCGTATCATAAGTTTCGGATGAGAGAAGGTCCTATTTCTCCCGAGTGAACAAAGTGTGTCTAAACTTGTTTGCTTGAGCAGCGATGAATGGAACATCCGTTTGAACCTGGGGATCCGTGAGCAATTCCCGAAGTAGTCGCAACACCCTGGTCGTTGAAACATCCAATTCTCTTTCAACAAACTCTTCATAGAGACACACGTGCTACGCATGGTTTATACAGGCATTCAACCTGGTTTCCCATCTGGACACCACTGGTTCAGGATAGAGTACCGGATTCTTCACTTCCTTCTCCAGCAGGAACCGCCATTCCGAACATACTTTAAGAAGAAAGCACGTTGGGGTTCACAGTCCACTTTTTCTAAAGGGATATTTGTTGAAGTAAACGCCTTGACAAGATCAGTTACACTCAGATCTAGGATACATTGTAATTACACCAAATCCTGTTTAACATTTTGTGCCACTAACCTGTTTTGATTTCTTTGCAGGAAGCTCAGCGACAGTTGATTAGTCCTTCACCTTGTGCTTCATGTCCTTAAACTTGCCTTCCATTTCAAGATGTTTCTTCAAAAGAATACGACTGTCATTCGCAAACTTTTTGCAGTCAAGTGAAAGGGAGCATATAGAACAAAACAAAATGTCATCGTCCTCATGGAGCAGACCCTATGTGTACTATCTGACTCGCTGCTTCGCATTGATTTTTTCCAGCCCATCTTCCCGTTTCTTTCATGTCCAGATGATTGACTGTACGAATTAATACCAAAGAGATTTCAAAACTTCCACAGTATTAGAGTACGTGTGGGTGGCGATCAAATTTTTGAAAGTGAACTACATGCTTGCATTAACATAGGATAGCCTATATTTCTTGCATTTTTATGCATGGGGTTGTATGGGTAACTTGGTGTTACAACCTTGAAGATCGGAAACTTCAAAGCCTGTCTTCAAGGCTAGTTTAGTCAAATGGTAAAATTTGCTTGGCAACAGGTGCCAAATGGAACGACCAAAGCATTTGTGTGTCGACAGACAGCTTGCACATGACGTTTTTTCTGTGGGCGGTCCTTAAAAAGAATGTTCGGTTCATTTGATACCTGACCATGTGAGGTGGGTTGTTTTCATAACTTGGTACATAATGGACTGGATTTAAGGTTGGTGTTTGAAAAATCATAGGAATAAAATGTAGAATTTTTGAAAAGTAGCAATGGTCTTCTTCTTCGTCGTGTTCTTGACAATCACAGTTGGTTTAACCAATGTTTGGCGGTGTTGATAGGAGCTTGTATTGGTTCGTGGAGGTCCTCTAGTTGGCACTTTGGGGCAGTTGGTCAGTTATATAGGTGTTGCATAATCTGTATTTGGCCGCAGATGTAGAGGTCTGAGGTCGTGAAACCCCAAGACTTTCTATATGTCATGCAACTATCATGTCCCACTCGTAGGCGGTTCAGTGCACTCCATGTGGGCTATGTCTCACTGCTTCCAGACGCCTTAGTTTCTGTGGGTTCGATTCCTCCCGACTGCAAGGTTCGTCCCTTGTCATCCAGGGAATCCCATCGCTCCAGGCGCATGCTTTCTCGTTTCACTGATTTGGGTACATATCGAGAGGGGTTTCAGAATCTAGAAAACTATTGCGAAATGAAAGGCACTTTCTAGGCTGTTCGTGTTGGAACAGGGTATGCCTGATATAGATGTCTCCTGTCTCCGGCGCTGCTCCATGCTCTCTACACTGGGGCGGATATCTGGTGGGGCAATTCCAAGTAGAGCATAGATGCTGTTGATGGGAGTGGACTTTAGCTTCACAGTTTGTTGTGCAGTGTGTACCTTGTTTGTTTAGCATGTATAGCCAGGTTCCGGTTTCTTGGGCGTGTTGCACGTGTTCTTGTGTTGATGGCGCCAATGGGTCTGGTGACTTCAGTGAATCTTCCTTCCTCTCCCATCGCAATAAATCGCGAATGTCCTGGCTACCTTAGTTCAGTTTACATTTTGACAACATACCATGCCAAAATAAGTTTGTATACTACTAAGAAGCATCATAGTACAATCATGGTACTCGTAAACTCACGAGAAGAAGTGAAAATAGAGACTTCAATAAATTAACTGGTGGATAGCTCAGAGAGGCTAGAAGGTAATTTTGAACATTATTATTCTGTAATCTTTCAATGTATTTTATCTACTGTTTACTTGAATCGTTGTTGGAAAATAGTGCGTCACTCTACCATGATTGCTGACTTATATAGAGTTATTGTACTCAATGGATTGTAATACGGTACTCTTTCTATTAATATTATTGTATAGTGTGTGACAAGACTTGTAATTAAGAATAGTTTATGTATTTGTATCGTGATTCTAGTAATCACGAGATTCTAGATGAGAAATATGAAAATGAAATATCTGGAACTCCGTGTATCTCAATCCTATTCTGAACTACCCACTCAACACTGGATATTTCTCATTCTGGAGGTTCTGTCAATCCCACTTGATGTTGAGTTTGTGATCAGCTAAGTGGTTCTTGAGGTGAAAGGAACAAATTTGTGTCTTTGCGGGGTTTGGCTTGAGATGATTTTCCCTGTAGTAGGTTGACATCTGTTCCAGAGATCTTTTCCGAAGAACTTTTCTAGGTTGCAGAGATCTTTTAAGTCAGATTCTTCAGGTGACGTGCTTGATGACTTGTCCTATCGATATGATGTTTGCCAGAGATAAGCTACGTGATTTTCATAACTTCTAACGTTGTGTTGCTAAACTGTGCGTCTAAATCTGCAATAGTTATGTCCAGAATTTTGTTGTAAACTTCAATTTTTAATCTTGTCTTTGTACCATCAATGGGATTATCAACTGCATCTTCGACAAGAAACCTTTTTCGTCTTGATACTCTCTTTCCTGAAAATTTTGGTTAAATTTCACAAGAAGCACTGTGATTTTTAGCCTTCTGTATTATCTTTTCAAAGTGCTCGTCGTAAGCTCTCATAGAAGAAGACTGTTGTACACAGCTCTTAACCAAATGAGATGGCACCCGAACATTAAGCATTGGAACTTGAATCCTGTCTGTGAGACCATTTTGTAATGGAGAACATGTCAAACGATAAATACAACCTGATCAAAAATTCAAAATTGATAATACTTTTAATAAGACCATCAGGATCGGCGAGACTCTTTGCATCAAGCTCATTGGTAGCGATCAAACTTTGAAGTTCCCTAATGTAACAATCAAAGTTATCTCTTGCATTTTTGACAGTGCTTGCTCTCGCTGCCCAACGAGTATCTGAAATGGCTCTTAACATTTACCTTTTCTTGTTCATTCTTTCTTGTTATGTATGCAGTTTCAAAATTGGCTTGGATCTTTCTACAAAAAGACTGTATAACTTTCCAAGTAGACAAAAATCTGACTTTGCTCGTGTACTGTTTCATGCAGCTTTAAGAAAAGATTTATTCTGTTGGTCATACAATAAACATAAAGAGCAGAAGTGCTTATTTCACGAATTGATAACGCCTGACATTGCTGAGCAGCCATCCATTGCTTAGCCTTGTATTAGACTACGATCTGAACCATAACTTTCAAGAAAAATTAAAAGTCTCTCGCGAAAATCAACTGTTTGCAGCTTTCCATAATTTCAAAGCAAAGAAAGTGATTAACGGGTTTTCCATCCTGCTGCACGTATCTAAACGAAAAGGCAAGCTGACTTGTGTAGCTAGCATCAGGTGTCGTATGCAAGGTTATGCAAAAGTATTTGGCGTTATGACTTCTTTTACCATATTCTTTTGTGTAACTCTGGCGTTGGAGTTAGTAACTGGGGAACCCGAAATTTTGCAATCCACTATAATTTGCTATAAGTTGCTACTTTCGCTTTTTTCCGCTATAATATGCTATTTTTGCTTTTTCTTGCTAGAATATGCTCCACCATGGATGAAAGAGTGGATCAAGTGGGCCTGTTTTCAAACACACCCAAGAACCGGAAATGAACCGACCCCAAATGTATTGTAATATATAAAGTCAAATTCTGATTTTGATGTAACTTATTCATCGTGAAAGTAATGTATATATGTAAATTTGACCAACCGGGCGGGGTTAAGTACCTTTTTTAGTTCATATTAAAATTAACAATTTTTGAACTTCAACAACAATTGTTATTAATCTAAGCACGGGTCACTTTTCCCTCTGAGACGAAAGGAAAAGTGTGAAAAAAAAAATGACCAGAAAATATCCCTTTTGATCACATTCGTGACTAAGGGGTATTCAAATAATATTTTCAGGGGGGTAATATTCGTTTTCATCCTCCCTGATTTTGGAAGACTGATATTATAGTATTGATTTGTCAAGAAGTCTCACATTACAAAAAATTAATTTATAATTAGTTCAGAAAAAATATATGATTTACTGGTCCGATGGCAAAGGAAAACTTCATCAATGGATGTGATAGTCAGTTAGCACCTAATTCAAATCAAGTGACTTTTAGTTTAAATTTGGTCCATTTGAAATTAATATGTTTAAATTTTTCCTTATAAGTGTTAGTTTGATACATAACCATACTAACACTCATAACAATATGCAAAAGGTGTACAGGTTAAAGTATAAGAGTGAAATAAAGGATGAAAACAAATGCACATTATATATCAGATCCATTTTACAAAAAGGAAGGCATAAAATGTTTTAACCGAAATTAAAACTCATTTACATAGTGGTCGCCATCCACAGTAAGGCTCGGGTAAGCTATAGAAACAATTATTTCATCGAAAATTTGCTTCCATCTTGGAATCTAGACAAAGAAATACAGTTACTTTAATTGGTGGTAGCCTCTGCTACCCTCACTTGAACGTGTTAATTCTGAGGTCCACTTATCTCTTAGCCTAATCTTGTGTATATCTTATTTTTCTTCTTTACAGTTTCATACCCTCAAGGACTTTATGCCTTGTATGATCCTTAGTAACAAATAAAAAGAAGCTTAACACGACTGTCACAAGAAAAAAAGACGTCTTCTCGTGGCTATGGAAACATCATCGCTCAAGAGAGACGGTATGACTACCTGACTTAGAATTAGAATTAAAACTAGGAATACATGGCCCTCCTACTAATTTTCTTTTGTTCAGGCTAACATATTTCCTTAATATTAGCAGGAGAGTAGTGTCCTCTGGCTAGCTCCCTGCCTTATCTGCACTGGCTAAACCTTTCTGACCATGGAGAGTATAACATTCTAGCCCAACATGTGGCAGTTTTTCTGAAGAATTTCCACTGAGTAAAATCTTTGATCTATTGTTCAAGTGCGTCACCCTCGGAAACAAAGGGGGAAAAGAATCTGTGACAATTGGCAGCATTGGCAGCATTGAAATACTTCCCAGATATTCTATGTGACCAAATTCTCCAGCAACAGCTCTCTTCAATGGGGGTTATTAGAAAATCTTATAGATCTACCCTGCTGGTTAATTGCAAACTGGCCATTTTTCTGGCCAATCTGTTCTCTCGATGTTGTTGCACTGCCTGCATTTTCATCTCTACCATTCATCAAAGCTTTCAGAGCCAATCAAACTACAGAGTTACTTTCCCCTGTGAAAGTTTGGATGAGTATTGTCGACATCAAAGCTTTAGTCATTGTATTGACATAGCAGAGTTTTCCACCGTTCCTTTTGCCAGTGCTCTCAATATAGGATGAAATAAATGGTTCCTCCTAAGCAACCAAAAATCCTTAATGCCTCTGCCTTGGTGTTTTCATTGCCTCCCAGTTTTGTCTCGTTTTCTTAAAGACCATTGGTTACTGTGTCATGGGACATGGGTTTGGTGCAAACTAAAAAATCAGGCTGCTGTTGATCTGAAAACCTAACTTTCTACTTCATTGCACTGTTTTGTAGGGTTGGATCTATCTTTCATATCCAAGCTTACAAATACATCCTTGCAAAACAGGAATGAAGCACATAACTTGAAAGAAGTATTGGGATATCAACTAATCAAAGAAGTACACACCAAGCTGAAAAAAACTACCCAAAATTGGCCAACTTATTTTTAAGGGGTTTAAATTTTACCAAAGGGTGCTTGAAGTTTTAATTCCAGAGGGGTATCCTACCAAATAACTAACCTGTGGTAAAAGGGAGAAAAGGGGTATATCCCCTGAAAGATTAGGACCTTCCTAAAAAAAATTTATTTCATAATAAATGGGAGGACCTTATTTAGTAGGTGGAAACTTTATGGTGTTCTGTCCCTTTCCTATCTTCTTCCTCCACTTCCCTTTGCACACATGTTGGGCTTAGTGCTCCGTTATTTTAGCAGGTATGGCAGTCCACAATAATGCTAATGGCCAAATCTTATATATTGCTTGTTTACTTCGGGGATGGTTACCATGTTCAAAATAATTTTAAAAATGGGTACAAAATGAATTATGAATAGAAGAAGCAGCTGCAGTAAGATTCGAACTTACGACCTGCAGGTGGCGACCCCAACTTCCTACCAACCGAGCTGAATGTCCTCAAAAACGGAAGGACCAAAACACATTGAATATCTTATGTCACACTTATTAGCCAATTCTTCTTTAAGTACATTGTACTATGAATACAAAGTGAAAGTAGCAAAAATTATAATAATCGGAATTGCGCTTTGGCCCCATGGATCTTCGTTCCAAATTTCATGGCGACAGCTTGGTGACAGCTTATTAAAAATTTACCTTTTCACAAGTTTCTCTGCTGAATGAACACGAACAACAGGTAAATGCAGAAACAAAGAAATTTTTTTTAATTTCAGTAGTCAGGAAGAAGCGTATGTCACGGGCACAAATATTAAATTTGCGGCCGGCTTTAATTGGCACTTCGAGTTGGGAGTGTGTGAACATTGGAGGTTTCGTTGGCCTTGTAATTTTTGGATTCGCTTTGTACCGCCAGAATGAGAAGAATATCTAGTGAGCCTTTCATACTTATGTACACAATCATATTTGCAATGCATATTGCAGCGTTACCACAGCTGTTTTTAAAGAAAATTTGCCTTAGATCCTACAATGGTAATACTACTATTTGCTCGAAGTTGGACGACCCGATCTATAAAACTGAACAAGATTATTGCCATAAAGAGTCAAGCATTTGGATGATGATTTTCGTTGCGGCAACACTGGTACCATCGCTATTTACTATTTTAGTTTTAGGTTCATTTTCAGACAAATGGGGACGCAAAAAAGCAATGTTTATCCCACCTATTGGTCTCGTCTTTCAGAGTTTGGTCTTCTTTGTTAACTCAATAGAAATGACAGCGCACCCAGCTTTCCTTGTTATTGGAGCTATTTTTACTGCAGTTTATGGGGATTTTCAGGGTGCAGTTGCTCTAGCATATTCTTACATGGCAGACGTAACCAAAAAAGATTCCAACCGTACCATGAAAATGGCCATCGTCGAAGGAATGGTCTTTTTTGCGGGTGCTCCTGCGGGTATTGGTGCAGGTTTTATTTTGTACCTAAAATTTGGCTTCGTCATACTATTTTTGACAACTGCAGGCTTAAGCATGCTCACTTTATTGCATACAATATTCATTTTACCACCAGTTCAAAGTGAAAGAAAGGCATCTCAGTCATCGCAAACTCCTATTTTAGATCACAGCTCGATCGAGAGCATGGAAAAAGAAAACGATGACTCTCAGCACAACAACCAAAAAGGAGATGGAAATACAGGAGAAGAAAGTAGTCAAGATGTAATAGACTCATCATGCGCCTATGATAAAACCAAGAGAATAAACAAAAACCCTTTTGCACACATAAAAAATGTGTTTCACTTAATTTCGGACAAAAAACTTCGTGGCAGAATTATCCCATTTATTGTAGCTTTCGGGTTTTCAGTAATGGCATTTACTGGTGAACTTTACATTACAGTTCTCTTTGTTAAGCATCAGCCACTAAGTCTTTCAGCTGAAGAAGTAGGTTTTTACTTAGCTTCACAAGCCGTAATTCGAGGCCTTGGTGTTATTTTCACCAGCCAGCTTACTGTACGTTGTTGTCGTTTTTCCGACGAAACATTGGTTTATATTGGACTTTTGAGTCAATGCACGAATTATATTTTGATAGCATTATCAAAGTCCAAATTAATGCTGTATTTAGTTACCTTAACAGGAGTTACTATGCCACTTGCTACATCAGGGTTGCGTTGTATTATTACAAAGCAAGTTGATTCAAGCAAATATGGCGCAGTTTTGGGTGCCATTGAGGCTGTGGATGTTGTATGTGCAAATTTGTCAAACATCATCGTTAATACTGTTTATTTTAATTCTATTTCTAGTTACATGGGAGTAGCATTTTACGTTTTGGCAGGTTTTTCATTTCTGTCGTTTGTTATTTTTGCCATTACAGGCAAAACCAGTGCAAGGCAAAATTTAGAGCTTTAGTACAATTTTCAAAAGTAATTTTTCATGGAACAGTGAAACTTGCTATTGCAATATATATACATTATTGTTAATTATAACTTTATGTATGTATACATATATAATTAACATTTATAAGTTTCTATCACGTTAGTTTAAAAATAAATAATTGCGACTCAGAAAAAAGACTTCAATTTGTCAAACGTTTTAACTTTATAGATATAAAGTGAAAGCTATGTTCTCATGATATTATGAGAACATAGCTTTCATGAAAATTGTTCTTTGGGGCTTTTATGCAGAATTTTTAGTAGTAGTCTTGTTAATTAAACCTCACAATAATTAACAATTGTTATGAACAGGTAAAATGTCATAAAGTCAGCCTAATTTTTTGTGACATTGCAACAGATTGCCAACATGACAGCTCAAGGTTATTATTCAGTATTATACAGTATTTTGAAACAAAACTCTTTGCCAAGTAGAAAAGCTGGGCAAATTGCCTTGATCTGGTAAATGTTTTCCACTAATAATAACAATGCCGACTACTTTATGTAAGTTTTTTTATGAGACAAGTTATTTTTTGAAACTGTGGTCACCAAAGTTTGCAGTCAATAAGATTTTTAAGCATAATAGCTGCCAAATTAAACGTTTTATAGCATTTCAAGTCTCTTTCTGCATAATATGTAGCCACACTTCAAAGACCAGTGGCTAATTTTCATCTGGCACCAAACCCACCTCATTGTATCAGAAGGAAATTAAATAATACAATTCCACAAATACTGATACCCTGAGCAAGCCCCCCAAAATTGCTTAGTCTTACTTAGTTTTTTGACTAATTAGCAGAGATACCTACGATGCAGTGTCACACTACTAATAATTATCGGAGTACTTGAGTACCCTCATATGATGGAAACATTAATAAATATTGGCATCATAAGAGAGTCATCTCAAGGAGCCATGGCTTAATGGTTAGTCCAGTTTCATTTCTGCCAAACAGGGAATTTTACTAATTTGTTTTCAGATATTTGCAATGAAAAAGCAATATTAATTTCAGCTTTTATAGGTGACACCTGTGGAACCCCAAAAGAGCTCTAGCATGCACATGCTTATTTCTGGATCTCCAAATTATTTACTCTATTAAATTATTTTTAGGCAGTTGTGCCTGGTTCAATTGGATATAAATTTACGTGACATTTTTGACATTGGTTTGTGAGAAATTTAACTGTCTCATTTTGTAGAGTCTGCTAATTTTTTATGAAATATGCAATTTATTTGCTATTAATTTTATTTTAGTATGGGTTTCATTAAAAGAGTTTATATATTTTTATAACTAAAAATACCCGGAAAAAGTATTATGTAATAACAGCAGTAATAATAATTAATAATAATAGTAATAATAATAATAGTAATAATAATAATAGTAATAATAGTCATACTGATTAGTTAATAGTTGTTTCACATTGTATGTTTTTGATAGGACCTCCACATGGATGCATGATTCCATTTCTCCAATAACTTTGGTGCAATGGATAAATACTTTTAAGTCACCATTCACTAATGTCATTTGAAAAGAACTTGTTGCAACCATGTTTCCGCTAGGTCCAAATGACGTTTTTTAATTCAGTCATTTCGTTTTTGAGATTACCTTAGTCTACTTTCTTATTGAACCTAGTGTTAATTTCAGGTTAAAATGATTAAGGGAGGTTATGGTACCATCATTTTACATTGCATAGCTTTTAGAAGTCCAAATGATATATATATATATATATATATATATATATAGCTTTGTCAACCCCTTGAACTTAACTTAATTGCTGATATTCACATCAGATGCCACAGGTCTTCATTAGAAGCCAACTCTTCATAAGTAGTGGATACTCTAGTATAACAGAATTGCTTGGTTATTCCTGGAAATTTCTAGTATTTATTATCCTCATAACTGATTAAGTTTAGTTACTCTTCTTGATATGCTCATGCAGGGAACAGTTAAATAATTTGAGTTTATTGTAATTACCCCTGGGTTCTGGTTAAGATTATTATGGCTTAGCTGAATATCCTATATCCTAATTTTGTCATTTTTGTCTACTTCTGCTTGCTGAGTTTGTTCCATTTATTTATTAATCTATCTATTAATCTAATTATTTGTATGTCTTGTCACAGTCATGCTGCTGCACATTCCTGCATGGTGAACAATGTCCACTGCTTGGACCACCACCAAAAATAATGGTTTCAAGGAAGCAGAAGCTATCAACTATTTGTCCATTCAGTTACATGGGTCCCATCATGAGGCCTTTGAGGTGCTCATGCCATCCCTTTAGTTTAGGCTACCTTTAACTTTTCTTAGTGTTCCTCACCAAAAGTAATCTATTCAGTACAAAGTGTTCAGCTATTTCATGATTCTTGGTGAACTCTTTGACAACACAATATTCAATGTTCCTTCTTCACTACCTCCACCTTAAGTAAGATTCTGTCAAAACCAAAGGACCTAGTCCCACTGGAAGAAAATAACAATGTGGTTTATAGGCCTCAATGTATGGACTGCCCTTCCTCCTACTTTAATGAATGGTGATGAGAAAAATCTATATTATTCTTTTATTTTTTAAAAAATCCTTATTTCTTGAGGTATAGCTTTTTTGTTTAAAAAGCACCTTGAGGAAAAAGTGTGCTTTTATTTTGATTATTATCTACTCTGTGCACCACACATATTTTATCCATTGTTAATGCAGTACATACTTATTGTCTATTCCAAGCCTTTTATAAGTTGCTTATTGTTTAAAACTTACTTTTGGTAAAGGCACTTGTCTACCTATCAGTGGATGTACTATATACTGTAGTATTCTAAAGAAATTTTTTGTGTATCTGCCTTAAGCCCCAGTGGTTGCTCTCCAATATTTGTAACTAATCCTCCAGTTGTTGCAGCTCAACATTTAACTGTGTCTCTGCCACATTTTCTATTTGGTTCTCCAGATTAATCCAGAAGCATAGCTTAATGGTAGAAGGAAATTTGAAAAACATCTTCAGTTTTTTATTGATGCTGGTGGTATAATGTCTGACCTATTAATTCAAACCCTTTTTCCTAAACCTGATGGAACAAAAATGCTGAGGCATTTTTGAAACCATTGGAGGCACAGGTGAAAATCTCTGAACAACACTTGACACATTTTTTAAACACTTTGCAGTAAAAAAATGTCTTTTCAAGTGAGAAAGACTACAGCATGCCAGTCAACAACCCAATGAAAGCATTGAGCAATTTGTGATAGGCTACATTAACTTTCTCTAAACTGAATGTGGGGGTGAAAGATAATGTCATGTATTACATAGTAAGATGAAAGACAATAAATGTCACACAATGGAGAAATTTTCAACAGTACAGTACAACAGACAAAGTTAACATTCCAATGTATTGTATGAAACAATCAAAAGAAAACTTGCCAAAAGAGCCCCATAAAGACAATGGGCATGTCAAACTGACTGAGGAAAAAAGATGAGATAACAATTTTGATGCATCCAACCATGTTGGAGAGGCTCTGATGCTAGGCTTATCAGTGGTAAAGACACCAAGTACAAGTTCTTCTGGTGTGGAAATGAGAAAGGAAATGGTGCTGTTGGTTTGCTGTTGAAGGAAGCCCTTGTGGAGAATGTTATTTCAGTGGAAAGAATGGATAGCCGAATGATGTACATCTGTGTTTTGATTGGAAAAACTATTACTCGAGTTTTTAGTGCATAGATTCCTCATGCCAGATTTCAGTTTTTCCTGATGATGAGTTTTTGATAATTTGTGGTGATTTGAATAGGTATGTAGGTGATAAAGCAAATAGCTTTGACAGAATCCATAGTGGCCATGGTTCTGCTGTACATGTAAATCTGATGGAGTTCATGT
The DNA here is from genome assembly GCA_003991215.1 of Morbakka virulenta. Lineage (NCBI taxonomy): Eukaryota > Metazoa > Cnidaria > Cubozoa > Carybdeida > Carukiidae > Morbakka > Morbakka virulenta. The sequence continues at coordinate 2,502,293 of RDPX01000047.1, read as the reverse complement.
CCAAGATTTCTCCACTGCAGCTAACCTGGCCATCACCAACACACATTTTGTGAAAGAACCCAGCAGGTTTATTACCTTTACACCTGGCGATCTGCAATCACAAATTGCTTTCATTCTGACATGTAGAGCTCAGCTGAAGTATATAAAGGATGCTAAAGTGATTAATTGTGAAGAGTGGACTCTGCAGCATAAACTTCTTGTTGCTGATATTATGCTGAAAACAACTTACATGTTTGGAAGTTGAAAGATGAGGATGTTTGCAACCAAGTTAAATATTGTGTGGTAAGAGGCTCTGGAGGATGTAGATAACAGTCATGACATAAAGGCAACTTGGTTGGACCTGAAATCCTGCATTCTCAACTCCTTCGATGAAACGTGTGGTTGGACCAAAGCTCAGCAAAATAGGAAAGAAATTTGGTGGTGGACTGACAATATAGATTCAGCATTAAACAGAAGAGGAGGTTGTACAAAATTTGGAAGAATGGAGTTCCTAAAGAACCTTTCCTGGCCACCAAACATCATGCAAAGTGTGGGGTGTACCTTGCAAAGAAAGCTGCTTCAGAAACCACTTTCAGCTGAAGATGAAGCTTGACAATCAAGATTTAGTAGATAAACTACTAGCTTGGAAAGAACACTACCAGAGGTTATTGAATGAGGAGTTCTTGTGGGATGAAGGTAGTTCAACTGATGTAGATCCTGTAGTTGGAACTGCAATTGGGATCACTCATGAAATGGTGTTAGATGCCATTCATCATCTTAAATCTGGAAAAGCTGCTGTCCCAACAGGTATTGTTGCTGAGATGCTAAAAGCATAACACTGTCCCTGACAATTGCAACAGATTGTATATCATAAACCTGTTCAACAAGGTAACTTCCAAGGCTTAAAGCTTCTTGAGGTACTTCAAAAGGTTCTGGAAAGGGTACTTAAGGTTTTGATGCGATCACAAGTATCCATTGATGAGATGCAATTCGGTTTTATGTCAGGCAGAAGAACCACGGATGCAATCTTCATTCTACGGCAGCTCCAAGAAAAGTATGTTGGAAAGTGCAAAGACCTCTTCTTCACCTTTGTCAATCTTGAAAAGGCAATACACAAACTAGGGGTTGACGAATGCACGAAACACAAGATCTCGGAGTGCAATGTATTGCACTCCGAGATCTTGTGTTAGGATAAACGGCAAATTTAGCAAAGACTTCGCAGTGGTTGCTGGCATTCATCAAGGGTCCATTCTCAGCCCCTCCTTTTCATAATTGTTTTGGAGGCCCTCTCTCAAGAGTTTTGCACCAGTTGTCCATGGGAGCTCCTATATCCAGACAACCTTGTTATCATTGCCGATTTGTCAGAAGAACTCCTTAGAAAGCTTGCAGTTTGGAAGATGAACTTATAATCAAATGGTTTGTATGTGAACATGAAGAAGACTAAAGTTTTCCACTGTAAGGATGGCTGGGGGCCATCCATAAAGGAAGTCTGCACCTTAGGGGGAGGGGGTCAACACAGAGAAGACACAAGTGGACAGGAAAAGGGAGTATTCAAGTGTATGCGGACATCCTCAAGGAAAAAATAATTTGGTTTAAGTCAAGCATTGTTCTGGTTTTATTTGCTCATGTAATTGTTTCCGTGTTGAGTTAAGCCCAGGTTTGTTATTTGATCAAGCAAACATTTTGCTTTTTCTAACACATTTTCAGTGCCAAGCAAAAAATTAAAATGTCAAAAAATCAAAACAGGAAATATCTGAATTTTATGGAGATAGTAAAGAAACCTTGTCCAAGAGTTTTCAAAGCAAACGTTGCTACAATACTTCGATCTCTCCAAACGCACCTTTGTCTTTATGGATGCTCATATCAGTGGCATGGGAGCTATATTGGCCCAAAGGGACAGCATCGACACTGCCAAGCCTGTCTTCTTTGCTTCCCAAACCACGACCCCAGCAGAACGAAGATATCCGCAGCTAGATTTAGAGGCAACCGGACTGGATTTTGTACTTCGCCGATTCAGAAATTATCTTGTTGATGCCCCTGAAGCTGCAACAGTCGTTACTTATCACCAGCCTCTGTGTTTCATCTTCAACAAAAATAAGAGAGGCTCTATCAGAACCGAGCGAATTAAACTGAGAAACCAAGATGTTGACTTCAGGGTGTTGTACAGACAGGGAAACGAAAACCCTAATGATTACATATCACGACATGCGAAACCCATCGACATTCTACCAGCTGATGAGTGTAATGAAGCAGGCGAATTCAACAAGCTTCTGTATATGCTACATTCTGTGCCAGTTTTAGCAACTATCGCTAAGGAGACTCAAGAAGACGGAATTTTAGCCCATCAACGTCAATACATCCAAAAAGGACAGTTTTGGATTTCTAAGTCCGAGCCCGAAGAGTTAAGAAAGTTTCAAAGGATTACGTTTAAGTTAAATGTTACGGGGAATGGTGTCATATTGAAGGGAGAGCGCATGGTACTCCCTCAGAGTTTGCAAATATGTACAATCAAGCTGGCCCATCCTGGTCAAAGCGGGTTGAAATGGCGTTTGCGATACCACTTCTTTTTCCACAACAAGGACAAACCGGTGAAGCACTTGTTGAGAACTGCTTAGACTGCAGCATGTATGTCGATAAAACGACATGCGAGCCACTTCATTATCATCAGCTGACAAGCAGATGTTGGGACAAGGTAGCAGTTGACCTTTTTGGTCCCATGTTAGACGTCAAACAGGCTTCCTGTCATGATGCAGAGAGAAAGCTGTAACATGATTCTCTAGTTAACTCATCTAAATACAGAAAGCCACACTCCTTTGCTCTGGGCGATATGGTTCTAGTGCGAAACTTTCAGCGAATGTCAAAATTTGAACCTGTATTCACCGACAGGGTCTGTAAGATCGTCGATTAGAAGGCAAAGAATATCACTGTGGAGGATTGTTTGAGCCAAAAAACAGCTACAAGACACCTAGACCATCTGAAGCTGTGCCCAACAAGCGGTTTAATAAAAACGGCAGAGACAGAAGAAATGGACGGCGGACGACCCGGTGATGAGGAACAGGAATCGTGCATAGGCGAGCAGACCAAGATATTAGAAAATATAGAACCGAAAATGCAGCCAGTCGAGGACAAAAAGAGGTTTGCTGGGAAAAACGAATGAAGGGGAGATGGTTACTTTTGCAAATCCACATGCAATGGACATGGCCAACCCAGAAACCATCAATGTTCCGCGACAGTCGGGCAGAAATAGAAGGCCATATTTATATTTATATGCCGCTATTTCGATAATGACTTTACAAACCAATAGATTCCCTGCCACATTGTGGAGTTGTTGCAATAGGGATAGGGACCCTTTGCTACTTGGGTTTTTTTGTTTGTTGTTTTTGTTGTCTCATTTCTTCACATGCTAACTCCTAAATGTTGGGGATGATGTATGCTGTGTTATGTTTATCTGCATGCTTTGTTAGGTTGTTGCCTTGATAGCAGTCATGCATGTGCCTTGTATCATTTCAGAGATTGGGGTCTTAAATAAAATATCACAGAAACATATAAACAGACTTTATATCTTGTCCTACCTGCAGTAGTAATCAGAACCCGATACTGCCTCCAGAAAACGTCATGCTCGATGGCGTAGCCTTAGAAACAGTTCCTACTTTCTGTTATCTTGGGGACATGGTTGGAGATATTGGAGGATGCACAGACGCAGTGACAGCAAGTATACAATCTGCATGGGAAAATTTCAGAGGCTTCTTCCTATCTTGTCCAATAAGAGTATACCCTTAACCTGTGGACGCGTCTTTGTTACTGGTGTTCGCGACGTTATGCTCCATGCGTGTGAAACGTGGCCAATTACAGTAGGTGACACACGCAGTTTAGACTAGAACGATAACGCCATGTAAGATGGATCTGTGCAACAAAACTAATGGACAAAGTTCCCATGACAGACTTACGAGCTTGCCTTGGTATCCCATCTCTGAAAGATATCCTAAGACGTGAACGACTGAGATGGTTTGGCAATGTTAAAAGAACGAACCCAGAGTAATAGCCACACAAAATATTGACTTTTGAAGTGGACGGTAAATTCCGCGGTCGTCCAAAAAAAACGATGAACAGAAAACATCAAGCCAGATCTAGCTTCACTGAAGATCAGAGAAGATCTAGCAGCTGATCGTGTTGCCTGGAGAAGAGTCATCAAACTCCGCTGCAGAGACAAAAAGGCGTCCAACCCCAGATGCTGGGAAAAGAAGACGTAAAACCGTGGAGTAAGGTAAATGGTAACTATATGTGTGACAGCAATATATACACTACTTGTTTAGAGTAGATACAAGCCAAGGAAGTGTCCTAGAAGGCTAAACTGAAGAAAATTGTGACATTCATAAATCCATGACTGCTACAACCTGGACCAACCCTTACACTGAATATACTCATTCTTTCTGAAAGTTTTTATGCACTTTACATTTTTAAGATATTAAGGGAGAAGAAGCTAGTGTTCCAATTCCCTTGGTTACTAATATCTAATGTAATTGGTTCTGACACTAAAAATTTAGAATGGTTTGCAAACTCGACAAATATCCAAACCATATCTTTGCCTGGACCACTACAAATCGCAGTTTCATTTACTGGTGAGACATTTATGATAACACCAGTAATACAAATATGTTATTGAGGGTGATGGTGGCATTTTTCAAGTCAAGAAACATAAAAGCATTAAACCTCTATCTGTAGGTTAATCTGTTTATTCAAACCCCAATTATCTTTATTTAGTACTGGGCTCAATTCAAATTGATAAACAATATAGTGCAGTATTTGAAGAAAAGTAACTGAAAAAAAGAAGCATTGTGACACATTCCATACCATACTCAGCTTTTATAGCATATCCACATGTACCCAGATGTAATGCTTTGCAAGTCTACCATTTATAAGTAATACCTCGCATTAAGATAAGAGGAACTACAGTCGACGCTCGTTATCTCGAACACTAGCTTTCTCGAGCTTTTACTATCTCGAACTATTTTTCCCGGTCCCTTGAACTTTTCAAGCAACTCTAGGCTAAAAAACGCTCGTTATCTCGAACTTTCACTATCTCGAACCAATTATTTGGTCCCTTGAACCGTTTTGAAAAAGCGATGAAGTACGCAAAGGAGTTGGGCGTGACAGACTTCAAAGCTTCAGATGGATGGCTTGGACGCTGGGGGGAAAGGTGAGACCTTAAATTAGTATATATGTATACATTTTCTATTCAACAATGTTTACAAGTGTTGTTTGAGGATATCAATACACTTTTCGATTCCAGTGAACATCAGCTTACATGGCATGTGCATGCCTTCACCGTCACCCAAATTCACTGACTTTCCGGTAACAACTATTTTACACGAGCTCAGTTCATCAGCTCAAATTTTCTAGGTTTTCCAAGCCCAACTACCTTAAGGGAAGAAATTTTGGCGGGAAGAAATTTTGGCGAATCGCTGAGTAATGCATTTCTTTAACACATTGAAAAGCGAGGATAATTGAGTCACACTCGAATAAAGAACCAATATTGTACATATTGATTAGCTTGGAAATAAATGTAAGCCTTAGAAATGAATAATTCGTACTTCGTAGACCTATGTAAAATAATTGACAGATTAGAAAAGTCGAATTTGACGGGAATTAATTTTGACGGATTAAAAAGATTTAAATTTGGTTGGAATTAATTTTGGCATTCATTTTTTATCATTTTAGACACAATGTAACCTTCAAGATAGTTGTTGGGACAAGTAATTCTGTTCAATCTGAAATGGTAGCCTCCTGGTTCGAAACCACTTTGCCGATAATTCTATCCAATTACAAACTTGAAGACAAATTCAACGCTGACGAGTTTGGCCTTTTTTATCAATGCCTGACAAACAAAACTTTTCATTTAAAATCCGAAAAGTGTTCTGGTGGTAAGAATAATAAAATAAGAACAATTGGTCCAGCAGCAGCTAATGGAAAAGGGAACAAACTTCCAATGTTTGTAATTGGAAAGTCAAAGACACCAAGGTGCTTTGAAAATGTCACATCCTTGCCGTGCAGATACAGTGCGCAGAAGAAAAGCTGGATGGATAATGATCTCTTTGAAGAATGGGTTCATGAGCTAGATGCAATGTTTCAAAAGCAAAATCGAAAAATTGCCTTAATCATCGACAACTGTCCTGCGCATCCAGCAATTGCTGATTTATCAAACGTCAAATTGATTTTCCTGCCTCCTAACACGACGTCGGTTTCACAACTATGGATCAAGGAGTCATAAAATGTCTTAAGGCTGTTTACTGCCTACGAGTGGTTAACATAATGATTCAAAGGCTTGAGCAGGGTCAAGATCTACCAAAGATTTCAATTCTTCATGCGCTACAAATACTTGTTGCTTCATGGGACACCGTTACGAAAAAAAATATCGTAAATTGCTTTAGAAAAGCCAAGATTTCTACTAAATAACAGTAAAATGCAATTGAAGACAGTGACGATCCTTTCAAAGAATTGGAAAAGGATCTAACTGAATTGCGAAATATCGATCCAACGTTAATTCCTCAAGATCTAATTGCTCATGAAATAGTTGACGTTGATGAAAATGTCATTACCACTGAAAACCCCCAAACAGATAAAGAGATTTTGGAATCAGTAAGGTCAGATAAAAATTAAGAAACCAATGAAGACAGCACAGAGATAGTAGAAGTATTCGATGAACCAGTCGACAAACCAACTAAAACTGAAGTCGAAAGTGCACTGGAGACTCTACAAAACGTTTGTTTCTTCAATGTGAATGGTGATGACATGCGTCAGCTTCTACAGCACTTCGAATCTTTGTTTGTGAAAGGCGAATTAGAAGCCAAAAAACAGACTAGTATTTTTTTTTTTTAAATTATGTAAGCAAGGATTTATACCTTAGGAGTAGAAATTTTCGCGGGAACAAATTTCCTTGAGTAAAAAAATTGTATTTCGCGGGTATTAATTTTCGCGAATTTAACCCTAAATCGTGTTATTTTCTTTAAATTTATAGGGAATTTTTAAAGCTTCTTGGAAATTTTGTATTTGGCGGGTACGAATTTTCACAAAATCGGCCAAAATTCGCGGAAGGTTCGAAAACTAGTACCCGAGAAAGTTCCTACTCCCAAGGTAAAAAAATTCAATCTAATTTACTACGACTTCAGAAATATATGAATGCCTCGACTCAACTGCCCTTTCCTTCTTCGATGTCCAGAAAAATCTCTTTGGGTTTTAGAAATAACGTGATCTCATAAATTGATTTTGATTTTTTCCCTTAATTTCAAAACTTTCACTATATGGAACTTTCACACGACTTGCATCCATTATCTCGAACATTCGCTATCTCGCCGGTCCTTTCAGAGTTCGAGATAACGAGTGTCAACTGTACTACCATATCTAACTGGAGTCAAAGTGCTGGGTAAGATTGACCTTTACGAAGGGAAACTCAACTTGAGCTAAATGAAAATGTAAGACTTGACATTTGTTAACACTAAGAATTTTCAAGTATGTGTTTGATCTGTAGTGGTAATAGTGAATTCCATTATATTTGATAGGGTTGTCATTCTATATGAGGAGGCAGAGGGTTATTTTTCTGGCCACATTCATCCAAGCACCAGACTACAGATAGTATGAGGTCGGCTATCTATAGTGCTTAAAGTGCTTCGTTTTAATGGTGAAGGAGTTTAATGGCAGCTTTTTATCCAAAGTACAGGTTCTTTACCACTTAAGCTACAACATTGTCTTTAAGTAGTCAACAATTACAAATGACATCAGGTCTTTCAGCGGTGCTTCAGGTCCAGTAATGCCCAATCCATTTCCAGAAAATATCCATACCCCTTTGCATGCTATTGACTCAACAGTTCATTATTGATTTTTAAGCCAATGGTGTTTGATAGTAGGCTTGTATTAGTTATGTTTTGATAAGGAAGTTAGATTGACCAATTTAGCATGCTGTAAAATTGATATCTGACATTAGTGTAAGTTGGAGTTTTGAATGTTAAAAAACTTTGCCAAAGGACGAAACTTGGGAGTAGCCTTCTGTTGGATTTTTATTGAGGAAGGAATGTTTTAGGTACCCTGGTATGACACCAACATCGTCAGGTTTGTTAAATATTCCACATGCTTCTAGTTTATCAAACTTAAATTTATAGGTTAGCGAGTTCATCTTAACAAATATCATGATACTCTTTGAGACTGTAGCTATGTTGACAATTGCTTTCATGGCGCCTGAAGGTGCCATTGTATCTCTGTATGGTTGGTTCAACCATGGATTGGTATTCTTGATGGATAGTGTCAATCCCTACTTTTGATGGGGTGTTACAATTATAATAGTTGCTTCCAGCACTGAAACTAAATTTGGATCAAGCATGATTTCCTTGTTGCACATAAAGGCACGTCTATAAGGGTTTCCACATTTATGCTTATAACTACAAAGGTTTAAACTAAACTTTTTCACAAATCGTTTGAAGCCTGGCTTTCACTTTATTGCTCAGGGTGGGGGTAGGGGGAAGCTATTAGCCTGAAAAGGCATCTGAGTGCTGATGGTGATGGGTGCACCAATTTTTCTTCCTTTGGATTCTTCTTTCCTGTCTGGGCACCAAATCCAAGGGTTCCATAAGCCATACTGATGGATGCCGATTAGTTGATTTGCACTCCTGGCTGCTGTTTGAGAAGATTATGTATGCTTTACAGCTCAAATGTGTATCAGTTCTTTCAGGTCATGGACATTAGAAATAAGGGCAGCAATCAATTAGGCTATTGTGTGAAATTGCAGTTAGATTCCAGTAAATATGGACACTTGCTGTGGTAAAGTATCAATGACCTGCCAGAATTTTAACACAGTGAACATGATGGGTTCCCCTCCAAAATCCAATCCACCCGGCATTGAGGCAACCTGATGCCTGGCATCACTTCTGACTCTGTCAAACTGAAATGCAACATTGCCAATGTGGAGTGGCTCACTCTCTTAGTACCAAAGGTGGAGGGTACTGGGTCACCTCAGTGTATGCACTGAAGAGCCCTGTACCTAAAAGGCTTGGGAAAAGCAGATGTTCCTTACCAATGTCTCCTATGCTGCCTTCCAAACCTCTTGGCTGTGGAAAGGCTATGGGTCCCATCCCAGACAGAAAATGGGTTGCAGCCCAACCAGCTGCATAAAAGCTCTACTATCATGGAATCACAAATCAGTCTTACAAGACATACTGCTGCATCTGTACCCAGAAGTACACAGTCTGCCAATGGGGATGTGGCAGATGCACAAATGCAAAACCATCCCCATCAGCATTGTTTATTGTCTCAAGTTTGGATCCTGGAACATACATGCTATGCTACAACCTGGAAGCCAAGAACTGTTGAGTATGTATTTGAATATATATGGGGTGGACCTTGCATGCCTTTTGTAGCTGCAAATTCCTCAAACTGGAAGCATCATGGTCAACACCCTAAAGTTAAAAAATGACTAATATATCTCTGTCCATGAATTGAAGCTGTGGTACAGTGGTCCAACCAACATTTCTAGACAACAAGGTGTCTGTGATGCAGAGCCCATGACTCCATAACAACATTCTTGAATGGAATCCAACTTCTTCTTGTTTGACTTTCATGCAGGTGAAAGCAAATCTGGTGAACCTATCCATGGTTTGATGTATGCACTGGCAACTGCAGCATCTGATGCCGATGCAAATGAGTTTTACCAAGCACTGGACAGCATTTTGTCAAGCTTGCCATCTAATGTCTTCCTCTTGGTCACTGGAGACTTTAATGCCCAAATTGATACTCCCTGCACAGCTGAGCAAACCACCATGGGAAAGTTCACAATGGGGCCCCATTGCCATAATGGCAAGAAGCTCAGTCACATAACCTGTACCTTTGCAATACTGGGTATTAAAAAATCCTACAGGGGTTTTCACATGGAAATCAAATGATGGAAGAACAAAAAATCAGATAGACTATGTAGCAGTGCATCATTCCTGTTGCACTGTGGTTTGTAATGTTAAGATGGACTGGTGCAATCTCACATTGAACTTCGATCATGCCCTCCTTGTTGCTGACATTAAATTGTATGTGGATTCTCAACTGAAACATCCATCTGGGGAAAAAAGGGGCAAATTTCTGGCTGAGCTCATTAAGGCCCTACAAAATCAGCAAGAAACTACAGATGTCAAAGCAATTTGGAAAGGTATCAAACAATCTGCTTTAACACCAGCTGATGCATATCTGTTTAACCAAAAACAGATGAAATCTCATTGGATAACAGCAGAAACCATCCAGCAAATTAACCTTTGAAATGCTGCAAAGCAAATATGNACAAGGTGTCTGTGATGCAGAGCCCATGACTCCATAACAACATTCTTGAATGGAATCCAACTTCTTCTTGTTTGACTTTCATGCAGGTGAAAGCAAATCTGGTGAACCTATCCATGGTTTGATGTATGCACTGGCAACTGCAGCATCTGATGCCGATGCAAATGAGTTTTACCAAGCACTGGACAGCATTTTGTCAAGCTTGCCATCTAATGTCTTCCTCTTGGTCACTGGAGACTTTAATGCCCAAATTGATACTCCCTGCACAGCTGAGCAAACCACCATGGGAAAGTTCACAATGGGGCCCCATTGCCATAATGGCAAGAAGCTCAGTCACATAACCTGTACCTTTGCAATACTGGGTATTAAAAAATCCTACAGGGGTTTTCACATGGAAATCAAATGATGGAAGAACAAAAAATCAGATAGACTATGTAGCAGTGCATCATTCCTGTTGCACTGTGGTTTGTAATGTGAAGATGGACTGGTTCAATCTCACATTAAACTTCGATCATGCCCTCCTTGTTGCTGACATTAAATTGTATGTGGATTCTCAACTGAGACATCCATCTGGGGAAAAAAGGGGCAAATTTCTGGCTGAGCTCATTAAGGCCCTACAAAATCAGCAAGAAACTACAGATGTCAAAGCAATTTGGAAAGGTATCAAACAATCTGCTTTAACACCAGCTGATGCATGTCTGTTTAACCAAAAACAGATGAAATCTCATTGGATAACAGCAGAAACCATCCAGCACATTAGTAATAACGTATGAATAAAAGCGTTGTGCAGGAAAGTAAAGCATTGAGTCAGAAGAGACAAACAAGTTTCCTGGTCAAATGTGGCTTGGATTGGACTCTGCTCTTGCTTGTGCCAGTATTCAAGAAAGATGATTGTGCCATCATAAAGAACTACAGAGGCCTGATTAAAAAAACACCATAGAAAATAAATGGAGGGTATCACAGTTTGAAAAAAACCCCACTGTTTCTTGCTTGCAAACTAACTTCATTATAAGTACCTTTTTGTTGTACAAAAGCCCATTAAACTACTTTCAATATATAAATATAAGCCATTGTTGTAGTGTTTACATATAGGACTTGTAGTGTTTACATATAGGACTTGTAGTGTTTACATACAGGACTTTATATATTGATTATGTGAAGGCGCTTTTTAAGTTGATATTGATTATCTGATATGGCAATGTTCACAAAGTGATGTTATATTATATACTTGCTTGTATCTCTGCAACCAGTACTAAATAGTACAGTTGTAGCCTATTTTTCATATTTTCATGAAATGATGTTTCAATAAAAAGTTCTTTTTAATATTTGTGGTGGGGAAAAGAGTCTTTTGCACTTACCTTCCAAAGGAAAATATAAAGCAATTTGCAAACAATATTGTGACATTTTTCAGCTATATCATAAAATATTTTACTACTAATATACATAAAGGAATTTCCTTCATCACCTTAAATCAACAATGAAATACACAGTTAACAAAATGAACATGAAATGTCATCAGCAACAGTGCTCCACCACATCAAAATGTGGGAGCTATCATATAATAACCATATAACTGAATTGTTAAACAAGCGAACTGAAATTGTTTCTAAATATTGACATACCCTCGCAAATTTCAAATCAAAAGACTGGCAATAGATAATGAGTTTCAACTGTCTATTTTCTGATTTTTAGTTGCACATTTTATAATGCTTTTGTTATCAATAGTTGCTTTTCAAAAGATCAGATTACACAATTATTTAACATCTTTGTTGAAAAATTTGTTCAAGTGATCATTTGTATACAGCTGAGGATTGTGAAAGACAATTAACTCTGAGTACTGTAAAGTTAGTTTTTCTTACTTGTATATCTGAGTATATATATATATATATATATATATATATATATATATATATATATAACATTTCACAACCAAGTTTATTCCTACTGTTAATTTAAAAGACTTGGCAAATTAATTTTTGTTAAGAAATGCAATGAATTCAATTGAATCAAAAAACTTGAAATGTTAATGCAGCTACTTCATGGATCTTTATAACTAAAAAAATATCAAGCTGTAACATTGTAAAACACATCTTACAAACTCCACTTGACATCACAGATTAGTGCAAGGTGGTCTGATGGAGAGACAACAGATGGCAAAGCACAGTGTTGTTCAAGTTCTTCTTCTGTTGGAATGGGTACATTTCCCTCAGAGTGAAGAGTTGGGCTCAAAAATATATAATCAAGGGTTCCTTTGAAACCTTTTACATAATTAGTATATTTTGGAAAACCACAAGCACTTGAAAAACTAAAGGCATGCTTTAATTCCAAATTGAATCCTTTCTCTTGTTCAGCTACAGATGACCATACCTCATTCTGTGGTTGAACACTCTGTTTTGTAATTAACTCAATAGCTGCACTATGAGGATGACTGTTAAGGTCTCCACAGAAAACAAAATCAATGCAGTTGACATTAAACTCACTTTTTAACTCCAGTACTGTATTTTCTAGATGGCGCATCATGACTGCCACTTGCAACAGCCGTATGTGACTCCCTGTTGGTTTGTAGTACAAATGAGTATTTATAACACAGACAAACCTTCCTGATCCTAAGCATTTTAAGATAACTAGCTGCATTACAGTTTTCCTTTTGTTAAAGTTCATAAATAGTCCAGGAACTTTTTCCATGGCAAGTAGTATGTCATTGCAATAGGTCTTTGATAAAGCCTCTGTTATTGCTATACTGCAATCTTTAATGAAAGAAAATTTATCTAGTAAATAGTATATAGCTTCTCCTTCCGAAGTTTCTCCACTTTTTTTCATGAACTTTCCTTCAAAGCCGTCTGATTCCATGGCCAAGGATAAATAACCTTCAAAACATTTAGTATCACACTCCTGCAAACAAATAAGATCAGCATTGTAACCTCTTAATTCCTTAAGAAAAAGCTGTCTTCGATAATGGTAGTCTATTGCATAACCTGGGCAGTAGGGAAATAATACTTTTCTTGCAAACTCACCGGATGCATAGATGTCGGCGAGGATATTGTAAGAAACTATTCGAAATCTGAATGGGTCCTTGATTCTCTTCTGTGTGTACAACTGACGTTGTTCAAATGTGCAAAATCCTGGCCCTGGGTCTACAACATTTCGGCCACATATTTCGTACTGAAAGGGGCTTTCTTTACCATTCATTGTGGGAATACATGTAATTTTCAAAAATGCCCCAACTGAACTAATAGGTGGCGTAAACGTGAATCCCTCGCCTACAAGCTCCCATTCCATTGTATCAATTTGTTCGTTATTAAGGTAATCTGCTGCATTTCTTTGAGTATCTGAGTTCCTTTTACTAACAAACCATTGGTATATCGTAGAAGCTTTATCAGAAAACTCGTGCTGAACAAATGGAAACACGGGAAATCCTGACATAATGCTCTTCGGCAATGCCAAGGCATTAAGAGATGGTGGATTAACAAAGACCCTGTAAACCAAGTCTTTTACTCGCAATTTCCTCCCGCATACCCATGCAATGCAATTTTTGGTCTCTGGTGAGACTATGCTTTCTCCATCTTCACAATAAAGCTCGATATTGGTGGGAGTATCGTCATTCTGTGGTTGGTCGTTTCCGCTACCTGTAAGGTTTTTATCGCCTTTTTTCTTTTGTTTCCTTTTCTTCGGACACAACAAATTTTTCCCAATTCTTGCGAGAGTATTTTGAAGATTCTCGCTTCTTTTTCGAGCAAAGGAACGAATTTTACCATCATATTCAAACGAAATATCAATGGAATCACTCTCGTTCAAGTCATCACGAACTTTGAGAGGTTTGTGATCATCACCCTTTAAAGTTCTCGACACCACTTGCATTTTCACTAAATTCAATTTTATGTCGTATTGGACTGAGAAACTGCGCTTTACCTGATGAAAGACCTTTTGTAGAGTCAACGCCACAATTATGCACCAATTCAAATGGATTCAACAGAAAATTCATTCATCCTCTGCATTTGGTGGAGGGAGAAGTTTTTCCTGGAAATTTCGATCTCGTTTTCAAAGGATAGCAGCCTCTCTTTTGTGTTAGTTTTTTTGAGTGTTCATCACATTTTGCTTTCCAAAAGAGTTGTTGTCAGAATCACATAAGAAAAAGAAAACTTAACACACATGGGTTCGAAAATAGAGCTGTTCAGGGTAAGTTGCTTTCATAGTAAGTTAACTATGAGACGCAAGGTCAGAATATTTGTCAGAATTTTTTTTTCGCTAAATGTAGCGGTAGGAAAAGTACAAGGTACATAATTATATTATATATTCCAGGGCGAATGGTGTTCGCAACCTTAAACGAGTGGGCTGGAGGTTCCATGTAAGCTTTGAGAGAGATTCTCGGAATCATTTTCTCAAAATTTTGAAACAGTAATAGTAATTATGGATTCCGTAATCCTTTTTTTTTCTCATTCTTTTCTTCAATCAAGATCTACAAAAATTTGAAGTCTTTGAACAGGCAGTATTCCCAGCAAATATCCTGCTCAAGAATGTCATATTTCAGTAATAGGTTCATTATCTTCCAGCTTTTATTTGAAACCCATTTGCTTGGATAATGTGGTGGTCTACCATTCAACCGGACCATCACTTCACAAGGTTGACACGGAAACCTTACGTTGAAAGATGAAGAATAAAAACCGGAAAAGTCTTTTAGGTAATTCACTTATATCCTCAGTGTTCGAATAAGCAACTCAGTGGCTGAAAGTAGTCACAAGCAATACTTCACCACCTTCAGGATTATTTTGTTTAGTAGGTTTTGGCAATCTTTTGAAAACTGAGTGAGACTTGCATCTTTCCAAAATGGTATTAGCTGTCAGACAACAGCTTGCACTGCAGAGGCAGTGGTTAGCCTGATTATATCTTCTCTGCAAATATTCAGATGCAACTTAAGATCTTGAAACTGGTTCAAAATCATTGTATTAAGAAATAACTCCAATGAGGTGATGGCTATGAGTAATCTTGTATAGCGGATGCCACTGCAGCAAGGGTGAATAATCCATTCAGAGTGGATGGAAGACTGACAGTTTTAGCTGGCCATTAAGTATCTGACAGATAAGAAAGAGCATTTCTGCTTTCTTTGGTACAAAATATTTCTAGTTTAGCTCAATGTTCTGCATTTTATTGGTGATGGTGGTGAGGTGGGGGAGTGGCATTCTACCATTACATTATTTATTGACCACTATTTTCAAAAATGTTTTTAACAAGAGACAAAGATTATGCACTTCTAGTGCTAGATGCAGACAATGTACAAAATAATAATAATATATTGACTTGCATTTCTGAGTTTTTTCTGTATGCCCCAATTTCTTCATATTAGGCATATTGCTGGGTCCATCAACCCACCAGCAACCAATGATCCCATTCAATGGCAAGTGCAATTTTGCAAGCTGTTCCACTAATACATTTATATAGTACATGTTTTAGGCCTATAACTTATGTGAATGGACCATTTGAAAATCTATTGGAGCACAGTGGGTATGTGTGAAAGTTTGTGACCCTTGAGTTCATTGCACTGAAGAGAATAAAATTGTGCCTCCTTTACCTCGCCAATAGTTGCATCCACTCTTTCATATGCAGGTATGGCTAGAATTTCATTTTGCATATGTACACCAAAGAAAGATACATTTCTAGGATGTCTTTCCACATAAGATCAGAAAAGTGAGTAGTTCTTGGCAAGAAATTTCATCTTCTCTAGAAATTTTCCTTAACTGAAGGAGGCTACAGTTTCACCGTAGCTTTGGAAAACTTTATTTTGAAACAGCAGTCTTTGCATCAGACAACATTAGGTTAATTGATTTTGCTGTCTCATTTCACTCTCAGTGCATTCTTAAAATAACATGTTTTCCAAGTTTTCCCACCCTGCTAGTTGCCTTTTTCCAACTTCTGAATCCTTCTTTGATAAAAAGTATGCTATAACAATCAACCAAAATACTAAGGAATTACATTAATAAAATGTTTTTTAACTTTAATCATAACATGTAAGCTGTATGTAGACAGTTTAAGATAAGACCTTTCATCAACAGTAAGACTTTTTCTAGCATTTTCTGGAAATACTGTGGAGTATCTTATGCAGTTTTTCATTGTTAAAAGGGAATGTATGAGGTTTTGTTTTTAAGTTGATCTCCTCCACAAAGGTAAAGCATAGACAAAAATTAGCTTCCTTGCCGTACATGGCACATGTTAGCTTTTCACTATGGCACATTAAATTGTTACTGATAGTGTCAAAATTTGGTAAATCAACCCAACTCGTAACACCTTGTTACTGATTTTATATATTTTTTAAACAAATCATATTAATATTCTTTTAAAAAGTAGAGGATTCAGACCCTTATTCCACTTTTGGGAACCCCAGTGATTTTTCTTACTTAATAAAATTGTATTACATTATGAAGAAAACCTAACTCTTTACAGTTTTCCTTAGACTACAATTCCTCCATTTTGTCATACCACTAACTGACATTAATGTCACCTCATTCAGATCACAAAATTGGCCGCAGGGATATGAATTGTCATTCTATTTATAGTAGCAGTTAATACCAACTATGGTACTTGCAGAAAGGAGATCATGACCATTAAATATATGATACTAAAAATAACTTGCCATGGTGATAACCAGTAAGTTTGTGTCACAGTAAAATGCCCTATGTACTATATTTGAATAACATGTCTGGGATTTTGTCTAACTTTTCAGATTTATTACTACATAGTTTTTAGCTCATAGGTATTGAAAGATAAATATAATTTAACCAAAACCTTTAATGGTCAAGCCACATCACCCACATCCAATAGCACTGGCTTTATCATCAGGATCTCAAATACAAAGATATTGAAAAAGGCTGGATATTAATATCTGCATTCACTTGGAAAAATTCTATCAAAGGACCATTGAAAAGGTTTGCATGTTAGTGAGTCCTAAAGCAGCTAAAACACATCCTAGATTTAAATAATTGAACCATGTATACTGATTGTTAGCTTCAGAGGCAACCATAAGAACAACATTGAGTTGTGCCAGTCAAACAAATGTATCTGAAGAAATAGAAATTGAAAACTTGAATAAAACTTTATCTTTCNTTAATGGTCAAGCCACATCACCCTTCACTGGTCCAAACAAGGGATTTACGGAAGTGCTATTGAACTACTATTATATCAAACTTTAATAGCAGGGTGCTTATTACAATCTCTTAGCTCACTAAACTACCTGCATCTGCCAAATCAGTCAAAGCTAAGGTCATTCTTTCCAATAGCACTGGCTTTATCATCAGGATCTGAAATACAAAGATATTTAAAAAGGTTGGATATTAATATCTGCATTCACTTGGAAAAATTCTATCAAAAGGACAATTGAAAAGGTTTGCATGTTAGTGAGTCCTAAAGCAGCTAAAACACATCCTAGATTTAAATAATTGAACCATGTATACTTATTGTTAGCTTCAGAGGCAACCATAAGAACAACATTGAGTTGTGCCAGTCAAACAAATGTATCTGAAGAAATAGAAATTGAAAACTTGAATAAAACTTTATCTTTCCCAAATTCTTGAAGTACCTAATTATTGAAATGGAATGTACCTATCAACAAGGAACATTTTGTTCTCTACCTCAGTAAAAGTGATGATCACATATTTTCTTATTTCTACTAACCATAATGTGAGGTGAACATTATAAAGACTTCAAACACAGGAATAACCTTTTCTGCCTCAACATTCACTTTAAACAAGAAACCAACAAGTTGTGGACTTTCCACTACCCTAATAAAGCAAAGGCACAATGACTTCATATTGACCAATAAATTGTTTATTAATGGTATTTGGAAACTGGGGAGCCTATAATTCCTTTGATGGGATGCTATCAGACTACGTAATTGTTTTAACAATAGTCTGGCTCAGTCTCAGAGCAAACAAACTACCTCTAAGGAGCCTAAACATAACTGCTTAATTTTATGAAATTGTGATGGGTAGAATCTAAGAAATTGATTTGATGTGCTGGAAAACAATGGGGCTATGTGTGTAACCATAGGCACATGCTATTACAGCTGACCACAAATGTTTCCAGACATTTAGAACTGTGTGATGTGTCTCAGTTTCTTCACTAGTAATTTTAGCATAACAGTAGGTATCACTGAGGCCAATTTAGGGAGCGTAAGATGCTGCCTGTAGCTTTGTCATTGGCTCAGGATATCAGAGCATCACAAGTTCATCTTGCACCCTGATTAGAAGCACAGGTTATAAATACAATCACCTCTTAGTATTCATCAGTTGAAAGACTCAGCTTCTGAGATCTACAAGCCTTTGAACCTACAGTCACATGTGAAAACTTTGTTACTCCACCTACTGAAACTATTATGGATTGTATATGAAGTAAGAAGAAATTTAATTGCCACTACCCTTGAAAATAAAAAATAATAGAGAAGAATTGAAAGGCATTATAGAAATTGGCCCATGAGAAAAATATCAGAGGTACTGAGGCTAACAAAAGTTACAGTAAAATACACAAAGAACTTGCTGAACAGAACAGAGCAATAAAATTATGTTGAATACAAGATTTTAAGAAGTGCTTCTAAAGCAGTGAATGAACACTTATCCATGCCTGACAGACCATAAAAATAAGTTACTGCCAGAAAAAAAATGAATGAATGGATCAAAGCTCAGAGATAGGAAACAAGAAAACTTATTCAAAGTTGAAAATTTATCTATCGATTAATCAACCTATCTACCTGTCTATCTACCCATATATATATATATATATATATATATATATATATATATATATCACTCTCGCTCTATCTCTATCTATCTATCTATCTATTCATCTGTCTATATCTAACTTTCTGCCTCTCAATCTGTTTCTGTACATATTTCTCATTATTNAGAAGTGCTTCTAAAGCAGTGAATGAACACTTATCCATGCCTGACAGACCATAAAAATAAGTTACTGCCAGAAAAAAAATGAATGAATGGATCAAAGCTCAGAGATAGGAAACAAGAAAACTTATTCAAAGTTGAAAATTTATCTATCGATTAATCAACCTATCTACCTGTCTATCTACCCATATATATATATATATATATATATATATATATATATATATATCACTCTCGCTCTATCTCTATCTATCTATCTATCTATTCATCTGTCTATATCTAACTTTCTGCCTCTCAATCTGTTTCTGTACATATTTCTCATTATTTACAAACTATTTTATGGAATTGTGCTGATACAATGACCTTGATTTAACCTGGAATTATTAAGAAAGCCTACACTATTCAAGCCTTTGAGGCTATGAAAAAAACCCACATCCATGTGATTATTACACCCCATCCTTAAGTAATGTAAACTCTTAAATAGTGTTTGATGTTTTTTAACTAAGCTACTATCACCTTTTAACATTGTTAATTTGTATTTTAGATTGCTGTCTATGTGTTCTTTCCTGTTGGGGTATTCTACCTATTTAATCTTCCAGACTTCTACAATGAATATGTAGCTAGCAATAAGGTAAAAAATAGATTTTTATTGTTATCTTTATTTTATCACAACTTTTTGTGCCATTTGCCTTTTTAGGTATCTTGTCTAGAAGACAACATTCAGCTCTGTTCTTTGAAGTCACTATTATTTGTTACCACAGCCTGAAAATTCTCACCACTTTTATAAAGTAGGTGATTGTATTCAACAACATCTGTATTGTTGGAGAAATCACAATGTGTGAATTTGAAAAATATAAAATAAATTGTTACATTTCTTGGTTTGGTGTTTTGTTTTTTGTTTGTGAGGAGGCATCAACATACTATAGTTGAAATCAAGTAAGGATTTATTTACCCTGACATCATTCACTTACCGGAGTGTTTGCTTCATAGAAATTTACCCCTCCATACATTACTACACAAGTTGATGTTCTACATAATCAGCACTTGCCATTGTGGAGAAATAAAAACTAAATGTGCAAGTTGTGAAAATGGTGATGAAAAGGATGTATATATGATTATATGAACATAAAACAGAAATGTAATTTTTAACACAAGTAACCTTTAGACAGAATAAAGAAATATTTTTTTGCCAATGGCATTTGAATAGAGTATATTTGGCTTAATAAAAGACATTACATTATGCAGTGATAGTAATTTTATCATACTTACTAGGTTTTCCCTAAAATTTTACTCACAATTCCCTTTTGTGACTAGGCCCCATTTTTATTTACTAATCATGCTTGCTCACTACTATAATTTCCAAATTTATATTTTTTTACACAGAATTTGTGATTTTGAAATATTTTTCTTAGTGTATGATTAATGATTTAAAATGCTACCTTATCAAAAAATGACCTTCTAGCCCTTCTCTTTCAACACCCTATGTCAACTGCTACATAAATTCATGGAATTAACATTGGAATTTTTATTTTGTTTTTGAAATGTTATGTCATGAAGTAGGAAATTACAAGAGCAGTAGAAGACAAGCAAGGAATATGCATTGGAGGAAGAAACATAAACTCAATCAGATATGCTGACGACACAACGCTCATTGCCGACTCGGAGGAAAGACTTCAGGACTTGATAAGGGAAATAGACCAAAAAAGCAGAAACATAGGCCTAGAGATCAACACCGAGAAAACCAAAATAATGACTGTCAATAAATCGTCAGTGCATGTGGATGCCAACATTACAATCGGCAACGAACNTCAGCTCTGTTCTTTGAAGTCACTATTATTTGTTACCACAGCCTGAAAATTCTCACCACTTTTATAAAGTAGGTGATTGTATTCAACAACATCTGTATTGTTGGAGAAATCACAATGTGTGAATTTGAAAAATATAAAATAAATTGTTACATTTCTTAGTTTGGTGTTTTGTTTTTTGTTTGTGAGGAGGCATCAACATACTACAGTTGAAAACAAGTAAGGATTTATTTACCCTGACATCATTCACTTACCTGAGTGTTTGCTTCATAGAAATTTACCCCTCCATACATTACTACACAAGTTGATGTTCTACATAATCAGCACTTGCCATTGTGGAGAAATAAAAACTAAATGTGCAAGTTGTGAAAATGGTGATAAAAAGGATGTAAATATGATTACATGAGCATAAAACAGAAATGTAATTTTTAACACAAGTAACCTTTAGACAGAATAAAGAAATATTTTTTTGCCAATGGCATTTGAATAGAGTATATTTGGCTTAATAAAAGACATTACATTATGCAGTGATAGTAATTTTATCATACTTACTAGGTTTTCCCTAAAATTTTACTCACAATTCCCTTTTGTGACTAGGCCCCATTTTTATTTACTAATCATGCTTGCTCACTACTATAATTTCCAAATTTATATTTTTTACACAGAATTTGTGATTTTGAAATATTTTTCTTAGTGTATGATTAATGATTTAAAATGCTACCTTATCAAAAAATGACCTTCTAGCCCTTCTCTTTCAACACCCTATGTCAACTGCTACATAAATTCATGGAATTAACATTGGAATTTTTATTTTGTTTTTGAAATGTTATGTCATGAAGTGCAAGAATATCAGGAGATTTAGAAAGAAGAAAAGCTTTTACAAAAGAAAAATAGAAATGAAAACCTCCAACATTATTAAAGGACAAGGAGAGAGTATTTATTTAAATGTAATATTTTTTCCAGTCATGTCTGGAGGCATTACTATGACATCTAGAGCCTACACACTAAGATAATATTGGGCCTGGAGCTTCTTTGCACCTCCTGACCATTAATGGTCTGCCATACCTGGAGCTACAGCAGACATTGCATACCTCAAGTTACCCTCACAAGATAGGACTTGTGTTAAAGTGACACTACTGCCAATATTTTTATCGTGACACCATCTCTAGGAGGGTTGCCAACCAAACTTGCATTCCAAGGTCTTGGGGAGAAACTCTCAATGATTGAAGCACAAATATATTTGCCCCTTACTGTAATGAGCCTTTACATGAAATTTAGGTTCTTTCCTCAGGGGTTGGATTGAAAATCTCTTTGTCTTTTATTTCTTTACTCTGTTGTATGACTTCCTTGTTTTTATCTCTTAGGTGAAACTCTTATCTCCTTGCTTAACTTTTTTTGTCAATCTTCCCTTAAAAGTACAAAGACCTTGTAACTTTATGCCTTTTATGGTTGTCCACTTTGAAAAGCAACTAACGTATCAATGAGGTATAACCTTGTTATCTCTTCTAATAGAACCCACTCCTAGAATTTGTTCTTGTTTATTGTAAGTGAAAAATAAAAGAGCTGTTTTACAGCGAATAAATTGGTTTTGCATACCACGCTTTATTGATTATCATTTACAGTTCTTTTTTTTATTTTTAGCATAAAATTTATCCACAGGAGGAAAACACTTTAGTAAGTGATAACATTATTATTCCTTTTATTATTTTATTTGGTTATATACATAAAATATTTTTAGCGCGATCAGTCATGCAAACAGCGTCGAAATAATGTAAACATTTTCCGACTTTTTATAAGATTCAAAGCCATACAAGGCATAAAGCTACTAAGTGTATGGAACTGTGAAGAAAGCCAGAAAAAACCTATATTAAAAGATAAAAGTTAACGTTAGACTTTTAAAAATTCAAGTCATATGTTAGAAAAAGGCACACAGACGGGAAAGAGTTCCACTATTTAGCCGTCCGAGAATATAAAAAAAACACATTCGTAGAAAGCTTTATTACAACAAGTGACAACAAATAAATGAGGATAAAGACGTTGAGAGAAATGAGCCCCGCGAGTTGCACCAAATAAAGGTGGTACCGGCGAGAGAAGTTTATTATAAACCTTTCCGTGGTAATACCTGTGGAGAAAACTAATACTAGTCACAATTCATGAATGAGACACTCAGAAGAGTACAGGCAAGATTTTGACCTATTAAGTTGCAAATGCGTCTCTGAACTCGGTCAGGAACATCAAGGTGAGGTGGGGGTGCACCTGTCAAGAGGGCGGGTGGTAGATTTGTAGAGATACAACATGGCCTCAAGTAGAAGTGACTCCCTAGCGCAATGCAAAGAAGCAACCAAATAATTGTTAATACTCTCAACAATACAAGACAATCATGGAAAAACCTCCTTTTCACTTTGGTTTCAGTATCAGTTTACCTTGGATGCAAATTCCTTTGAAAATATATTTGTCCAAGTAACTTTAATCCAATTTTTTAAAAATCAACTGTTAAGAATTTTTTTAGCTGAAGGCCCTAGTGAAAATAGTTCACTAGTTCAATAGTTCTGAGTACTATACCCCGATTAGAATGTTAACCTTTTAACCAAAGATAAAGCATTATTTTCAAGTAAGACAAATTTAGGTACCCTGATTCGTTCCTTTATTATACACATAAATGCACACGTATATGAAAGAACAGTACATTGTCCCAAGGGATATCCCTTGGGATACATGACTGATTTTTCTTCCAAAAATTTTCAGAGTTCTGAATCTGCATTTGATACCATAGCATTGTACTTTGCTACCAAGTAATGTTATTATCCCTGGTCTAATATTCTCCACGAGAAGATGGCGGTTTCCACCTCCAAGCACCCCTTGCGTAACTGTGTACCCTAAAACTTAGGAAGTACAGTTTTATTTTCCATCGTTAATAACTTTTTTGCCTCGCAAGCTTCGAAAAGAGATTCATCTTACCTGGGGTACGGGGTATAAGCCAATACCAGGCTAGGATAATAAAAGATGAAGTATTTTAAATTGATTTTCTTTTCGGTAGGAGATATCTTAGAACTTATTCTCTTCTTCACAATCATGAACAATGTTGCCTTCCAGCTTAGGCAATCTTCAATATCACATGGTGTTTTGGGGGCGATTGGGACACATCGTTGAGTAAGGCAGATTATTCACTATTGGAAATATTCATGAATGTTAACTTTGTATTAATAGTAACAGTAATAACATATAAAAACATGTATTATAGTATTAATTCATCAGAAGAGCATACACAATTGCGGCAGTTTGTAACAAATGTGATTTTCTGTGACAGATTTTTCTCGTGGCATATATTTTATCCATTTAGATTTGAGAAGTAAAGAGAATATCCATGCCATTAATTTTTTGATGCTACTATTACGTCAATATAACAATGGTTCTAAGTTTCATACAGAAGCTAAAGCAATAAGAAAGAAGTTTATTGCAGCTTTTTTTGGGTGATGGTGAATGATATAATGAAGAATTTCGTCGTTATAACAATGACATTTAGGTGTACTAGTCGAAGTTTTCATTTATTTTGAAAGCAACAGTTGTGCTATCATCGTTTGCTGGGAAAACATAAGTAAAATATCAGTCACTGGGTATTTTGAAAGAAAAATGAAATGCGTAGAAAGTCGAAACGGCTTGTTTCTGTTTGCATATTCCAAGAATAAAATATACCGTACTTGATAGTTTTTGTATGATTTTGCGTTGTTCTTCAGAACTATTAATGCCCCTTACTGCACGGTTTACATTGTAAAATCTTGTTTGCTTTCATGTCTGTCTGGCTGTTGCTAGTCTAACCCTATCTGATTATGCATGATGTACGTCAAAATGAACCAAGTTAATGTCGCTGAACTGCAATTCGACTGCTTGCAATTACTCAAACCTACATTTTACCCACTTTTTATCTCAGCTTAACAACGTCTTGCTGGTAGTAATTGCAAAGTAAAGCTATGAATATATAAACAGTACTCTACTAGCAACAAAATGGTTAGTAGAGCACTGTTCATAGAGCTGCTTATCGCAGTAAAAACCATGCTAAAACTCACATTGTTACAGAAATTATCCCGAACAGGAAATAAATTTTGTTTGAAACTAATTTTATTTCCAATTTATTTTTTATCTTTTTTCATTTGCTACCTGTTGCTTTAAGTCCTTTGATTTATTTTTAATAAAACAACAACCACTGAGTGTTTTTGTGTAGTTTTATAACCATTTAATTTTATTTTTGTTCTCTTCTTGAATTGTAGACTTTACCAATCACGAAAGAAGGTATTGATAAACTACGTAAAGATCTAACCCAAAAGCAGAAGAACATCGAATCAGGAGAATAAATGTTGGCGAACGGATATATTCATACATAGTTGACTAAATCATTGCCCATTGGTATCTACAGATAACATTTAGGACATTTTTTACATTATTTCTACATATTGGCAAGCTCAGGTTACTTGCAGCAGGAAGAAGGACTTGGTTTTCTTCAAACCATAAATGTAGAATGCCCGTGATAATTATTGACTTAGTTTTGTTTTAAGGTTTGTTTGTTTTGCAGTTTGATGTAAAGAGTACATGTTTTTCTGCTTCGATTTTCACATTCCCACAGCTTCACCAGTATTTGTGGACGGGCGGTGCATTTTTAGGACGAGCTTTGTTGGAGCAGTGAATGGATTTTTAGCTAGGTGCTCTGGGTACCAGTTGATAGTTTTTTGAGAGATTACAAAATTTTGTCCGATCTTGGAATTAAATTTAATATAAAACTTGGTTACAATACAGCCACGCTAACCATATGACCACGCCTCCCATAATGATTAAAGTTTTTACCTTGACGTAAAATTTAAAAATTTATTTACAAAACGATAATGTCGTTGTAGTTTTCATGATTCTTCATGTGTGTAAAAAAATTTCTTTTGTAATTATTTCTCCGTTTCTTCCCTGGATAAGAGAACAAAGTGCGCTCCTATCCATTGCGCACTAGTTAAAATTATGAAGTCAAACAGAGAAACAGGTAACTGGATTATGCTAACTCAGTAATTTCTGCAAAACCTAATTTGCTTGCTAATTCTCGAGGCGCAAGAATATCGGAAATATATTGTGTTATTCTGTTTCGTTCCTCACAGCCACAGCATTTTTACTTAAAAGCTTTACAAGATAGGTGAAACAAGCATATCTGAACCTTACCTATACATCTTCCTTGTCTCCTGGTGTGGTCTTTTTTATTTAATCAAGGAGATCATTGTAACATTGTTTCAAGAATAAGGAAAACTAAATTGTTTGTACCTTGTTGCAAATTAAACTTTCGACACTCAAATATTGATGAGACATTCAAGTAGTCGTTCTCGTTAATAAACATATACATGGACACATATATCTTTATTTCATTGTATTTAATGAAATATACGCATCACATATATCTTCATTCGAGATACCTATTTTAAACTGTGAACATTATAATAGCAAAATTGTTTTTGACATTTGTTAAAGGTTTGTTTTTGACCATTGTAAAATATTTTGCTGTATAGAACTGAACTAAACAGAAGTTGTATTGTGTAGATTTTATGCCTCCTTTATACTCTTCGTAACACTGAGTTTGCCTCTTTCGATAGCTTTCATTTTCTCCTTGTACTCAAAACAGCCTTGCTCTCATTCCGTAACCTTCCATATTTAAGCCATGCTTTAAGGTTCAAGAACTGTTCTCATTGGCATACTGTTGTAAACAAGGATGGTTCGAGTAAACATGCCTATTCGAGTACTGAATAGACACTCCCCTGACTATACAATTTTTTTAAAAAACTTCTTCCAGGACATTTTTAATAAGAAATATTTTTTTTAATTTCGTTTTTTAATTTCGGCAAAGAGTACGGTAAAAATTAAAGAAAGAAGGAGAAAAAAGTTGGAAACTGCAAAACATGATGTCTTTTTCTTCGCACATACATGTCATCGTGCAAGGTTCGCTCGATGTTTGCAGATAAAAATAATACGCGCGTGTGAGCGTAGTAACTACACGTGCATACTATTGGTTTCTTCTATAATTACCTTACTTACATAACAGAAAATTTTTAAATTTTAATTTTGATTTTTAACTATTTTTAATATTTAAAAATGGTTATGTAAAAACAGTAGTAATTTACTTTTGAAAGATGTTTGTTTTCAAAACAAATGAAACAAATGTGGTCTATGAAATCCCTCCGTTTCTTCCACTTGCCCATTTTTTAGTTTCAGATATTTTCCAACCCAGAAATGCGTATGCTGAGGTGGTCCCTTGGAGTCACAAGAAAAGACATGATCAGAAATGAAAGGATCAGAGGCACCATCGGGATATGTGACATCGCAGGAAAGTTGAGGGAGACATGGCTAAGGTGGTATGGACATGCAAAGGAGGGAGGAGGATCACGTTGCTAAACGGGTGCTGAACATGGAGCTGCCTGGCAAGAGAAAGCAGGGAAGGCCAAGGAGGAGATGGAAAGACTGTGTGGGAGATGACATGAGGGAACTTGGCTTGACCGAGAAAGACGCATGTGACCGACTCAAGTGGAAGAAGTCAATTCGCTGTGGCGACCCCTGAAAAGGGAAACACCGAAAGAAGAAGATATTTTCCAACCCCTTCGTTTATTGTCAGTTCCCGTTTCAAAAATAACTGTTTTCTGATATGACATTTCGGCATTGTAAGTGGCTACACAGGCCAGGTTTTATACTGGTTACCTTGCCTTTAAAACGGGAAAGTGGAATAGTAGTGAAATATTTAGAAGAACAGGCATAAAAAAGGGGAATTTAAGCTGACCATAGATATTNAGCTGAGAGAGACACGGCTAAGGTGGTATGGACATGTGCAAAGGAGGGAGGAGGATCATATTGCTAAACGGGTGCTGAACATGGAGCTGCCTGGCAAGAGAAAGCAGGGAAGGCCAAGGAGGAGAGGGAAAGACTGTGTGGGAGAGGACATGAGGAAACTTGGCTTGACCGAGAAAGACGCAAGTGACCGACTCAAGTGGAAGAAGTCAATTCGCTGTGGCGACCCCTGAAAAGGGAAACACCGAAAGAAGAAGATATTTTCCAACCCCTTCGTTTATTGTCAGTTCCCGTTTCAAAAATAACTGTTTTCTGATATGACATTTCGGCATTGTAAGTGGCTACACAGGCCAGGTTTTATACTGGTTACCTTGCCTTTAAAACGGGAAAGTGGAATAGTAGTGAAATATTTAAAAGAACAGGCATAAAAAGGGGAATTTAAGCTGACCATAGATATTATAGGAGTGATGGCTGAATTGTCGATCATAACTTACCATGCAAATGGTTTTTAGTTTGAGCCGCAGCCACGCCTCAGGAAATACCACGCCCGAATCGTTTCCGTTGTAATTGTCAGACCACTTGCTATGCACATATTTTCAGAGGCAGATTTGTAAAAGGGCTAAGTCCAATAAATCAAAACGATAATAGTGCTCGAAGAAAATACCCCAGTAAAATGTATCCCAATGCACTCATGTCTTCTAATCTTGCTTGCTAAGGATATATATATATATATATACATCTAGAACATAGTTTTTGTTTTATTGAGCGGGTAGCTTTTAGCACAAATGCCTTTGAGATTTGTAGCTGGGATCTTAACCCAAAAGATACTCTGTTGTTTATGATACATTGAACGTCACAAAGACATGTAAAGAACTTTTCCAACTCACATGTTCTTACGTTTCAGGAAAACTCTGGGCGTCCTAAGAGAAAGAGGGCGACTTTGGAAAGACTGAAATATACTGTTACTTTTTAACTTGTGTTATCTTTAAGTATTCCCTGTTTATTAATTTTGAGGTCTGAGTAAATCATACATAATATCGCATTACAGTGCATTCCTAATTTACATTAGGATTTCCTACTTTATTAAATTTAAGTTTCTGCTTGCATTTCCTGTTTCTTTTCCAAATAACATTTGTTTACTCAAGAATCCAAGACACTCCTCTCTGTTAAATGGGTGCACGTCCAAACTGGTAGACGGCCAATCAATTCCATTCGTTTGTCAACCTGTTGTACGATATCTTTCATCATATACAATCCGTGTTGTTCGCTGTCGTGAGAAAAAACAAATTTTCCTCGCCCAACTGGTGTACCGTTTGCAAAGTTGCCTTGATAGGAATAATTCTTGTGAATCCATTCCCCTTCCCCTTGCCGTTTACCAGCAATCCAAATACCTGCAAAATAAATTTATTTTTTGATGTTAGGTGCCCAAAGTAATGTGTAGTATCTCAAAACAAGAAGTACAATAAGCCTATTGGGAAGAAAAATGGTTACAGCAAGCAACAAGATGCCTCAGACATGTTCTTCACACAATAAGAAACGAACCCTTAGTGTCTCTATCACATCAGACAATTTGTTATAGTCATAACATATTTTCGTTCCTTTTGTGAAATTCGAAGTTTATAGCGATATGACGTCGACTTGGTCCTACGTCCTATAAAGAAAAATATTACAATCCAATATTGCTTAACGAATCATTTGTGCCATCGCAAGGTTAAGTGTCATTGCCCTAGTTTCTCCCCTCAACCATTTTATTAGATGGTTTATATCTTGCGTCAGTACATCGCTTCATATCACATAATCGCATGCATAACAACATGTCGCATTACCTTATCACTATATTGCCCTTCCTACTATCCCTTTCGACTCACACTATCAGATGCACACCACGCTTTCGGAAAATATGCCAATTCCTGACCTCCACTACTACTGCTTACAGAACGATTATGAAATTATTTGATGTTTACGTTCTAGAGTTTATTTTGAACATTCTTTTGAATAATAACTTAAATTCTTACGCATTCGTATTACTTTCTCTCTCAGCAACGCCGTTACCAATAAATCAGTTGCAATTATTTTTGGCATTTCTATCTATTAATGCTTACTTTTTATTTTAGGAGATTGTTGAAAAACATGATCTTACCACTAAACTT
This sequence comes from Morbakka virulenta, assembly GCA_003991215.1. NCBI lineage: Eukaryota > Metazoa > Cnidaria > Cubozoa > Carybdeida > Carukiidae > Morbakka > Morbakka virulenta. Next base: position 2,472,371 of record RDPX01000047.1, on the reverse strand, counting down.
GCTTCCAGTGTCAGCATACGTGTAGGTACCGGCACCTTCTCTTCTGTCAAGAATCCAGCTTCCTTCATATGTATCTCCATTGATATAGGTGTATTTGCCAAATCCACTGCGATCACCATATAGAAAGTGCCCCTGATATTTGGACCCATCGGGGTAGTACATGGTACCGAAGCCATTTCTTTTACCATCTCTGAATTCGCCTACATACCTAAAATGGAAAATAAAGGAAAAGAAAGCTAGTGATAGCTCGAGTGAGGGCCTGTTGGTATCAGAGTTTTAAGATGATTAGTGATGTAAAATTAAATCCTTACTCTTCTTGCGTACATTAAGGAGACCTCAGTGCAATTGTCCATGGACACAATGTCACAATTAAGGCAAAAACAACGATTCACATAATATACCTTTTGAATGTGAAACTTTTAATTTAAAAAGAAGGTAATTTTTCTGAGTCAAGACGTCTTTCGAAAAAAAGTGTAACATTTTGCACAATATGTCTTCATAATTGCTCTTTTCTTGATCAAGAGTTTCCCATTCTGTCAAAAACCTTCATAAATTGTACCTCAGACGATGTAACTAATTAAACTCGTCCTTGACCTCGTGTTCCTAACGAAATCTATAAGTGATTTTCTTGATTACTGAACTAAACGTTTAGCTTGAAGACAAGGCATTTGTTCCTATTTAAGAATTTAACTCTTCTTGTGACTTCAATTTCAGAGTAACTGGCTATTTCACTGGGTGTTCTTCACCAATTATTTTAATATAAATATATTTTAAAAATTTGGAATCTAAGGTAATTCATTTTATGCTAACCCTGCTCATAATATTCTATGGATTTCAATAGGCACTTTTTCACAAATAAACAAGTAGATGAGATTTCACTGTAGCACAAAGCTCTTCAACCTGTTAAACCAAGAACTCACAATGACTGTTGTTGGATCAAAAAATCGAGTAACCAGTTATTATCTTTTTGTTATGCGAGGATGTGAAATTTTAATATTTTCCGGGTCGGGGTGTTCCTTTTTCGTTTGGCATCGATTTCAATTGAAAGTTTGCGCATTAGCTCTAATGCCCAGTGAACTAGAAGCCGGCAGGATTAATCGACAAAACTCTGTTTGTTTGTCTTAAGCTGCTTTTTTAATATGAATAATCACTGCTTTTCAACAGTCCATTCTTTTCTAAGACAGAAAACAACACCAAGCCATAAATATATAGAACATCAGCAGTTTCTTACATTGCTTTATCCATGTGAAGTGAGGCTGCGACGCCAACTAGATGTCACTAGTTGAATTTCCCGTCTCAGGAAATTCATTCCAAAAAGAAATTCCCATGTATACTAGTATGTGAAATAAAGGTATTAATGACGGAAAAGCCAGTCACTATTACAGTAGCTAGAAAAAACATCGCCTTGCATACCTTCAATAATACAATTCATTTTTAATTATTATTATCTTCAATTTGCAACTAATGCACTGGCTGATCTTAAGCCGTTCTGTGTGCGAGAGAGCCGGTTACAACCAGTAACCATAGGTCTCTCATCATAGTCTTTCCCTTTCAGTGCTCTAATACCTTTCGCAAAATCCTAGCTGTTCTTAATAGTGTTGTTTTCTGGATTTCGGCAATGTTAGATCTCAATCCCAATCTTTTCCATGTATTTGGTAAAATTTTTCGTCACACTCCCAAGAACCCCCAAGACAACAGGTACAACGCTAACTTTTTTCAGATTCCAAAGTCTTTGGATTTCTCTTTTAATTTCCTGATACTTGTCAATCTTTTCCTGTTCCTTTTCACTTATCCTGGTGTCTCCGGGGATGGCAACATCGATGACGATCGCAGATTTGTCAACTTTATCAATAATTACGAGGTCTGGTCGTCGTGCCTCGATGACATTGTCACACTGGATGTTCATGTCCCATAATAGTTTGTGGCTCCCATTCTCTAATACTGTTTGAGGTTTATGCTCATACCATTTCTCGGCTCTTTCAAGATTCAGTTTTCCACA
>RDPX01000047.1:2441180-2457984 GCA_003991215.1 Morbakka virulenta | reverse complement strand
TAACTTGTTGTTGTCATCCGTAGAACAAGCGTTAGTTTAGTATTATACTTATATATTTGTATGTTTATATGTGTTTCGTTCCCAACTTCTAATCCAAGGGTCGTGTGTTCGAATCCAGGTAGGAGCTCAATTTTCCTCATAGTTGTCTATTCCTCCCAACACGCACTGGGCCAGAGCGGGGAATTAGACCCGTATTTCAACGCTTTGTTGCGCTGAGGTCTTCCTCCTGCAGTGGTGTGACAACGGCCTGGAAAAAATTTTTATTTTAATTTATATTTTAATTTATTATTTTAATTTATATGTTGTGTTATCAAACCTTCCTGAGTAGAAAAAGAACTTAAAAAATAGACTGTGTAAATTGCAGCCTCTTCCAAATGACTTGAGTGCTGCACAGTTTAAAAGAATGTACATGGACGTGCAAAACCTACCAAGGAACCAACACATACCAAGGAACTAGCACCTACTACGGAATGAGCACCTACCACGAAGCTACTAAGATATAGAAAATTGTTTATTGCTTTTTAAATGCATCCAGATGTTGCTGTTTGATCATGAATATTAAATTAAAGTGTTTTACGTCTTTCAACGTCTGCCCCCTAAAAAGTCCGGAACTATGGATTTTTCTTCTATGAATAGTATACATGTATATATATGGTATTTGAGATTGAATCTTCCAAAAAAAACATTTGGAGATTAAATTAAAGTGTTTTTACGTCTTTCAAAATCTTCTTCTTCTTTGACTTTCGGCTAATTCCCGTTAGGGGTCGCCGCAGCGGATTAGACTTTTCCATTTGTTTCTGTCGGTTGAGTCCTTCTTTCTAGCACCCATCTCTCTCATTTCTTCCTCTATGAGGTCCAAGTACCTTCTCCTTGGCCTCCCTCTCCTTCGACGACCTGGCACTTCCATATTCAACATCCTGTTCCCTATGTAGTCGTCCTCTCTCTTGCACACTGGTCCGAACCACCTTAGCCTAGACTCCCTCTGCTTTTCTCTTATCCTCGTAACGTGAGCTGTACCTCTTATATTTACATTTGGGATCATGTCTAGTCTTGTAACCCCTAAAGGCCAACGTAGCATTCGTAGCTCTGCTACTCCTAGCTCATCTTCATGCTTTTTTGCTGTTGCTACGGTTTCAAGTCCATATAGCATTGCCGGTCTTACTACGGACTTGTATATATTTCCCTTCCCTACGGCACTTAACTTTCTGTCGCACATTATGCCAGTCACTTTTCTCCATCCTTTCTAACCAGCTTGTACCCTCTTATTTTCTCTCTGTTGCATTCTCCATCACTTTGTACAGTGGATACTAGATATCTGAAGTCTTGAACTCTTTTAACTTCCATATTTATTCTATCCTCATTCATGGCATTTAGCACCATACACTCTGTCTTCACTCTACTAACTTGCATTCCTCTTTTCTCTAGAGCATGTCGCCATCTATCTAACTGTTCTTCGGCTTCATTTTTTGTCTCGTTGCACAGTACGATATCGTCTGCGAACAGCATATTCCAAGGTGTGTCTGTTCGGACCTCCTCTGTCACTGTGTCCATTACAATTGAAAAAAAAAGGGCTTAGGGCAGATCCCTGATGTAATCCAACTTTGACTTCGAACCATTCGGTCAGTCCCGCTGCACTTCATATGACAGTCATGCTGCCTGGATACATGTCTTGTATCAAACTTAAATATTTTTCTGTTGCTCCAGCCTTTCTAAAATTATACCATAGCTCTGCTCGTGGCACTCTATCGTATGCCTTCTCTAGATCTATGAACACACAGTATAGCTTTTTATATCCTTCTCGGAACTTCTCCATTAAAATCTGTAGAGCGAATAGTGCATCTGTTGTACTTTTCCCCGCCATAAATCCAAATTCCTGGCCACATACCTGTATTTCCTATCTCAATCTTGTATCCAACACTCTTTCCCACAACTTCATTGTATGGCTTATACGTTGTATACCTCTGTAATTACCACACTCTTGTGCATCTCCTTTGCTTTTATATATTGATATGAGCACACTCCTTCTCTATTCCACCGGCATTCTTTCACATGCAAGTATTTGGTTGAAAAGTGCAGCTAGTGTTTTGAGGCCCCGTTCATCTAGACATTTCCAGGTTTCAATGGGAATGTTATCTGGTCCACAGACATTTTTCATCCTCTTTAGGGCTTTCTTGACCTCGCTTTTGTCTATACTTTTCACTTCAGGCTCTATTCGCCTTGCATCATCTTCCCTTTGCTCTCTGGGGTTTTCTGTGTTCATCAGAACTTCAAAATATCTCTTCCACCTATGGAGTACAGCTTGTTCTCCTGTCAATAGCCTGCCATCTCTGTCTTTAATAACCTTTACATGTTGTATATCTTTTAATGCTCTGTCTCTTTGCTAAGCTATTCTGTACAAATGCTTTTCACCTTCTTTTGAATTCAGTCTGTTGTACAAATCAATGTAGGCTTCATCTTTGGCCTTTGTTACAGCTCGCTTTGCTTCCTGACGTCTTTCAACATATTCCCTTTTAGTATCCAGATTGTTAGCATGATCATAGTTTTTCTTTGCATTTTTCTTCTTTCTAATACTTTCTTGCAAGTCATCTCTCCACCACCACGTCTCTCTATCCTTCTTTACACCTCCTCCAGCCACTCCGAGGACTTGCTTAACTGTGTCTCGTATTTTGTCCGTAATGTTGGTCTAGTTTTCTAGAACCTCTGTTTCTCCTGCAAGCATGTCTAATAACTCAGAGTTGAAGTTTCTTCTGCACTCTGCCTCCCGTCTCCACCACTTGGTTCTCGCGTCTACGCTTCTCCTTGCTTCTTTCTTGATTGAAATACAGGTCTTACACACCATGACTTTGTGTTGGGCAGCTACACACTCTCCGCCTAGGACTTTGCAGTCAGTAACCTCTTTTAGGCGATATCTTTGACATAGCAAGTAGTCAATCTGGGTTCTATTTCGTCCACTCTTGTATGTCACTCTCTGATCTTCTCCTTTCTTGATATTTGTGTTTAAGACTGCAAAATCTTGTCCATTTGAAAAGTCTACTATATCCTCGCCTTTTTCGTTTCTGTTGCCGCACCCATATCTTCCCAGTACATTTTTATCCCCATCGTTCCTTTCCCTAACATGACCATTTCAATCTGCTCCAATAAAACATCTCTCTTCTCTTGGTATATTTGTAATAATTGCGCCCAATTCTCTCCAAAACGTATATTTCTCTTCTTGTGAACAACCAGTTTGTGGTGCATATGCAGAAACTATGTTTAGCAACATACTGTCTATATCCAGTTTCATGCCTACCCTGTCAGAGACTCTCTTCACTTCCAGGACGCTTTCTACATAGGTTTCTTCCACTGCTATTCCCACTCTATTCCTTCTGTTGTCTTTTCCAATATAGAAAAACTTGTATTCAACGCCAAGGAGTCTGGCCTTACTGCCCCTCCATCTGGTTTCCTGTATACATATTATGACTACATTCCTTCTTCTCGTTAGATCCGCCATCTCTCTTCCTTTTCCAGTCATAGTTCAGACATTGAGGGTGCCAATGTTTAAGGTAGTCTGTTTTCTCCTCCTTTTCTCTCGTCTCTCTTTCCTCTTTCTATCTCCTCTTTTTCTCTTTCGTGGACCTGGAGTAGCACAATTTCCACCAACGCCCTGCTGGTCACCAACGTCGATGGCGGTCGTTGCTGGTTCGGGCCTCGACCAATCCGGCATTACACAACGAGTTAGTCTATTCCGCATATTTGAGTCTGGCTGATACTTTTAATGGCCGCATGCCCTTGCTGACGCCAAACTACCGCTATCGGCAGTAGTCCTAGCCTTTACCGGAAAAGTTTTAATCTGCAAGGCAGCAGATAAATTTTCTGTAGGGGCTTTCACCCTAAGCCTTGACTTCAATCGAGAAGCTAACACACAAAGGCAGTGGAGAACCGGCTGTAGTCGAAGACGCTAAGAAAAAGGTCTCTGATAAGAAAGACAGGAGTGCCTATGCTGTTCATCAGCAGTTTAAGGATCAGGTGATCTCGCTGACACATAATTCACAAGCATACTGACAAACCTGTCAGAAATCCTACCAAGGTTTAGCTACAGCCGGGGCAATGGTATGGGGTAGTTTGCCAAGCGGTATTCGTGAACATAGCGTTCACGCCATTCGTCTTTCAAAATCCACCCCCTAAAAAGTCCGGAACTCTGGACTTTTCTTCTATAAATAGTATACATACATAGTAACTGAGATTTAAATGTACATATGCACATGTATTCAAATGTTATTGAGATTCAAGCACACTATATATTTCTCCTTGTTATTAAAACAGACAATGAGAAAACACGTGTGTCTAAATTAAACTTCAATTTTAATGTATATATACATGTACATGTATACGTTATATCGCTACAGCAGATATGTCCATTGCATGACGCTAGTCGACATGTAATTTTAACAGTGAAATGATGTGAATATCTCATAGCTTACCAAGTATGAGCTAGGTCTGGAGGCAAGTTGCTCAAGCTTGCAGTTAGAACTGTGCGTTTAGTAGAGAAGTAGCATCTATTATTTTATATTTATTAAATTTGTCATTATTCCTGATCCAGTTTGCGTATGAAATTGATACATTTAATAATTTTGAAAAATCTAGTATCTGAGCTCCGATATAAATTGGTTTTTTCAATGTTATTTTTTATTGATTTAATGTAATAGCAATAAATTATTAGAAAACATTTTAGTTATAGCTGTTACTTTAGATGATTCTTGTTTTATTGAATTTATATCTGTACAAAACTTAACATTAACTCTATTTCTAACATTTTCCATTGTTTTACCATAAAAAACATTATTCATTAATTTAAAGAAATCCTTTTCAAAATTATTAGTTGCTTTAGCTCTTCTTTTTAAATTTGCTTCCATATATTATTTTAACCAGTCGGATTGATTATATGAAATAAATCTATGTATTTCAATTAATTTTAATCCATGTTTTAAGGATTGTTGTAAGTTTTCAATATTTAAAATATAATTTCTTTTGTGATTTAATTAGGTGTTAATTTTGTTAATTTATTTATTTATATTTATATATAAGATTTTTTGGATAATATATATCAACTTCTAAGGTATAACCAGTTGAAGATTCTAAATCTATTTGACTATTTAGGAGCTTATTTGTAAATATATTAATTTCTTGTTGATTTAACCATTTAAAATTACCTGTTGGAAGTTTTTGTGACATTGCCTAGCCATAAAGACTATTTTGAATGATATATTTTATAAATGTTGGTGGTCTTGTTGAATCATAATTTGGTAAATATTTATTATTTGTTTCAGTATATCTATGAATTGCTGTTGATATTCCACCTCGAATTTGCTTTTCAAAGAATTCTAATATATCTTGTTTATAGATATATTCTAATGATATTTTGGTATATTTCAACATTGCATCCCATGATAAACTTGCAGCTGTATAGTTATGACAAGGATTAAGTTTATAATTAGTTAAAAAAGTATCTCTAAATTCATCATTAATATCAGATAATAAAAAACATCAGTTAATAAATATAATTCAGAATATCTTTGTAAATCTTTAATTCTGTAATATTCCCAAACTTCTTTTGCATGTTCATATTCATCTTTAGTTATATTTGAATTATTTAATTTAGAGTAAAACTTTTGTAATCCAGCTAATTTAGTTTCTTTATATTTATCAAATGAATCCATAGATTCATAAGGAAAAACAACTTTTCGTTGAAGTAAATTATTATTTGGGAAAACCGTATTTAACGATGGTTTTTCTTTAAGAATATTAGCTAAATCTTCTAATCTTGCTGGCATTAATCTATTTGAATCAAGAAATCTAATTTTATTCCAACATGACAAAGTTTGTTTTCTTTTTTATAAAATATTCTTGCTGAAAATTTAGCTTCAAATGATCGATAATTTTCATTTGTTAATTGAAATTGCTTTAAAAGTATTTTGAATAAAGTTTAGATGACTGATTAAATTTGTTATAAATAGATATGAATCATAACCAGATAAGTTATGAAAATAAATTGAAATGAAGTCTGGATCTTTAAAATTTATATTACAACTTTGATGTGCATAATTACGAAAATTACCAGTAAAATGATCATGATCAATTACTTTAATATCTGTTGATTTGAATTTTTCACTACAAATTGAACAAGTTTTAGCTTGATTAATATTATATAATGTTTCTGGTACTTTTAGTTTCTTAAATCTATAATATTAATGATATATATTGAATCTCTATTTGTTACTAGATCTACTAGTTTATCAATAAAAAATTTATCGGCATTTTCACCTGTATAATAAACAGGTTTATGGTTATATGATTCAATTGATAATTTAATATAAGAACTAAATTGTGTTAGAATATGTTTCGAAATATATTTTCTTTCTGATTCTTCTGTTTTAGGTGTTTTAAAAGCAGGTACTTGTATGGCTTCAAAGTCAGCTGAAACAACAAATAATACTTTTACACCATTTGAAGTGTTTTGAAATTTGATAAGATTTGGTATTGTTTCATTAGTTTTTTTAATTGCTTTTGTTGCTAATGGTAATTTTATAAAAGCATGTTTTTCTAACGATAAACAATATCTTATATGATTTACGAAAGTTTTAACTGATGATGTTTTAGTTCTACAAAATTGACAGATTATGTTTCTAGACATATGTTTATCTTTTAATTCATGATTAAAGAAAGAATTAAATTTAATTATTAAAGAATAATGTTTCTTATAGTAAAATAAGTTAATTATAGAGTTATTAATAGTTTCAATTTGTTGATTAATAAAAGTAGTTATTTCATCATCTGATTTATTGGAACAATTATTATCTAAGATTTATAACAAATTTTGATAAAGTCTTTTAACATTATCAGAGACTTTATTTGATATTATTTGTGATTTTGGATTATTATCATCTATATATGTTCATACATATATAGATGAACATATATATATATATATATATGTTCATCTATAAAACTATAAATATTAATAGATTATCAGTTTCAAAGTTTGTTATTTTTGTATATTCTACAGGAAAAGTTAGTGATGATTGATTTAATTGATTGATATAAGGATAATATTATTTCATTTTTTTTCGCTTATTCATTGGAATATAATTATAATAATAATAATGAGCTAACATATACCAAAGAAAACATTTATTATCATTATTAAAAGAGTTATCAATATTTAAGATAGAATGTTTTGATGAAAATTCTTTCGGTAATTCTATATATGTTCCACGAGGGAAAAGTGTTACTTCTTGAATTTGAAGAGATATAGATTTAATTTTATATAATGTCCAACCTGATTGTCGAAAAACTAAATTTTCTATAATTTGATTATAATCATTAATCATTTTATCTTTTAAATCAGTTTCATATGGATAATAATAATTTGTTGGAATTGGAAATTCTTTAATAACATTATTTTGAATAGATTTCATAAAATCAGTTTTAATAGCTAAACTAAACTTATTGTAATAATCTAATTGATTCATTACATATTTAATTCTTGAATATTCTTTATCAACAAGTGCTTCAATATGTAAAATAGTTATAGAAAAATAATTTTCAAGATTATCTTAAGGATCTTGTGTTTCAATTCCATAAGTGTTTCATCATTTAAATCTTAAATATAAACTTTATATAAGTTAGAGTTATATCTTTCAGAAAATATATAATTATCATCTTTAATTTCTTTAATATCATCAATAATCAAAGGTAATTGTTTTAACTCATAAGGATTATGAATAGAATGATTATTATGTTTTTCTATGTTTTTAGCCAAATTAGCTTTTAGAGTATTACCTGTATATGGTAAGCTAAATAATTTTGATACATCTCGAAGTTGATTTTGAGTATATTTCATTAACTGTTCACGAGTTAAATTTGAACAGTGACTGATTTGTTGTTTTTGTCCATTTATATAAATAGATATAGATTTCTGTAATTGAAAAATTTATCAATAAATAATAATTTCTTGATATACATAACAATTTTAGACTTGGAAAAAACGAAATTACTAGTATTATTTATTATAGAAGAGTAATGTGTTTTAAGTATGTTTTAGAACAGTTGAAAATACATGGGATTAATTGAGCATATTTCGTTGGGATATTTAAATGTTTCTGTGTTTTGAAGGTTGAAAATGTTAAGTTTTGATGTTCAAAAAGCAGAGAAATTTGAATGGTTACTAAAACAGTGGCAAAATACATCTACTAACAGTAGTTTCATAATTACTAGATACAAAAGAGGCTGCGGTAGGTATAACTCCAAACTGGGTGTAATCCCCAGTTTGGAAAATAGCCCACTGTATTCACTGTTCACCAAATAAATTCCCATCACCACAGTATCACGGAACATTTCATCATCATCATTGTCGCTCCACGTCACTATCTGGCTCTGGTGGAGGCCTCTGTGACATTGCGCGTCTAATTAGCCATAGCATTAGATAGTCATTTCTTTCTGTCCGCTGCCATATTCTCTATGTTTTCTAATGTTTCCAGTTCTAATTTGAAACCACCACCAACCACACCTTCACCCAGGAGTATTGACAGATCTTTTTCTAACTGTTTTACCCATGTCAGCTTGGGTCTCCCTGGGGGTCTTTTTACTGGTCTTATAGCTTTTTGTAAGGCTTGTTTGGTTGGGGTGTCACTTGGAAACCTTAACAAATGACGAATCTATCTGTATCTTCTTTGTTTGATGGTTCTCGACCATGGCTTCTGATTTGTATATTTATATAATTTCTTGTTGCTTATCTTTTTGGGCCAGTAAATGTTCAGCAATTTTCTCAGTAGATTCCGTTGGGCTATGTTGATTGTTTCTTCTATCTTTTTTGTTATGGTCCATAGCTCACTATTATATAAGAATGTTGGTGTCATATAGGCATTCAGTTCCCTATCTTAGTATTGATCTTTGTTCTTCAGTGTTCTAGAATGGTTTTAAGCTGTTGATAGGTTTGCCAGGCTAGTGTTTTTCTTCTTTGCATGTCTTTTTCAGTGTCTATCAGACTGCCTAGGTATTTTTCTGTTTTCCATTTTTCATCTCCATTTCTCTCTATTTCTATGCGTTCTGTCTTTGTTTCATTTACTTGCAGATTTCTTCTTTTCAGCTTTGGTGTTGTGTTTAATTTGATCTTATTCACCTCAGTGTCTTTGTTTGCTATCCATAATATGTCATCAGCATATTTTGGTTTTACCCTCAGGGTGTTTCTGGGTGGCAATGCATATGTATGGTCATGGGTAGCTAGGCTACTGCTTGGTTTGGAGTAGTTGTGGTCGACCAGATGTTTTGTCTTATTTTCTTGTGCTTCTTTCAATGCTTGGGACAGGTATAGTATGAATAGCACAGGGCTGAGACATTCCCCTGAGGGACGCCGATTGTGGTGACGCTAGTTTCTCCATACGTTTGTCCTACTCTCACTATTAGCTTCATGTTCTCAACAAGTATTTTTATCGTATGTAATTCATTCTGATCTAAAAGTTTTGCCAGATCTTCAAACAGTTGTTTCCTATTTACCATGTCGAAGGCTTTACTCGTGTCTGGTATGAGGATATGAATCTTGTAGTCCTGTGATGTAATGGCCTTTTCAGCGAGTATTTTCATGGTAAATATCTGCTCAGTAGTGCTCCTACCTTCTTGGTATGCTGCTTGACTAATACCTATGAGCTGTTTGAATTTCTTCCAACATCTTCTTATCATACGTATTGCTAGTATTTTCCCTATAACACAGAGTAAGATTATCGGTCTGAAATTTGTTTGAGGTCCTTTTTGTTTTCTTGGGTTTTGCAATGGAATTAGTATCCCTTCTTATAACTCCTTTGGGTATTTTCCTGTTTTGGCAGTTTCATTTAATATCTCAGCTGTTTCTTTATCTATTGCCTTTGGTGCTTATTTTATGAGTTCTGATGGCATATAGTCTTTTCCTGTACTTTTATTATTTTTCAAACTTTTTGCTGCTTTTTCAATTTCATCTTGATTGAATGGCTCTTTCATCTCTCTGGAATTGATGTTCATTATATTTTCTGTATTTGGGGCGAACATGTTGTTAAAATGTTTTGTTATTATCTTTACTTGTTCATCTTCGCTTGTAGTTACTCCATTTTCACTATTTATTATGAGTTTTTTCTTTGGTTTCATGTTTTGTAGTTCTCTTATGACTTTGCACTTTTTATTGGAGTCTTTTTTTTGCACTTTTCTAGCTCTGTAATTTTCTCTTCTATTTCCTTTTCTTTTTCATCTTTTGATAGTTTATGTATTTTTCTCAGTATTCCATTTATCTCTTCTTGTATTGTCTTTCTTTGCTTTCTTGTTCTGGCATTATTTATAACATCTTTCAGTCTTTCTGTTCTTCTGACAGTCTTTTGATTTCTAGATTGTTTGACATTGTGTGTTTTTCTGCTTTGCCTAGTGTTTCTTTGGTTGCTTCTATACATGTTTCATTTATAAATGTCCATCTGTTTTCATTTCGTCTTTCATGATTGTCTTTTTCTAATACTTCACTGATGTTTTCTTGATATATTTTTCTTGTTTCTTCATTGCTAAGGATTTTTACATTGATCTTTTCTATTTTGTTCCTTTTGCTTTTCATTTTATACCACTTTATATGTATCTTCATTTTCACTAGTCTGTGGTCTGTGACCGCTGTTATTCCACTATATGCTCTAGAGTCTGTGATATATCAAGATTTGTTCATTTCTGGTGATAAGATAATCTATTTGATTTCTATATGGATTCTTCCTTATTTTGCCATCTTTGTCTTTGAAATCCTCATCTCTCTCTGGAGAAACCTATGTAATTCTGTGACTAAGCCTGTGTGGAAAAAGGGAGTTTGTGAATGTCAGCTCATTTTTTCCCACCATCTCTAATAGAGCTATACCGTTTTCATTTATTTGTCCTTTGCCATATTTGCCCATATTTTTTGAATAGTCTTTCCACCCTGATACAGTTTTGGCATTCGTGTCTCCACAAATTATCACATAATGTTACTTATTTTCTCATATTCTGGTTTCAAGTCTTTTCTTATCATAAATCCTACTCCAAGGTGTGTATTCTTTTCTGATCCTGTGCGGTAAAGCTCATATACATTGCTTTCATTTCTTACATCTTCTGTTCCATCTCCCTTCAAATGAGTCTCTTGTATTCCAAGTACATCGATGTCATAGTTTTTCATATCTTGTGCAAGTGTCTTTTTCTCCTAAGTTTTCCTAATTCCTCTTACATTTAAGCTTCCTTTGTTGATTTTTCTGATTCTATGTGTGTTATCCGTCATTTTGGCTTATCTCTTAACTAGACTTTAGACTAAATTTTTAATGATAAAAATTGTAAGGTAAAGACGCTAGGAAATCTGTGAAGTCGTCACCTCCACATCCGATCACAAACAAACAACAACAACGAAAATGTTGGAGATGTTGCACAAAATGTCTTTTCCTACTTCTGCCTCTTTTTCAATCCAATCCAATTTTTAATTGAAACCGAGGCTAAACGAGTGTGATCTCTGACAATGGCGGCAACAACCTTTTTCTTGATATGTCGAGTCAGGAGGTAAATAAGTGAATACCTTTTTAAGGACTTTCCAAAAAAGAGTCTTTTAGAGATTTGAAGCTTAAGGTAAGTAGGAGTTTTCTATTCATTGGAGAATTTTAAACTACCACGGTTAACTTGATATGCCGTTTCCTATCAGAAACGATAGGCCCAATGAAAAAACCTCAATCAAAACAAGTATTATGATAACAAGGCATCGACAGTTGAAGAAAGAATTTTGTTTGGTAAACGATAGTGTTTGGTGTTAAAACTGGTTAATCATGCAGGTACACTAATCAAATTGAAGGCCTCTACCTGAAACCAAACTAAAATGGTCTTAAAACAAGGTAATTTTTAATTAACACATCCACAACTTGGCAGTATTTTCAAGTTAAAGATCGACACATGATCGACTTGGAAAGACCCACTAGATTTATCAATTGAAAAAGTAGTGACTTCCATTGCAAGTTAATATCATTTACAATCACTACAAGGGTTTGCATTAAGTGACCACTTTTTAAATGTTTATTTTAATGTCATTAATGTTATTTTGTTTTAATGTTTTGCTTTGATAAGCAATGTAACTGATTTAACAATGATAGAAGAAATAAGGTATTCTAAAAGGAAATAATATACCCTGATGGTGAGAAGCATGGAGAAGAATATACGTGATGAAATATAGATAGAATTGTTTTTTGAAAGATGATTTGTTGGACACTGTTTTCAAAAATAGTTTACAGATTAGTGAAGGATGAAGAAATGTAAAGAAACATCTTACCCATCGTAGATAATGTAGATATTGCCGAAAGGAAACAAGTGACAATTGTAGTTAATACATATTTTAACTAACCTTGGATTAGAAAAAATAAATTTTAATTGTAGTATAAACATGTACAATATTTGACTAGAGAAATTTTTTTTTAGAATTGTGAAATGTGAAATATTAGGAAAACCATAAGAGTATAGATTGAATATTGATCATCCTCGTCGCACATCCAATAAAAATGTCAATTAAATGAAACATGAAAAATCAGTATCACTCTTGCTTAAAAGCTGGAAAATAATCATTTGGTCATAGATTGCACGTTAGTAATGACTAAATTAGTGACTCAACATTATATATGGTACTAATTTTTGTTCCTGTAAAATAGAGGTTAAAACTTGTAGATGAAGCCCGTCTATTACATTTTATTAAGGTTTGGTGATGGTCTAAGTTTATTAAAAAATAGAATGAGATTTTTTTCTTCAAAATATGGTGCAAAAAAAACGATAAAAAATTATCCATAGTTTTGACAAAGAGCATCAGTTGTTGATTTTTCATTAAAAAAATAAAATTGTACAAGAAAGTATTGTTATATTCCTTATTAATTATGGCACATTTGATTTGATAAGGTTAATTATATATCTGGAATTTAGAGATGAGAAAATTTAAATAGTTTAATCCCAAATTAGGGAGATTCTTGAAAAAATCACTCAAAGACAGGAACACATTGTAGCTTTGAATCATGATATGGGTGAAAGTCAAATTTTACCAAGGGGGAGAAATTATTTTGCTGCAATATTTAGCATCATTAAGTCTTAGTAATCAGTATCATGCCAACTGGACAAGATTTGTCATCTACAAAGTGGTAATATCATCATACAGCACTATACTCCCAAGATTTTTTCCATCACAAATAAGAAAATGTTGATGGCTTAGCCATGCATGTTTAAAAAATTTGTGCATTTGAATGCTGTTTGCAATAACCCAGATAACCATGTAAGGTGCTATGTTTTCCCTCCCTTGTACTGTCAAAATTGAGTTCTTGTACCTGTAGCAGCTGTGTGATGGTCTTTGATGTTGCATTTCTTAAGCACATTTTTTTAATTCACAAAGTAAACCTGGTAGAAGCTTTGTGAATGGGCTTTCTGAGATTGTGTTAAACAACATTTTTTGTGGTTTTTTTATAATCNCAAAGTGGTAATATCATCATACAGCACTATACTCCCAAGATTTTTTCCATCACAAATAAGAAAATGTTGATGGCTTAGCCATGCATGTTTAAAAAATTTGTGCATTTGAATGCTGTTTGCAATAACCCAGATAACCATGTAAGGTGCTATGTTTTCCCTCCCTTGTACTGTCAAAATTGAGTTCTTGTACCTGTAGCAGCTGTGTGATGGTCTTTGATGTTGCATTTCTTAAGCACATTTTTTTAATTCACAAAGTAAACCTGGTAGAAGCTTTGTGAATGGGCTTTCTGAGATTGTGTTAAACAACATTTTTTGTGGTTTTTTTATAATCAGATTCTCGTCTTATTTGGTGACATGCTGAAGAATTTTAGCATTATATCTATGCTTAAAAAGGATTAACTAGAGAACAGTAAGTGACTTAATGCTTTGTAAGCAATCATTAATAGACTTGCGATAGTTTAATTTTGTACTTAAACCTGTGCCTATTTCTTCCTCCATTGTGATATTCTCATACACAGAAATACCAGGGTGGATCACTGTGGCAATGGAGAAAACTGACTTCATTAATGCATTTCATGCTATGCTGACACACCAACATAAAATATAGGCTTTATTCTGGATTCTGATAATTTTTTTCTCTGTGTCTTTTCAAACATAACTTCCTTTATTATGTGTGTACCTTGCCTTTTTTTATGATTTTATCAAAACACATTTATGATCAACTGTTGCACCCCAAAAATGACACTGAAACATCTTCTATTCATATTGGTTTGCCATGGTAATTGCATTTCTTATACAAGTGAAGGTGTTGATTTTAGTTGGAACAGTATTTGAATAAGAGGAGAACAAATTGATAGTAATAACTGCCATCTTTTGAATGGTGACATTAAAGGTACCATTTATTTAAACTTCCATTTTTGGGGGTTTATTTAACATAGTTATTTTATAGACTAAGTCTTGTATCAAGCCAATTCTAGCATTTGAGTTTCACTGAGACCAGGACCATAGAATGTTAAAGCTGCTGGACAGATAATGCAGGTCAGTGAATGGGGCCATAACTTGAGCTAAGAATTGGGGCATGGTTCAAAAAAGTATTCAACTTGAATTTTGGGAGTTATTTGTCTTTGCTTCAGCAAGATGATAAAGAAATATTTGTTTTGTTTTGTTTGTTCTTAAAGGTTATTTTCATTGATTTTTTATGCTTGGCCACTTCAGGAAAAAATTCAAATGACCTCTTGCCTTTGCCATTTTAAGAGGAAACATTCTTAATGCATCACACAAATAAAAAATAATTCATTAGTCTTATAAGTACTTTGAATTTTTTGTTGTTGTTGTAGAGAAATACTGTACAGTTCCAGATTTTGAATGAATTAAATCACCAGAAAAAATAAAATATCAAATGGCTACACAAGAGAACTTTGTCAGTGTGCCAGAGGGTTGGTATCTTGGTTTTATTTGTTCTAGTTTTTTAACATGTATAATTTAATAATGGTTATGATGTACATTGTGTATAAAGTATACATATGATTTACAAGTTACTGTAAAGTGAGGTGTTGGTCATCCAAATATGTCTTGGAGAGAGCTAACAGAGAGGGATTGTAGAGAGTGGAAGCTGTCAAATTCCAATGCCCATGATTGTAAGAAATGGAGATGTGTGGTGAAATCTGCTATGCTATGGAAAGAACAAATTTGTAGATTTATGGTTTTCAATAGGAATATTTGGTAATGTATACCAAGTGTTAAGGGCAAGTTTCATAATTTTACGATCATCAGTTGGATACATTACATTAGAACTAAGCCTGTATGTAACATACTAAACATTTTTTAAAAAATTAAGCTATTTTTAAGCTAAAATCATAAAAAGCCTGATGGTAGCAATGATAGATCTGCTACTGCTTTAATCATCTGAGCTAATACCATAGTAATCATGCATTTATATATATATATATATATATATATATATATATATATATATAGTTTAAACTTCCTATGAATCATTTTGTGATCATCGTCACATTCTGCACTCCTCATCACATGTACATTAAACACATCACAATAGTCATGCCACCTGGTGATAGTAACGTGAATCAAATGACCATGTTTCAATCTTAGGTTAGTCCATGTAGCCTTGTGCCTGACTCTGGTTAAAAAGTTTATTGCCTATGAGCTAATGGAGTGCAGAACAGAACTGAAATAGCTTCAAGCCGTTTGAATTCATTTTGCCAATGCCAATGGCCACCAAGGACATCCCAAGTTTCAAAATCACTATTGATTATTGAAATCACCCAGAATAATAAGTTTCTCATCAACTGGCACAAAACTGACAGCATTACACAGATCCACATAAAAGATAATAGGTTATTAACTAGCTTGCATTGTTGGAACATAAGCTGAGAAAATGGTTACTTATCTATCACAAGTGACCAGAGTTCGAACTTTCATTATGTGGTCAGAAATGCTGCAGGGGCAGTCTACACATGCTAATAAGGTTGTTCTGACTTCAAAACCCCACCATTATGATGTTCACCGTTATGCTTGCCAACCCAGAAGAGTAAAACCAGTTGTTATTTCAGTTGGCTCATCTTCATCAGGGAGATATGCCTCTGACAGAGCTGCAATATCAGTGTTCAGTCTTTCAAATTCTTTAGTTACAAGAGCTGTTCTTCTTTCTTGTGGATCAGATACTTCTTGGTCCAACAAGGTCATTGCATTCCAGCAGAAAACACTGAGTTTTACTTGATCGTTTGCAAATGTTTAGAGCATTTCTTCCATGTTTTCTTACCCTGGTAAAATGATCCACCATTAATCACGGGCTGCCAATTGATGTTGATGTGACAGGCAATGTTTGGTGCAAAAAAAATTCAAGTGTTATCCACTAATCCATTGGGTAGCATAGACTTTTCATTTGATGTACATGTAAAGGGTAATACATGAATTTTGTAGTAGATAGATACATACATACATACATACATACATACATACATACATACATACATACATACATACATACATACATACATACATACATACATACATACATGTTTGTTTGCTATTTGAATGTAGATTCAGAGCCTGACCCAATAGTCATTATAAACCAATTTTATATATATATATATATATATATATATATATATATATATATATATATATATGAGATGGGAACCTGTTGTTAGCGAAATGCAATGCTTACTGCGCATGCATAATTTTAGCACTCTGGCAGGATCCCACAATAACTCTTTTACCTGTGTTTGCTCAGGCAACATGGCCAGAGAGTTATGTCTCAGAAGCTCTGTGCTGCACTGATGAGCCCACAAAG
>RDPX01000047.1:2376184-2431830 GCA_003991215.1 Morbakka virulenta | reverse complement strand
CATTAAACCAAATATGATGATGATGATGACAGGTCAATTTCATATAACTTTGTGTTTTTCCTCAAAAATGTTTTGCACAAATTTTTGCAGCACCCCCTGGTGAAACCATTTTTGTTAAATATGTCTGATCACTTTTCAGTCATTGCCAGTGCAAGTAATTGCCATTGTAACTGCAGAAATACAATGTACCGTGTTACTTTTTTTAATTTGTTATTGTAATGTAATTGTATATAAATTTATGTGTACAGTACTGGTATATTGATGTATGGATCAAGGTAGAGAAATGCTTATATACATACCTACTCACAGTGGTAATATTGTTTTCCATCCAGATATTGTTAGTTATTTTAATAGTTTACTTTCTTTGCCTTCCATAGACATTGAATTAAAAAAAATCATTGATAAATTAGCAAATTTTGTGGCTAGAAATGGACCCAAATTTGAAGACCTAACAAAGACTAAGCAAAAGGACAATCCAAAATTCTCATTTTTGTTTGGTGGAGAATATCATGGATATTATAAGCAACAAGTAGCTGATGAAGGTGAAATACAAATATATCATTATTCTTAAAATTTTTATCTATACCTTTTATTCCAATGCATTGTAGGTATATATGATCTATGTACAGGTAATTGTGTAATCACTGGTAGAGGATTGCCACAAAATATATTATAATTATATATATATGTATATGTATATGTATATGTATGTATGTATATATAAATAATCCATTGGTTATATTGTATATATTTATGCAACAGATAAAACAATTTGTTTGTGTTATTTGCTACAATAGTGACACCTGTTTTTAGATCAACTTTTAGATCAGCTCTTAGTTCCTTGGTTAATCTTTGCATGTGGATGGTATTTTTTGTATGTTTTAAATATTGCTACTTACAAGTCATGATAAGCAGTTGTTATCTTGTTCTTCGCACTTCCATTTTTTTAGATTTTGAATTGTGTCTGTGTCCTTAATAAATTAGATATGAGTTTGGGTACCTACATTTGACATGTATGAAATATTTTTATAAATAATGTTGTCTTTTGTGTACTATTAAAACAATCTTATTTTATGTTACAGTGTTAATTAATTAAGACCAAAGCTGCTTTTAGGACCTGTTTTTACTGCTGCAAAACCCTCCTTGGCAATCTCTACCTCTCCTACTATTATTGATTCCTGTTTGTCAAACCCATATTTTATATAAGTAACTTATTGTTTGATGTACATCTTCAGCTACAAAGAAACATTCACTTTTGATACATGGAACACTACCACTTTTAGACATTCAAGGTCACTGAATCCTTCTCTGGTCTTTTACTTTTATCTTTGCATAGTTCAATGCACCTTATGTAGCACATGGTAATTTCTCATTTTTCTTAGAAACAGTCACAGCATATATAAGAAAAAATGCTTGAATCTTGTGGTCAATTTATATTATACCATTTCAGTTTATGATTTATAGTTTATGATATAGTTGAATTTTATGATGAAGTCAGTTTTACTTACAACAGAGGGTTGATAATAATTTAAAAACTCTTAAAATGCAATATACACTGTAATGTTCATATCTGGCAGATACGAGTCAATTTTTCAGTTTTGAGCTTGACACCATAATTCACTCCAATTTGCTCTGCAGTTAGATCACATCCACTCAATGTCTGTTGGTTTCTGCTTTTTCTTATTGAAGTCAGTATATAACTGCATCACATCTTTACACCATTTTAAGTAGCTGTACCTGTTTGTAGCAAAGTTTTCACAAGTTCCACCATTCTCTGCTATCATGTTAGTTACCTTGGTTCTGCATTTTAAACGCCCATGGGAACTTCAAGGAAGGAACATTAACAATGACCAGTAGCCCCATCTGACAATCACTGGCAATGCTTACTTTCAGGCAGACTTTGATAGGCAAACTGATGAACTTTTTGTTTCGTTTTGAAAATGTTAGTGAACGTTTCTGTTCCAAAGGTTAAAAGTTATATGCAATGGATTGACCCCCATAAGTAAAGTGGTAGTTAGAATACAGTGTACAACACAGTTTTTTACATGTTCATTTATTCTAAACATTTTAGAGCTTGGAATTGTGCACTTTTGCAATTAAATCAAAAGTGAAATTTTCTTATACAAAGTATGCTAACATTTTAAGGACATTTTTTACTCTGAATTTGTCAATATTTGTTATGTCATGGAAAGTGAAAGACCAAAAAGTTATTTGACCATGATTTTTTTTACGTGCTAATTTTTATAAATATTAAATAATCTCAACCAGCATGTGGGGTTTATTGGGGGGTTCCTCATTGCTATCCTTTTAAACTCATGTTTGTGTTTAAAAAGACTAATTTTGTAATTTCCAGAGAAAAATATGCAGAGGTCAGGTCAGGCACCTCCACAACAAGGAGCACCATGGCAACTACAACAGGATCAGAACCAACAGGTTGGCAAAAAAAATATTGTTCTCTGTTTGAATTAGTAATTAGAATGTTGGAACCCACAACATCTTTCTTCTATTGCACCAGTCATAGTTTGCAATGAAGAATATAACCTTCAAATTAGTAAGAGTGACATAACCTTTAAAAGCAAGTTAAAAACTTTTAGGGATTAGTATTTATTAAAGTTAATGCTTGTTTAGATATGTGCTTACAGTTACCTTTGATTGTTTAATCCAGATATTTATCAAATTTAATTTAGTGCTTTTGTATGATATTTTTTATTTTTAATAATATTTTCTTGTCATTTACTGGTAATTTGTTTTTGGTAGTGGGGGGATACTCATTTGTTAAGCTTGTGAGAATAGTGATGTCATCAGGCAATGTAGTGTTATTTTAATTGCAGTGACCCCCATCACAGTAAAGTTGATGCCAGGAAACAAAAAAAGAATGAATTTACACCAGTGTTACTGGAATGCATGATAAGCACAACAAAGAAGTCTTTGGTTGTGAATTTTGATAATTTTGAATCTCAAACCACATAAAACCCAGCCCTCCAAACCAAAAATCTTTTGAAAACAGACATTTGTCTTATAAAACAACAACAGTGTTGCCTTTTATTTCCATATTTACTTAAGTAAGCACCACAGTGTCTATTCAAAGCTAGTACTATATTAGGAAGAATTTCTTTCAAATATTTTTAATGGAAGTTCTAAAAAATGAAAACAAAAGAACATTGCTAAATATTGCAGCTGGAAGACAACAAATGCCACAATAACTGAATGGTTAATTTAGATATGTTCAAATTTATACAGTCCTTGAATGAACATATTAATCGGCAAGCTCGCAAAATAAACTTTGTGTGTACCAAAATGTAATATACTTATATGTTGCACCTATATAGCATATGTACTTATGAATAGAAAATTAATCTACATTTACAAATATTGTTAGTTTCATTAAATTCAGGATTGGAAAGGAAAACTTGCAACCACGGTTTTTGTTCACTGTCTCTCAAATTCCTACTTGCTGTTGCTAAAAAATTTTCAAGAACTGGCATACAAGCTTTCTGACCACGATATGTTTTGTGATACATGAAAAGTAGCTAAGTTGCTGTCAGCTATAAAGCAAATAGAATTGTTATCCTTTTATCAGAGTTCTAGTTTTAACAAACTGCTAAAAATTACAAAGTTTTTTCTTCTAGGCAAAGGTACAGTATTTCCATAATAAGCCTCCTGCAATCCATTTAAGCTATTGTTGTGTTTCATTTGCATAGCATGTTACAAGACGTGTAGCTTTTTCATGTTATTTTAGTTGTCAAAGGGTGTAAGGTGTGTTTTAAATTCATCCCTGAGAATACTTCTTTGTTTGTACTTTTCAGGTTCCAGTCTATCAGCCACCCCCGCAACCTGAGGCTCATATCCAGGCACCTCCACAGCCACCCAGTGACTTAATACTTGCAGAATTTGATGAGTTAATGAAGAAGATAATGGAATCCTGTACAAAAGACAATATATCTGTGAGTTTTCCCAGTCATTAAGTTTACATGAAATATGACTCTATGCCTGTATGTTACTTGGTGTATATAGCTAGTGGACGTGTCTTTAACAATATTTTTTATTAATAACACTTCTAAACAGCTTGTATTGTTTTATAAATGTTACTTCAAAACAGCCCCTATCCCATAACTTTAAACTTTTATTTGCAACACCGTTCCAGACTGCCTTGAAGTTTGGTGGATATTTATTTAGCAATGATACTTTAGCCAAAAACAATTTCAGTTGCTATTGAAAGCATGACAAGGGGTTTTGTTTTGGGGATTGGAAAATGGATTAACAGCAAGAAATGGGAAACGCTTTATTGGCACTGTAACACCAAGAGAAAAATAAAGAGATAATGGAGTTTGCTTTCCAGAAAAAAACACATAATCCTCTATTTTAGTAGCTAGAAGAGCTACACAACTATTAGAATTAGATTGCAACTCAAGGACAGCAAGAAATGTTTTCAGAGTTTTTTTTACTGAAAGAAACCATCGCAACAGTCAGGAAATAGGAAATCTGTATCAGGATGACAAAAATACTAGTAAAGGGGTTGAATGATGTTGATTTTACGCCCTTCCAAATTGTTTCGCACAATTTGGCTTTTACTTACAAAACCTGTGCGGCCAGGTCTAAATTTATTTCGCGGCCAGAAAAGTAAGACAAGTGAGACGCGTTTCATTGTAATCGTTATTTCATACAGATTAAGGAAAAACAAACAATGCAAGGCGCCCCAAACGAAATTCATCAAAAGATCAAGAAATCTTCGGAGTCTGAGTACAACAATCAAGGGCCCTATACTTCACCAAATAATAAATAAATTTTGACAGATCAGTTATTTATAAGAATAAAACAAACGTCTCTGCAATTAATCGAAATTATGTTGAAATAAAAAGATGTAACAATACATTTTGAAGTTTGGATAACCGTGGTTTATATAGTCGAGGAAGTACTTTAGTGTCCTGTGATAATTCTGTAGTGTTCCATTCTTGGAAAATCGAGGAAGAATAGTCAGCTATGTTTTAAACGTACAGTAGGCGTATTGAACTCACCACTTTTTCTAAATAAAACGAGAATGGTCGCTTTACATAGTAGTAATTTGGTAAAAGTCGTACTTTTTGGCTTTAATAAGAAATAGGACATGTTTTATCTTGTTATAAAAATAGATCAATTTTTATTTCATTACATTGTGTTATGTTACTTACGAGTAAAAAGGGAGGAAATGTGGTGACGTTCATTTGATTTGGAATTTGATATGCCATATTAAAAAACCGAACGGTGGAGGGTTAGTGGATATCAAGTCATTCCAATTGGATAATGGTAACTGGCAAGAACATAAACAGCTTTTCCAGTAAAAATCAATTAAATTTTCTGTTACCAGTAACTTTAGATCACAGTATTGAACCATAAGGGTCCAGAAGAATTGTATGTAATTTGCAAGATAAAGATTTCTGTATTTCGTAGTTGTGTGTATAAGTTTTTCCACCTACCTAATATGGCATGGTACAATTGATTTGTTAAGATATATTCTGGGGGGGGGGGGTTTGTCAACAATTTTTTCTGGGTTTACCAGGTGCTTGGTAATTTTTGTACTATTTTGGGAGAGGTGGGATTTTCAAGTTTGTAAATCTCTCTGACAAAGAGAAAGTATTTCTTGTTAATAAGTGTTGTAAATCTTAGATCATAAATATTATTAAATGGAAAAACATGTTTACTTTGTCCTTTCTCTTGTGCTATAGAATGGTAAAGCTTGGATTTTTACAAATGCCAAATCTTCACATCACTGTAAACATATTGCACAGTACATGCAACAGAAGTAGGTTATAGTTTTTATCTTATTTTTGAAGTTTTGATACCCATTAGGCTTTACTTGAAAAAGAATTTAAGTTGTTGCATAAAACATAAAATAGATATTTATTGCAACAGTAAATGTTACAGAAATGTAAAAAAAAGAAGCTGATTATTCCATCCTCATGCTTTCGAGGTAAAGTCTGCATAGTTTTGCGTGTTGTACGCTGACTTTTTTACTGTTAAATTAGATAATAAGATCATGTTCTTTTCATTTTTAAGTAAAATTATGCCAACATCGTAGAAATAAATGAAATACTTTGGTGATAGAAAAAAGAACTTTTATGCAATGTAAGTCAAGCCAGACTTTGAATTTTAGTCTGATCTACTTAGTCTCGTTTTGAGTATCAACCTAGTAATCTGCATTACGAAACTATGTGCACCTTCAAGAAGTTCTGATCATGTCATTTTTAATACGTCTATTAAATTTGCCGCGGCACAACCGACGGATACTCCCCAGTATCGTTAAAAAGTTTACCTGTGACAACGCAGGTTGGGATAGCTTTGATCTCAATCCCTCTTTCTCTCTGGTGCCCGCCTTTCGATTTGCAAGATAAAGGAAAACTAAGTGACTTTTTTTGAGGATTTGTATATCATTTTTTCGTATCTTTTTGTTAACATCTGGGGTTTTGTCATTTGCCGGCTACGGCATACAGCATACGGCTTGTAATTGGAATGTTCTTGTGTGTTTTTTTCACTGAACAATTTAGGATAAAGGAAGATTTAAAGTTCCAACAAAGGCTACATCTTGTATATCTAATCAATGATGTTATACACCATTGCGCAAGGAAAGGAAATACAGACTTGTTAAAGGCATTTGGTGNTAGGTTATAGTTTTTATCTTATTTTTGAAGTTTTGATACCCATTAGGCTTTACTTGAAAAAGAATTTAAGTTGTTGCATAAAACATAAAATAGATATTTATTGCAACAGTAAATGTTACAGAAATGTAAAAAAAAGAAGCTGATTATTCCATCCTCATGCTTTCGAGGTAAAGTCTGCATAGTTTTGCGTGTTGTACGCTGACTTTTTTACTGTTAAATTAGATAATAAGATCATGTTCTTTTCATTTTTAAGTAAAATTATGCCAACATCGTAGAAATAAATGAAATACTTTGGTGATAGAAAAAAGAACTTTTATGCAATGTAAGTCAAGCCAGACTTTGAATTTTAGTCTGATCTACTTAGTCTCGTTTTGAGTATCAACCTAGTAATCTGCATTACGAAACTATGTGCACCTTCAAGAAGTTCTGATCATGTCATTTTTAATACGTCTGTTGAATTTGCCGCGGCACAAGCGACGGATACTCCCCAGTATCGTTAAAAAGTTTACCTGTGACAACGCAGGTTGGGATAGCTTTGATCTCAATCTCTCTCTCTCTCTCCCTCCAACGCTCGTTTTCCCCTCCTCACTCCTCTCCCGCCCACGTTCTCTTTTCTGTGACCCACACTTTCTTTCTCTCTTTTATTGGTGCCCGCCTTTCGATTTGCAAGATAAAGGAAAACTAAGTGACTTTTTTTGAGGATTTGTATATCATTTTTTTGTATCTTTTTGTTAACATCTGGTGTTTTGTCATTTGCCGGCTACGGCATACAGCATACGGCTTGTAATTGGAATGTTCTTGTGTGTTTTTTTCACTGAACAATTTAGGATAAAGGAAGATTTAAAGTTCCAACAAAGGCTACATCTTGTATATCTAATCAATGATGTTATACACCATTGCGCAAGGAAAGGAAATACAGACTTGTTAAAGGCATTTGGTGATGTCATTGTAATTATATTTGCTTTGACTCATCATGGGGAGCCCCAGGAACACCAAGATAAGCTTGGAAAAGTTTTTAAGATCTGGGAGAAAAATAGTTTTTTTGATGATGCCGTTATGGATGTAAGTTCACACTTATTTTTTATTTTTTTATTTATGGATCTATTTATTGTTTTTTGTATAATAATATTTGTGCAGGTACTTTGTTTCAACAATAATGAATTTACCTTTATACAAACCCAGTTGTGTAAATAAAATGTAAATAAAGACGATTTTAATTTGAGCATTGGTCGACTGTTCAAATAGAAGAACACAATGGACGAAACGATTAGATCAAATGATGCTTGTATTTTCCAATCGTTTACGTATTTTCCATTTTATTTTTTGTACTTAATTATGATCCTTTATCCTCCTTACGTCTTTTGAAATTTCAGTTTTGTTTTTTTATTTGTAATTGTGAAAAGATGTCTTGTAGTTTGTGAATCCTTTTTTAAAAGCACACTTTATTAGACCAATGTATACTTTTTCTTTGTATGTAGGGTCATTAGATGTCAGTGATGCTTCACTTCATATATGTATGTATGTATGTATGTATGAATGAATGAATGTATGTATGTATGTGTGTATTTGTGTATAACGTATAATGTGTATAACTTATGCTCGAACCTGACTGGGGACGATTTCTTTGTTTGACTTGCACTTATTTTTCTAATCGAAGACCTTGGATTTTATTTACGCGTAATTTCTGTTAGTCAAACACAGTATTGATAAGATGTTTAAGTTTCTTATATGCTTCGGAATACCCAAGCACTACATCTTCTGATTGATCTGTGCCAGTGCGACACTGCTCGCCCGTTCACTTACATTACAGCACTTCGTGGCCAAAGCACTCTTTTGTAGCCGTAAAAACCCACAGGATACGAGCGTTCAGCCAACGATGGGCTGTGCCGGTTGGCGCTGCCAAGTTATTAAATAATTTGTGTGGTATTCAATAGTAAAACAATATTAAAAAATTACAGAAAAGAAAAGTAAATTTCTGGAAAGTCAGCTTTTCAGAAACAGGGTACCTGAGAACCATCATCCTACTTGACTTGTGAGGATTTTCTTTTTCGTGAGGATGACACTTTTAGGCATTTTGCACCATTTCAGTTTACGAAATGGGTCTAAAATGGGCCTGTGACTCTTAATTCTACCAAAGCTTGTTGAACCGACTTGCCCCTTTTTTTGCCGAGAAAGCTCATTTTGCCTTTTTTTTAATCAAGTCAGCTTAATACTTTTTTCCTACCAACGCTCACATTAATGTCAAAGCGAAAAATGTATGTGCAGATATCTAAATGGGCTTGTTCCATCCTCTTTGTATGGTATACAATTTAACATGTAGTTTTGGGATGACAGAAAGCAGCTTCCTTCTAACCTTCCAAATTTCACCAACTTCACCAACTGATATTTATCACGTACTTGAGAAATGTGTGTTACGTCAGTTCGAAACTTAAATTTTATTCATTTGCCACAGAAACTCAAAAAGCCTGACGCAGCCTTTTCGGAATTCGAGGCTCAACAAGCTGCATTACAAGAGCAGCAACAACAACAACGTCAAATTCAACAGCAGCAGCAACAACAGCAGCAGCAACAACAACAGCAACAACCGACTGCCACAGTTCCCCCAGTTCACCAGCCACCAACATCGGCGCAACCAGGTAATAGGAAGCACACTTGTACATGTTTGTTAGAGTTAAAATTGAGCACAATAATAGCTCGGTTGTTCTGATGCTTTGTTAGCATATCATTCTTTTTTTAAATACGAAGAGGCCATTTTTTTACATAATCATCAAATTGGTGTTTATACGTAATTCTTATTTGTCATGCTTCTTTCTATCGTTAGCTCTCCTTTTTGCTTAATAGATTATTGGACTGCTGAGGCTGTTATTTGTAAGAAAGGTAGCTGAGTGGATGACCACTAGTTGAAAGAGTCGTTGTAGATAGTGAGATGAAACAGGTTTACAGGCAATAGGAAAAGTTAACTTTTAATTAGAGCTGTTGGACAGAGTTGCAGTTTACTCCGTCTGATCTGGCTCTGTGTTCGCTGCATTTTTTATATGCATATCAGACACGTTTATGTATGTTTATATATATATATATATATATATATGTGTGTGTGTGTGTGTGTGTGTGTGTGTGTATGTATGTATGTATGTAAATGTCTAACTTGTGGCCTTTGCAATTTAGTTTTAATTTTCTACCATCTATCCACCTTCCATCCTATTTTGACTCATGTTGGTTTCATTTAGGGTTCTTTGACTATGTACATGGTCAGCCTCAGCAACAATTTCAGGTAACTTTAAACAATAATGTAATCTGAATAAAGTGTACAATGTTTTGAAAGAAAATGCTTTCAAATAACTGTGAATAAGAACTGATTTCCACCACGCCCCTATAAAATGCATATGGTCGGCACAACGGCCACCAGTGGACAATGTTCTTGACTTATTTACATATTACCACCCTCAATTACTACGGTGATACTCTTACTTTTAAATGTAAATTGCGCTCAATATAAAAGGATTGGCCAGCGCTGCAACATTAACATTGATAGTAAAAAGGTGAATAATTGTACCTTGACACCCTACCCCTCGGCTGTTTGTTTGCATTTTGTGAATTATAGGAAAGTCTACCCGGGCTGTTCATAGCATGTGTTTGTTATTTTTTTAATTTGGAAATTACGTATTTTAAAGTGAACTGCCTAATATTTGTTTCAAATAAATGAACCAACAATGAGCATATATTTCTCTGACAATATATTTCGGATTTTTTTAATCCATCTTCAGGTCTAAAAACAATAAAAGAAAAAGTTTAAAAACAGTTTTAAAATATACATCTGTACAAAAATTTATATATTTAAATATATGCTCATTGTTGGTTCATTTATTTGAAACAAATTTTGATATGCCACGATGTTTTTATCATACATGCCTAATATTTGTTGTTAAGAAAACTGATCGTTGCCAGTTTTGTTGACTACTTGCGTTACATTTTCTTAATATGTATATTCCAGAGTTAAGTAGCAAAGTGATACCTTGGCTCATTATCCATAGTTATGTTGGTTGGTAACTAAGTACATAGTTATTGTCAGGGGATCTTATCCCAAACTGTATACTTTCTTTGAAGGCTGAGCCTATTAAATGGTAAATAATGCTTCCTAGTCCTTCAGAAATTCCAATTGTTCCCATAATTCCTGTCTTGAGGATGTTGTGATGCCGGTCTTATGAAAGATGTACAATAACGATATTTGATTTTATCAAGTATATTCTTCACTATTTTTTCACTACAATAAGAAATAAGTCATCTACCAAATATGTTTCTTCACAAGAAGTGACAGTATATTAAGTCTAGGTAGATTTGGGTGAGTGATGGGTACCTTATTGTGTAATCCTTTTCAACGGTTTACATCTAGACCTGTTAGCTGTGAACGTGAGAGTATATTGACACGACTTAGATGACAAATTTCATTGAAATAGGGTACAAACATGTTTAATGGTGGAACTAATATTTACTATAAGAAAGTGAATAAGACTAACTTTTGCCACAGTGACAACTTTCAGACAGAGTAGCAGGTTATTGCTTGGTGATGCTTCCAAGCTTAACTTAATTCGCAAATAATGCCACAAATTCTTTGAATATAACAAGATTTACTCGGAGGAGCTGTTTATTCTTTGTTACAATAGGAATTTAACCAATGTAAAACATGCCACTATGACCATCTATAAATAATAGATTTCCAAGCTTCCGTCGAGCTTAAAAAGCTACCCAAGGGATTAAGTTTGCGTCAGTGACAATTTTTTGCGGCTTTAAACGTTTGCGGTTTTAGCGGATTGTGGCTGAATCCGCGAAAATTAGTACCTTTAAGATATCAACTATTGACAGCAAAAGTTAATTTCGTAGTTTGCCTTCGCGTGTGCATATTTTCCTCATCTGTTTAGGCGAGTGTGTATTTTTTTTTACACGTTTAAGCATGCGAGGCGATTGTTGAACTGAAGATACGAATAAACTTTTAAATAGTTTTTTCTTTGCTCCTTATACTCTGTATTGCCCATTTTTGAGTGGTGGTTGATAGTCATTATTTAATTGGAGTTTTTTGTGCTTGAAGAGGATAGTTAGATGAACAGTCATTTTAAATTGTTTTCATTCCGGCTGATTTCCTCTTTCTTGCTTAGTATAATGCCTGGCAAGACCAATATAACCAATATTATCAGCAATATAACCAGTTTCCACCAATGGGGCAACAGTACATGCCAGGCTATCAGTATCAGCAGTATCAGTTTCCGCAGCAACCCCCAATGATGCCTCCGCCACCCCAAGGTCAGGGGATGCCACCAGATGCTATGCCCCCGGCATCGAAGGCACCAGATGGTCAACCAAGTGGAATGGAAAGAGACCTAAAAGGAGAAAATGACGCTCATGGTAAGACAGTTTATTTGCAGTATTTCCTTAATTGCATATTCTATACCGTCACATTTTGCCACCTTTTTACGAATACGTTTTTAATTCTATTTTTTTAAACAGCCATCGTCTTGTGTTGTGGTTTTTTTCGTAAATAAGCCACAAGCACTACACTGTAACCATTAAGGAAATTGATTTTAATTGCTTTTTCCTCTTCCGTTTTTTCCCTTTGTTTTCTACCCCTGATTTCTACCTTTTTCTGTATTTTTTTCATTTTATCCGATAAAGTGCTGAAATTGGAATAATAAGGACCCTTCTTCAAGCAGATTGTGACCTTTTTAGAACTTTTCTTCGTTTATTTTCATTTCTATATGAAACTTTTCTTTCGTTATGTATTCTTAGCACTATTATTTTAACCTTTTTAACGGCACGATACGCTTTTATGACTCATATATAAGACTTGAAATCAGGGTCTGAGAATAAACACATAGGAGCCCCACAATCGATTGGAATATATAACATTATCTGTCGTTCAAAAACTAATTTTTATATGGTGAATACTCAATATGATACTTTGAGCAAAATGGGTTACGCAGCGAAAAACACCAAAGTCGTGTACGCCCTAGTTGTGACTATAAGGCCTGACCTATATATCAGGCAATATGATTTGTACGCAGTTTGATTTGCTCATTCCACGCTGAGTTCCTCAGCATATTGGCTATATGCGAATATTGAAAATGCAGAGAAATCTAATTGGTCAGGCAGAGCATTTTCAGCAAGTTGTATGTTTGAATTTACGCCATGGTCCCCTATTTGAATTTCACAACATACATTTATTACAATACACGGCAAAGGCTAGCTACAAAGTGCGACAGTTTGTGTAAATACAATATGGGATATAAGAACCCTAACTTTAAACCTTATTTGACATAGTAACCCCATATTATTTGAAATGGAAGGGCATGTTTTTGTAAATCATTTTTTTGAGAACCTCTGCTTTGCATGCCTTATTCTCGAATTGTAATAGGCCATTTATCGCAGTGATGCATAAATTTAAGAAATCCACATTGCACTGCTCTTCACTCAAAAGTCTCTGGCTTGGTCGCTTTATAAATCATCAGATCACCATGATAGTTTTTCAGTCAAAAGTGGCCCACAGACAATTATGCACGTGCATCTTTTCGGGGTGGAAGTTTGAAGAACAATATAAATAGTTGAAAAATAAACTGATAAAAAGGATGTTTGAAGATCTAATAATGCATAACCCTAACAAGTGGCTTGTGGCCTTGCGTAAGGTCAAAATTATAAATATTGATCTTAATTTTTCGTGTGATACCTCAGCTTTTGAGACCTTTTTGCGGGAATTATTACATGTCGTTTGGTGTTATTGATATTTTTGCCTGAGCATTTTTCCATTGTAATGATCTTTCTACCCACATACAAAACAAAAGTCTTGAGTGTAGAGTAGTGGCCTAATCGATGGGCACCACGAAATTTAAGGGCGGTGAACAGCATGGGAGCAATGGAAGGGCAAGCTAATAAACTGAAGGGCCCTCGTTACGTTACGGTTCCCTTTTGCCTGACCTCATTTCGTGTCCGCCAACTTGTAACCTCATTTTCTTACTTTTCGTATCAAATAAAGAATCATCGATGTGTATATGAATAGTACTATGGTGCTATTACTATGCAAGGTATCCTTTCTTCACTTAGTGGTGCAATGATGGAAAACAGAACTTAGGTTTGCTGCAGGTTGATATGAGGAATGCAGTGGAATACAAATTCTAGGATTCAAACAACATGTAATGTAACTGTTGAGTCACAGTGAAGCTTAAAAATCTTAGACCTAGAGACTTGCTCTCGTCCAATAATTGCTCTAATGCCCATATACCTATACAACTAGCGGTTTTTTTAGTAACGGAATTTGTTTACCAAGTGCTTACAAATAACCAGTACCACGTTATGGACGCCTCCCAGTCCAACTACCCATACCTTCACTTGAGTTCTTCTTCCCAGACTCATCCTACACTTCTTGATGCAAACAATTTAAATTAGGGAAAGTTTTGTTAAACTCTAAATCAGAATTAATTGTTTATAGTTATATTTACAGGATTGCTCTGTACTTCAATTTAACATTGTGGTGGTATTGTTAACAAAGAAAAAATACGCCAATATCTATTAGACTACTTCAACTTTGGATTTATTACCACATACACGATGACCGCCTGCCAATGTACTTGCTTTATAAACAGGTGTTACCAAAGGACTCAATGAAGTATGGTCGATTTGAGGCTTATTTTGAAGCAAAACAAGTGAACATTTAAGAAAATGATGTTCGCTAAATCAACGAGTAAAAATTCCATAAGGAAATGCATTTTTGTGAACCCGTCGAAACGACCACAACAGCATTTGGCACCTACCAAACGTTCAAGGAGTATCTCGATAAGAATAATATTCCTCTAACTAATATAGTGCCTGTGCAGCTGATGGAGCTCCGGCGATGATTGGTTAAAATTGCTACAAGAGCATTGTCGCCAACACTGAATACGACATATCAACAAATCAAACATATCCAACACTGATTGTGGATTGGTATATCAAGTAAGCAGATTAAGAACTACTGCTTTAGAGTCTTATGAAACTATTAGTAACCAGGGTTTTTTTAGTAATACTATTGGACTGTTGGGAAATAATTTGCGCAAGTTGGTAAAATTTTTCTTGATAGTAAAATAAGCGAGTTTAGGAATACTCCGACCCCGTGCGCAATTGACCCTGGAAGAGTTTAACTTTGGCTAGGTAGCAGGAGGCTATATAGAAATCTCTGTGGGCTCAACCTTTTTATTGGTAAATTCCATTTTGTCAAACTTTGTCACGTCGTTGAGTGTTAATAGAAAGTTGTACAATGTTGACAAAAGCAGTGCATTTTCTTCAATAGATGAGCAAGGACAGGGTGGACAAAATCAAGACGATGTTGGAAACCAAATGCAGAGAGACGGACATAGTAATCACGAAGGCAACGAAGGTGGATCAGGACAGCCACCACAGGTATAAGTGCTAGATCCTCTCCATACTTGTTATGTAATTTACCACGTGGGTATACTGTTACGCACACGGATGTAAAGTAAAACAGCACTTTTTCTTTTCATTTGTCATGACCAGCTCAAATGGTGAATAAAGTTAGGTGTAGGTTAGAAAGTTGCCGGAAAGATTTCAAATTAAGGTAATACTGATAGGACTGATAGCTTGATTCGCTTGATAATACTCAACCTGGGAAACCCATTCACTGTCAGGGTTAGACTGATTATACGTGCCTTCACAGATAACAGGAAATAAAGCATTTCATTTCTCTCACAGTAACTGATAGATAGTGTAACATGAAAATCGAAATTATATATATCGTTGTTAAAAACTGTCTTTTCCCGTACTATCTCTTTAATTTCGGGTTTCACTGTTTTCTAATAGCTCCTACGTAGTAGTCGCCGAACTGCGCCAGACAATTCAATAAATATCTTGACCCTGTCGTGTTAACCAAACATGATTAACGGACAAGGGGGTTTTTTGGCAGAAGACTAGGTACATGTTGTTACATGATACCGGTATACCTTCCGAATGTACACGCAATATTCCTGATGTCAAACCATCATTTGTGCGAAAAAATAGCCATATTTTTAATATTGCCTGGTAAGAGATATCTCCTTTGTAGATGATGTGGAAAGTCCTCTTTGGTGTTATACCAGTGATGGTAGCTGCAAGAAAGCATGATGACAATAGTTTATCAAGTTTTGTTCTTGCCATTCCCCCTCCCCCATTTTATCACAACCTTTGACCAAAATATTTCTAATGGAGGCACAATACATAGCATTACCTTGTTTTAATGTATTTTCAAAACAGTTTAGAGCTGCTTTGTCACGTATGGCACACCATAGGTGTTGGCGTCTGACCTTTTCTTAGAGTATCCAAACTTACATGGAGCAAATTAAGTAATATATCTTGCAGCTTTCCAAATGTCAAACAGAAAATAATCATTTTTTCTTTACCACTTGCATGGTAACCTGTTGATTGAACCACTCGGTCACTACTGTTAATATTTTTGTGTCAATTTACATTGTTTTATTGCTTATTCAACTTAAACCGCGTCACACACAAACCGATCGTTTTGTTTACTTCTAGGGTTTTCCTGGGCAGAATTTTGGGCCGCAAATGCAGCAAGGTATGCCACCTGGAGGACCAGGCGGATTTCAAGGTGCAAATTTTCCTCCAGGCCCTGGTTTTTTTCAGGTATAATTTGTTTGATGCTCTTCAACATTTAGTTAAAGCGAAACGCTTGCTGTACCCCAATGCAGTATTAGTTTAACTTGTTGTGGGTGTGTTTTGGCATTGTTAACATACATCTAGTTTTTGTGACCTTTGATCGTTTCCTTTATTTCGGATAATGTACGNCACTGATTGTGGATTGGTATATCAAGTAAGCAGATTAAGAACTACTGCTTTAGAGTCTTATGAAACTATTAGTAACCAGGGTTTTTTTAGTAATACTATTGGACTGTTGGGAAATAATTTGCGCAAGTTGGTAAAATTTTTCTTGATAGTAAAATAAGCGATTTTAGGATTACTCCGACCCCGTGCGCAATTGACCCTGGAAGAGTTTAACTTTGGCTAGGTAGCAGGAGGCTATATAGAAATCTCTGTGGGCTCAACCTTTTTATGGGTAAATTACATTTTGTCAAACTTTGTCACGTCGTTGAGTGTTAATAGAAAGTTGTACAATGTTGACAAAAGCAGTGCATTTTCTTCAATAGATGAGCAAGGACAGGGTGGACAAAATCAAGACGATGTTGGAAACCAAATGCAGAGAGACGGACATAGTAATCACGAAGGCAATGAAGGTGGATCAGGACAGCCACCACAGGTATAATTGCTAGATTCTCTCCATACTTGTTATGTAATTTACCACGTGGGTATACTGTTACGCACACGGATGTAAAGTAAAACAGCACTTTTTCTTTTCATTTGTCATGACCAGCTCAAATGGTGAATAAAGTTAGGTGTAGGTTAGAAAGTTGCCGGAAATATTTCAAATTAAGGTAATACTGATAGGACTGATAGCTTGATTCGCTTGATAATACTCAACCTGGGAAACCCATTCACTGTCAGGGTTAGACTGATTATACGTGCCTTCACAGATAACAGGAAATAAAGCATTTCATTGCTCTCACAGTAACTGATAGATAGTGTAACATGAAAATCGAAATTATATATATCGTTGTTAAAAACTGTCTTTTCCCGTACTATCTCTTTAATTTCGGGTTTCACTGTTTTCTAATAGCTCCTACGTAGTAGTCGCCGAACTGCGCCAGACAATTCAATAAATATCTTGACCCTGTCGTGTTAACCAAACATGATTAACGGACAAGGGGGTTTTTTGGCAGAAGACTAGGTACATGTTGTTACATGATACCGGTATAACTTCCGAATGTACACGCAATATTCCTGATGTCAAACCATCATTTGTGCGAAAAAATAGCCATATTTTTAATATTGTCTGGTAAGAGATATCTCCTTTGTAGATGATGTGGAAAGTCCTCTTTGGTGTTATACCAATGATGGTAGCTGCAAGAAAGCATGATGACAATAGTTTATCAAGTTTTGTTCTTGCCATTCCCCCTCCCCCATTTTATCACAACAGTATTTTCAAAACAGTTTAGTGCTGCTTTGTCACGTATGGCACACCATAGGTGT
Source organism: Morbakka virulenta (assembly GCA_003991215.1). Taxonomy (NCBI): domain Eukaryota; kingdom Metazoa; phylum Cnidaria; class Cubozoa; order Carybdeida; family Carukiidae; genus Morbakka; species Morbakka virulenta. The sequence goes on along the minus strand of RDPX01000047.1, from coordinate 2,414,083 downwards.
TGGCGTCTGACCTTTTCTTAGAGTATCCAAACTTACATGGAGCAAATTAAGTAATATATCTTGCAGCTTTCCAAATGTCAAACAGAAAATAATCATTTTTTCTTTACCACTTGCATGGTAACCTGTTGATTGAACCACTCGGTCACTACTGTTAATATTTTTGTGTCAATTTACATTGTTTTATTGCTTATTCAACTTAAACCGCGTCACACACAAACCGATCGTTTTGTTTACTTCTAGGGTTTTCCTGGGCAGAATTTTGGGCCGCAAATGCAGCAAGGTATGCCACCTGGAGGACCAGGCGGATTTCAAGGTGCAAATTTTCCTCCAGGCCCTGGTTTTTTTCAGGTATAATTTGTTTGATGCTCTTCAACATTTAGTTAAAGCGAAACGCTTGCTGTACCCCAATGCAGTATTAGTTTAACTTGTTGTGGGTGTGTTTTGGCATTGTTAACATACATCTAGTTTTTGTGACCTTTGATCGTTTCCTTTATTTCGGATAATGTACGCAGAAATACCGCCCAACTAATGCGATATTGGAGTGGCTGTCAGGATATTTAAGGGTTTTTTTTCACTTTGGTGGATGGAAATGTAATTTTACTAGTCTATTGGTTTTAAACGTTCTCTTATTAAACTAAACCAATATGCAGTACGCGCCAGGCAGCCCAACTGCCCTACCTCCTTCTTGTTCATTTATTTCAAGATTTGGAGATTATACTATCAAAGAGACTAATGGGATCTACCGACATTGTAATAAAAGAGAGCATTAGGAAATACACTGCAGTAATGATATGGTTTTATAGCGGCATGATTCCTGTTGAAATGTACTGTTCTGCTGTGGTAAAAGAATGTTTGCTCTCACGCTAAATGGTGTAACATGCTCTCTATTTATTTTCAGTACAGAACTTGAAATCGCGGGAGTCGAATGTGGAAGAATGCCTGTTCGTTTCAAGTTTAATGTAATGTGGACGACGAAAGAATGGCTGTGTTGTTCAGAATGTGAAAAACAAAAAGCTCCGTGATAGACTTTGATTTTGCAAAGTGTTTGGTAATGGAGTGTGTAGCCAAATATTTGTTTTTTGATTATGATGAGTAGGAGACATTTATTTTTACAGTTTATCTGTTAGTGAAAATGAGAGGTATACGGTGGATCTGGTTTTGTGCTGTAGTGGAATTCCAACACGACCTTTGCAGGTTAATGTAGGAAAGCCTCAGGATGACTTTGCTGCTGTGGCTGTTGGAGGAATAAAATCAAAAGTAAATGGTGTGAAAAGAGTAAACTGTTTGACCCGTTAAATTATGTTTAACCTAAAAAAGCATTACCTACTCATTGCCACCAATAATAAGTATGTTTTGCAGCTTCAGGTGAACACAACCTGTTTGGGTCCTTTTTATGTTGTATTTTGTATTAAATCTCGTAAATATTTTGTTATTTTTCCGTTAGGGTCAAGGCCCACAGGATTTCAGTCACCCTCCTCCTGGATTTCATGATCATCGCTTCCCACCACAAGGACCTCCACCGATAGGATTCCAGGGGCCTGTTCAACAGTTTGACTATGGTCATCAAAGAAGGCCAGGTTTCGACCCCAATGCACCACCACCACCTCTCTCTTTTGACTATGATCATGGCCGACGCATGGGAGAGGGTCCACCCCCTCCTCCCGAACATGACCCAACAATTCCACTTGCACCATATTATGACCTACCTGCTGGACTGATGGTACCACTAGTCAAAGTAAGAGTAATTTTTTATTCGTTTTTAATGTTGAATTGGTGATCAGGCATCAAACTAGGCTCATTGCATATAAGAAAGGAAACTAAAAGTATACATGTTACAACCTTTGAAAGTCATACTAAAGCTGATTTAGACAGCATGAATTGACAGGAATACAAAATAAAAGTTACGAAGAAGCTGTGACAACCTAAGCTGGTTGAAGAGCCATCACACGACCTACTTTCGCCACTTTTAGTTACTTTTTTATAGGAATGTAATCTTTGTTGTTGTTTTTAGTATGTACGAGATTCTATTACCCTTTTTGCGTTAATTAATTTGTATTAGCACTTGATATACGCACCCAATGTTTTTTTATGCCACAGATCTGTTTGAGCGAACGTGTTTTATGAGTAGTGCATAGAGTAATTAAATATTGAAATAAGAAGGAATACTTTTATATTAAAATAAAAATTTATCAAGGTCACAGCCAATAACAATGTGTAAGAATACGTCACTGACGTGATATTTTGAGCTTTTAAGAAATTCTATCTTACACGTTGGAAGCCGAAGTTGTCCAGTTCGATTTTTACCCGGCCACTAAAAATGTTTAAGTTTTTTTACTATCGGTTATAGCTATGGGATTATGAATACCAGCCGATCGAGTCAAAAGACATTCGCTTGCCTATACCACAACCACCCAGCGAAAGACTAATTGCTGCAGTTGAGGCTTTCTATAGCCCTCCGTCACATGACCGACCACGAGACAGGTACATATTATGCTTTTTATCCAATTAGCTTATTTCTTCTCGTATTATTTGAATTAGTAGTAATTTTGAAGAAATTACTTTTATTTCTCGTATCAAGCAGATAAATCACCAGTTTTATATTTTACAAGGAATACATTTCACCGGAATGTAGCCCCCCCCCCCCCTGCCCTGTTCACCCTCTCCCTATTTAGTCTGAGAACTAGGTTTTTTTAATTCATTTTTTAAATTATTTCCAATTGAAAAGTTCTCTAAAGGCACCTTTGCCACTGATACGTGTTGGATAATATGATCAACCAGATGCATAAATTCTTCATTATTAATCAATTCATCAACTATCTTTTGTGTTAACTCTTTTTTAAATTTTTCATTTTATTTTTTTATATCAACTTTTCTTCAACATAATTTGTAAATTTAGGCTTTTTTAACCGAGTTGAAGAGTCTTACTTAAGTTGTGGGTATGCTCTTATAACCATGGGTGTATGCATTTACTTATGTATAAGTTGTGTATATATACATGTACGTACGTATGTATGAATGTATGTATGTATGTATGTATGTATGTAATAAGTCACTGATTTTACCTTTCTTCAACAAGCGCAGCGATTTGTCAAGAATGGAAACGCGATGAAACCGCCCCCTGTCGATTTAAAACTATATTAAATTTTTAAACTTCCAGCAACGATTAAGAGGGAGATTTATGTAAGTGTCAACTAATGTGCTCTACACAAAGGACTTTAACATTGAAAGATTAAACTGATTTATAGTTTTGGAAACTGAAATTATCAGTTAACACTGATAGCTAGGCACGTTTGTGATCATAAAGTCAAATCCAGAGAGATGAATAACTGCTGTTAAGTAAGGCGATTTTTTTGCCAATTTATTTTTAGATTTCGTCTTCCTTTTAACTATAAAACACCGGTTAAATATTTTTTGTTTCAGCATTACACACTCGCCTCCTATGCGAAATGGCATTCCGTACATTGCTTTTTAAACATTCCCTAAAATGTGCCTATCACCTATAATATATTTTCATTATATTCTAGCCAAGGCTGGGAGAAGAATGGGTTATTTGAGTACTTTAAAGCAAAGTTAAAGTTTATAAAAGACAAACCAAGAAATATCCAATCAGTAGAACGAAGTCCCAGTCCTCCTCCCAGACGAAAGTCACGTTCGCAAAGCAAAAGTCCAAGTAGAGGGCGCAGGTAATACGTTTACACATGATTTAATGGTCGAATTTTGGAATTAAGTATTTGTATTGCTCTTGTGGATTAGTATACTTTTTATTTTTGTTTTCGTCCGTACCCAAGTGTGAACTTCATGTATGTCATGATTATTTTCTCCTTTAATGCGGTTGTAAAGATTATTGTTAAAGTGACTAGAATTTTCATTGCAACTTGTAGTCTGTTGGGAGCGCCACATGGGTTTATTAAGAGAACCAATTTGATCTCTCTCAAGCATCAGATAATGCTATGTACAACATCTTGACGCATTTATACCTAAAACGATATACCTAGTACATAATTCAGTTTTGAGAATTATTGCTAATTTAATCACATTTGCAAGTAAAGTATCCACAATTTAGCGTCACGTGACGAAATATTGAAACCTTTACATTGTAATTCGTGACGATTTGCATTCTGAAAAATGTCGACCTTATTTTTTGTAGGAAAACTAATAAATACTAAGATAAATGGAGACCTGTGAAGTAAAAACTCTTGCACGGAATTACGAATTATAACACCAGATACAAATTATTTTTTCTCTTGGCCACGTCATAGACAGTGGCACTGAATCTGACGGTCCAGTTCATTGTTGTTTTCTTGTTGTAGTTCTTCTTTTACTTCCTGTTTATGAGACATTTGAAAACCATTTTGCAGTGTGGCGCAATAAAATGTTCCATCGTGTCACAATTTGGAAGAAAATTGACAATTCATATTTCTAACAAGCATATATATATGGGTCATATTTTCATTCGAGTATTCACTGGTATAAAAACCCAACAGATACCAATGTGCTCCAGCAAGTAAAAGCGATCAACCAGGCTCCAGAATATTTAATTAAAGATGCCCATTTGATTGCGTGGTGTGGAACTAGAGATTGGAGTGATGGAGTCTTTAGAAACGGCTGTTTCCATCACCAATCTACAGTCCCCTTGTCTACAACCAGCTGTGGACAAGGCCTGAGTGTCATCTGCTCATAAAGAAGCCACAATCACACACACTCTAGTTCCATCTCTATTTGTTTGTGAAATTTTCTTCTTTTTGGAAAAGACTTGAGAAACTGCTAACCACTGCCAAGGGGCATTCTCTTGTGTTGGATTAAGACATTTATATTGAGCGTTGACCATATACTTTTGTCAGATATAAGCAGTGCTAATGGTGTTATGTATTTGTTAATATTATTACTATACCTTTGATCAATTGTGTTTCAGGTCGAGATCAGGATCTTTACCTTATCAGCGATCATCTGCTTCCCCACCCTATCAAAGAAGATCAGTTTCTCCACCCTATCAACGCAAATCTGTGTCACCTCGAAATCGGCGGTCAGAGTCCCCACCATTTCAAAGAACAGGTCCGAAATCACCCTATCATGGAAAGAGATCGCCTCAGTTCCAACGATCACGCTCACCATCACCACTACCTTATCGACGGACGTCAAGGTATTTAAATTTATTGCTTTTTATTCTATTAGTTTTTTTTCACAAGTACATGCAACAGGGGTTTTTTTGTACAGTTATAATGGAGCTGATTAAGGTCAGTTTTTGTTTTGTTGTTGTATTTTCGTTTTGGTTTTGGTTTTTGGTGTTTGTTTTGGGGGTTTTTTGAAGTAAGGGTTTTACAACAAAATTACGGCAGTAAGGTAGATATGTTGATTGAGTGTGTTTTCAAAGAAGAATACAATGAGGAGATGGATTTGTTAAATATACCTTTCAATCATTTCAGCCACGGATTACTAACAGAATCTCATTCAATTTTGCATTTCGCATCAGGAAAGGGGGATTTCCATCATATTCAGTTAAAGTCGCAAATAGATGTAAAAAGTTATTTTGCCATAAAATAAAACTTGTTGTGGCAAGTGAGTCGTTGCATACACTTTAGGTTGATTTTCTTGCTTAGCGTTCTGTCTGACCTTTCTAAAACGTAGCTCTGGTTTGTTTTCGTTATATTTTAGATCCAGATCTAGAAGTCTTTCACCCAAAAACCGAAAACGATATGGAAGGTATAACAATGTTATTGTAATTATACTTTGATTACTTTTTATTTCATACGAGTTGTCTTTTTTCGACCAGTTAAAGTCTTAATGTTTTCATAAGATTAGAACTATGGAATGCGTGCATGGACATCAGTAGTAAGGTCCGGTTTTCACCTTTGGAATATAAAAGATATTATTTGTAATTTTATTTTTGTCATACAATGTGCATTGCCACGAATAGAGTCAAGCCATTTATATTTATTTTGATCGAAGTTTGATTATGTCAGTATTCTTACTTTGATATTGAAAAGGCATTCTATGCAATACAGAAAATCAAAAATAATTTAGTCCCAGAATATAGCTGACTTTAGACTACCTTCTGTAGGAGAAGCAGTATAGTTTTTACTCACTAGTATTGGGATTTTAGCTGCTGCTGGCCTAAATTTCAAGTTATAAACCCAAAAGTTACAAATTATGTTCTTATGTAAGTCAAAAGTTGAATGTTTCGCAAATCAGTGCTGGCTAGTTGTTTATTTACCGTTTTTTCAACATGAAGTATTTTTATTAATGAGATAATACAAAGGCACCGCGTAACCTATTCATCTTCCTTTAAAATAATGTCCAGTTGGCTATGCAAATGAAAAGGTTCATGTTACAGACGTAGTTCAGTAACCAGCGTTTTGGGGGCTGTTTGGTTGTCGAAATGGAGGTGTTGCTAAAGGATTGCTCTCACTGCTTTAACTTTTCTAGAGTACATACTGGTCCATAAATTTTGTGCTTTTTCTAGTTAGCTTTGCTATCTTGAAGTCAAGCATCAGCGTCTGTATCGTGATTTTGTATTTTGGAATTAAATTGGTGTTGTAGGTGGGGTTTTTTTTCATTTTATCAAGGATACTTGTAATTTTTCATATCATTCTAGGTCACGTTCAAGGTCAAGATCAAGATCACCGCGAAAGGCCTCACTGAGTCCTAGAAGAAGCCCAACACCACCAACTGGCTTTGTGTATGTTGTTTTACTGATTGCCTTCCAGTGGATTTATTTTCATATTAAATATTTTACTGAAAATCCTGAAAATAATATTTTTCCAACACTACTGTTGGGTAACCAGATGACCCAAAGGTCAAAAGGTCAGAAGGTCGGATTATTATGGCTATATTACAAAATCTCTATCCTAAGATCCATGTAATCAGATTCTTCAGTCTTGGTGTCAAATGACGCCTGAGCTGCATTTTCCTACCCAAATTCAATAGAAACTGTCTTTAAAAAATTATGCTTTTTTAGTTAGAGCGACGAAACTGTTTTTTTACTGTAATTAATCGTTAAATAACCTAATTGACCTCAGATATTGAGGTATTTTATGCACCTATATTACTACTTTTAGCTGACCCAGACATTTTATTAATGACTGTAATTTCCCCCTCGATATTCCGGCCATTGATCGCTCACTGTTATACCACATTTAAAGTTTGTTAAACCATGCTTTGGTTTGTTATCATGTCACCCAATTACTAGTTAGTTTTACTACTTTTTCTACCTCAATACTGATTCTCATCATATTTATGAGATCTTTTAATCGCTGATAGCATTTTTTGACGATTTAAAACTTGCTATTTAAAGAAACTCAGTTTGCATATGGAATGTAAACAAAAACGATGAACCTTAAGATATGTAGTCGACCCAAGCTGGTAGTTTAATGGTGACTTTTGGTTGACCTGTTGTGTTGGGTTCAAAGACTGAAATAAGAAGCTTTGGTTAACAAAAACAGTTCCTCAATTCTTGTTTGAATGTATCAGCTCCCATAAAATTCTACCAGATTAGCATACGTTTTCCGTTTCACGGTGGTTTCAGACCTGCGGACACCGTTTCCATTAGTACTATATACAATTTGTTATTGGTCTCAAACTAATGGCAGCAATTTCAGGGCCTGTCGTTATATAATGAATAAGCTTTCATACTAGCCCAATACCATTCAAGGGAGCAATCTCGTCGACTTCACAAGAAAAGCACCACTCAAAATATACTGATACATAAAAGCATTATAACTGCCCGTTTTTATTGAGTTTATCCAGGAACAACCCAACACCCCTCATTTAATTTTTTTTCTTGAAGTTTATTCCTCAACAATTTTGTTGTTGTTGTTGTGTAAGCTACTGGAGACAGAGTTAAAGACCATCTCGATGAGCTTGATCCGGCTTCATGAAACTAGAAAACTACCTCCACTCACCCCCGAAGACGTGAATAGCCAGAACCCACTGTAACGCCTCTCCAGTATGAATCTATGACCAAGTACGTAGGTTGCACCAGGAATATCTCTCCTAACTACAAGGACGTCGGAGACGCACATTTCCTGTTTGCTTTTTCATTTGTGGGATAGAGCCAACAGTTGTTATCCTGTCACTCGAGGTTTTCCAGGATATCTCCTTGGTACCACCTTTTCATACTGGCAAGGCTGCACTGAATAACACCAGCAACCCACAAGCAAAGCAGATCAGTTTGAAAAGAAACTAGAAACGGTCAGCTTTCACTTACATACCGGGCTACACAGCATCCAAAAACCTTGTCCAAATCGACGACGAACCAGATTGGAAATCACAGGAACAACTAGATCGATTTCTTTGATGGTACGGAAGAACAGCTTGGAAGTGAACGCCATTCGTTATTGACCGGTCGAGAGAACCTAGCTGATCAGCATCCGGGCGCCACCATGTGGAGATTGGCTTTCGATGGCACCCGCTCAACAGTGTAATATGGACTTACTAGAACAATCAATTTCCTTTTGAATTTGTCATAGATCAGGTAAAGCGATTGGTATTTTGGTACTATCGTGCTGGTTATTGAGCTACACATTAAAGACGCCTGGATATTTGGAAATTTGGATTTTGATCACGTGCTTCTGAGCATTGCTCACTGAATTTGAAGCAATGCCATGACTCCAGTGTCCATCAAAATAAATGCCTCTGTAACAATACTAACTAGCTTACAAGGCGTTGTTGTTCCAAATCTTGCCAAAAGTTAGTAACACTTATTGGACTTTTTGAAATGTGTTGATATTCTTCACGAAGACCGTAATTTTACAAATGAAGTTTTGTAAGCAGAATGCTGGTTACGCCCGTATTAAGAGAACGTAAGACTGAACACGGCTTTTAATTAGGGGATCGCCAACACCAATAAGCAATGGTGCGGCTGGTGCAGGACTCCGGTTGTTAGTGTGTACATTTCCGAAGGGCCATTCACAGGTCATCGATCCCCAACAGAGAACGCCATTACAGACCTTTGAAATGATAATTTTTTTCTCTGATATTCATCACAAAGTTTTTCTTGAAATAAAGGAAATGTTTATCTCATTTACTGAATTCGTGGCTTTGAGTAAAGTCAGGAATGCCCCTGTACCCCAATGTGTTTTATTGCTGATGATAGCGTAAGTAGAGAATTTTCTTATTTTTATATTAGCATACCACCCCATATTGATATAAGGAGTTTATCTTTATATACCCACAAATCCCTGTTTATCAATAGTCGTGATGAATTTAGTTTTGTCTTTTAACTGCAGTATATTCCCCTTTACATATGTGTTCAAGGNTTTACTGAATTCGTGGCTTTGAGTAAAGTCAGGAATGCCCCTGTACCCCAATGTGTTTTATTGCTGATGATAGCGTAAGTAGAGAATTTTCTTATTTTTATATTAGCATACCACCCCATATTGATATAAGGAGTTTATCTTTATATACCCACAAATCCCTGTTTATCAATAGTCGTGATGAATTTAGTTTTGTCTTTTAACTGCAGTATATTCCCCTTTACATATGTGTTCAAGGATTTTCGATCCACACTTTTTTATGAAGAATTTAAAAATTGTCCCTGAGCCATGAACACTGCAATTTATATATTTATATATATAATCTGTTAAATGGTACCAACTAGATATCCAGAAAAGATGAGAAAATGGGTGATTTTAAGATTGCATTAAACAAAAAATAAACTTTATGAAATGTATTTCCCATATCCCAGACACAATGACTTTAGCTTGGTATTCATGGGCAGTAGTTAACCATAGCGGTACCTGGACATTGTATTTCTCTGTTGAGCTTTGCATCTTTGGTTTTACAGTACAGAAACATACATCTTATTCTCTGAAGTGTTACTCTTGCTTGACTTCCATTTGTAGGATGTTTGAAAGTAAATCAGTTGACTCTAAAATCGAGGAAACAAACGTTGGTCATCAACTATTGAAGAAAATGGGTATGTTAACAAACACCTGTATGACGTGTTGTATGTTGTAAAGACATTTTAACCATTGGCTTGACTAAGTTATTCAAGGGAGTAATAAAAAAAGGCATTAGATTTGAAGACGTTTACAGGCAGCCGTATACGTTGAATCAGTTAACAAATACAGAATCAATTATAACTTTTCAGTGTTATAGAATGAAGTAGGAAAAAGTTTATAACCTAAAGACTGTGTGCACAGGAAGCTGTTTTACGAGCATTTCACATGAATAAAACGGAAGAGTACTGCATGGAGTATTACTATCAACGAGAGGATTTAAGGGCCGGTTTAAAGATTTTGTGCTCCAGCAAACAATGGGTTTTAGTTAAATTCTGTGTTCTTTTGCGAAAGGCAAGAAATAACGTGCGTCACACTTAAAACAGACCACGGAGGGTTTGATTATTAAAATTGTATGGATGTATAAACCCTAAGAAATAGGTTACTGTATTTCTGCTAATAAACGCTTAGCGTCAAGTCAACGTTTCCCTCTAATAAACGGCGCAATTTTTCATATCAAAGGTTGGGGTGGCGAAGGACTTGGACGTAAAGGACAGGGAATTCAAGAACCAATTAAAGGCGGTGAAATCAGAGAAAAACAGGATCAGTTTAAGGTAAACGAGAATTTTTATGGTTTGGAGATAGTTTGCAGTTTACGTTAGCTTTTTTTAGATTTTGACAGATTAAGTATGCATACAGCTCAGGGGGTTGCTATTGTTGTGTGATTAATTACAATTATTGTGTTTGGTGGTGAGCTCCCTTAACCAGAAGTTGGTTTTATTTGAATTCTGTATCCAAGCGGAGTAAAACCAACGAAGTCTGAAAAGTTTGTTCTTATACAATGAAAATAATACTGTTGGGTAATTCTCCGTAGACAGATCTGTATGAATTAGATTTTATTTAAGTACCACTGATATAACGTAGCACGCATTGCTCTAATTAATATTGCTTTAATACCTTTAAAGAAAAGTGTATTGGTAATAATAAACAGCACAGTTTTATCTTATCGTTTGCTGCGCTCTCGAATGTTTACCATGTCAATTTTACTTTCTGACTAAGTTTCGTTATCATATTCAGCCAGGTCTTAATATCTATTCGCTTGGAACTGCGAAGAGATACTTATTTATGTATAATGAAAGAGGAAGGTGGCATTTCTTTGTAATGCCCTATTCGTGTATCAATCGTGCCTCGTAGTACATAGTAGACGTACGTAGCAAGACTTAAATAGGAGTACGTTTGACATTAAGGGCGATTAGGGTTAATATTGCCAGATAATTAACAAGCCTAAAGCTTGAATCCCAATGATCGCGTTTTGAGATTTAAAAATTGTACATTAGAGAATGCAAACAAATAAAAATTATTTTTAATAAAGCAACAGTGGTACAAAGTTTTGTTATTACATGCAATTTTTCGAGTTTTCATTTAACTTTAAATGCAAAAAATAAACATTTTCGTCATCAAAAAGCCTTTTTTGTTCAATGCTTCTCTTCAATAACATTTACACGTATGAAAATTCATCAATCTTAATGAAAGAAGGCTGTGAATTTTATTTTTTAGGATCTTCCTGAGCCAGTCTTTGTAGGAAAGTAATTTTTCTATGGTTAAGAATCATACAAGCATAAGAGCCACTATTTTTAAGTATTCCAAAAAGGTATTAAAAAAGCAGAATTTTCAGACTGTTTACTTGCGGCTTTAGTACTTTAACTCTTGACGATATTAAAATAAAATGTAATATAGTTTAATCTGCAATACTAGTCACTCTAGCACGAATTATATTTATATTAATTTTATCAACCCTTGGCTGAAGACACCACAGGATGGACCTGCTGATTTTTTTGGTTACGAATACCGGCAATAGGGAGCAACGTTTTTGAAGGCACTGAAAATGCGGGAAAAGAAGCAGCGCATTCGGTACGAACAGTTTCAACATGTTCAGCACAAAGTATCTTTGTATAGTAAGGGTACTTCTTAAAGGGTTTTTTAAATACTGTGTTTCTACTAGCCAATCTTGATGGCACAAGCTTTTCATCGATACATATTTGCTGGTCAGTACCGCTTTGAACTAAATAGTTAGAATGAATTTAATTTTAGAAAGGTTTTTATATTGCTTCTTTTTGTCTGCCTTCGTAGGGCATTGGTATTGAGTTAAATGACCCGTTCGAACAATACAGAAGAAATAAAAGCTACACTTTCAATCGACGTAAGTATGTCTTGTCTTCTGGTAGCCTTTAGAAATAGGAAAGCTTGATGCAATTGTTTCACTACTTATATATATTTTTTAAATGCTTCAACCTTGTTCGTTTTTATTCTTCTTGTTAATTTAAAAGGAAGGTCTTTAAAAAGGGGCTATTTAGGAAGGATTCATCAAATGTTCCTTCTAAATTCAATGGTTTAAATACCAATCCAACATGCACATTACGCAGGAGCAGATGTGATCATATTTTTTGAAACAAAATATTCTATATCTGTATCCCAACGACAAGTTTTTCCTGTGAAGGAAGCAGTTGAGGCTAGTTACCAAGTATCTGATATAAATAGACCTCAGTTCCAATTTTGAAGCTTTTGTTGCACTGGGTTTTGTATGCTGGCAACGACGGTAATGCTCTTTAATAGAATTCACAATTAATATATGCATAATATATTTGAAGTGCCAAATGTTTAAAAAACGATCTCTTCATCCGACTGCTTCAGTGACTGCTATGAAACAGAAAGAAGAGCTCTATCCCATATTTTATTTAAAGGGTTATTTTTATTTAAGACAATAGTTTTAAGAAATGAATCTTTACTCTGAAAATTATCTTTAAATGACCAGTAAACAAATCGTAAAATGCATTTTTTAAACTTATTTATTATACTATGACCATTGTAATGGTCGCAGTATGATTATTAGTTTCAAACACAATTCTTTTTTTTACATCACGATCTACTAAGCATATTTCTGGTAATTTTTGAGTAGTTTTTGCTGCAGGCGGTAACCTTAAGGCTGCTACCCTCTAAATTAACCTTCGATGACCAGTTATTAATCGTTATCCTTAATTTGTTTAATGCAACTGACAGTAGTTTCGACTGGATAAAATGTACTTGAAGTGATTCCATAGTTTAGTATAGCAGCTTTGATAAGAAGAAAATATGCAATGTAAGATTTTTAAACTTGCTGGACTTTTTGAAATTGGCAGTGTCTTGGAAGTTTGAAGCTCAAGATGACATGTTCATGAACATCAGCTAATCGGACAAATTTCACTGCCCCAATTGCTGAGGAAGAATAAAACGGTCTTTATAGCAGTCGATGCAGCACTAGGCACTCCTGTTTTTGTACCTTGGTATCGAGAGTTACAGTGTTTTGATTATTTCAGAAATATCACCATTTGAGCACGTCTCAAACACAGGAGAGTGTGCGTATTGTTAATTAGAAAGCGCGTGTTTAGCATTTCCCATGTACATCTCATGCTAGTTGAATTTGAAGTCGAAATCGCCATTTTACCTGGTTTCGAGAATTATCGAATACACTTATGGTATTTTTTGTGCGTGTGGGCTTTTGCAGCGCAAGAAACACGATGAGAAATAGCTCACGGAACTCATATCAGCCCTGCAATGCTCAGTAGATAGCCAAGCAATTGATTTTTGACCAAGTATGAAACTTGAGCAAGAACTAGCCGCAGGTTTCAACCAATGCGTTGATTGTTAAAACAATGTGTTCATGCATTTAGCATGATGAAATATTATGTTTTAGCTATCATATTTTTTAATATCGTTAGGTATGCGATGACTTGCTTTTGACTAGCGTTTGGTAAATATATTCTCTGCAGCGACATTGGAGGCAGTATCTCTTTTTTTGATACAGTAAGGGCAACACTTTGTACAGAAAAGTCTTAAGGTCTTGTCTTCTTGACTGTATTGTCTTACTTTTAATTCAGAGCTCATTTACAAACTACAGAAAAAATAATTTAAAGGGATTTTGCATACGTTTTAATGACTTACGCATTGCCTGTTCAACATCAAAGATTCAAGATTCAGAGGAGGAATAAATAGTATAAGATACAAGTATAAGATTTCACAAATACTAACGTAAAACCTGGTAAACATATATGAAAATATCGTATGCTTTTTGTGTAGGAGCTTGGGTTGTTTTCTCCTTACCCCTCGTAGTAATTGGATGTATTTTCTGATAAAATTTAAGCATATGTGATAAACATTTTGTATTTGGCTTGCTGTTTTTTGCGCCAGAATCTTCATTTTCGATTGGTCGCTATTTCTTTGTTTGGGAGAAATGTATAAACATGAAGTAGTATGGCAAACTGGGATACATATTTCCACCAGTATGATTTTCACGTTATTGGTATTGCACACGTATGGGAACGGTCACTATTTACACTAGGAAGTTCTACTTGGTAGAAGTCATTCTTGGTTTGGATACGCTATGTCATTGTTACAGTCATACGTACTGATGTCTTGTTAACTTCAAAGAGGAAAGTAACTGTGTAGCTGGAAGCCAGTTCCTAACAACTGTTTATGTACAGAGCACATGTGTTAATTAATGTGGGTTTTATCTTTCAGCAATTACCCTTATTTTTCCGTTTTTGTTTTTTCCTCCTTTTAGCACGAAAGTAATGTCTGGATGCCCATGAAGAGAGTATATACAATAGCATGCTCGGGCTTGAGTGGTACGAATCTCCCTGAGTAGCCCAGTAACAGTACATTGTGGTAAATATGGAAGAACATAAACATGCCATGTACAGACACGCCTTTGGTTTCAGCTATTACAAGCCGTAAACTAATCTTGGGACTGCATGTTGTAAATTCTTCGAATGGTAGATGTTACCACATTGAAATGGTTACGCTCCTTACTCTAACTCCCCGAGCATCAATATTACTATCTACGTAGCTCGTGATGGTGACTGGATGAAAGTTTTTCATGGACATTTGAGTTCATCAGAATTGGAAAGAGGGGACCTTTGTGAATCATTTCCTTTTGGCCTGATTTTCGAGACATTTCATTTTTAAATATAAAGGTAACATCACATGGAAATACAGATTTTAGTAAGACCTCCAAATGTCGTGTTTTGTTCTTTTCAGTTTCCCTCTCACTTATGTTATGTGATATTACTTTTAGAGAAGCATTCACCGTATGTGAATATATGTGGTCATGATGTATAAGGTTCAGTGTATATTGATTGTAAATGTCATGTCAGGATGCAAGTATGTGTTTATGTTTGTTCATGTGTAATGTGTTGGAAAATGGATAAAACAGCAACTGGTCAAAATGGTCATATGGTAGTCTTTTAGAAACGAGTGTCATGGGAATTTTCTGCCTCTTTTTTTTATGTGTGTTTGAAATCTTATTACTCAGCTGCTCGTTACAAGTATCATCTAGCACATGCCCATAAACAAGTGATAAAGACGATATCTGTAGTTTCACTGCTGACACATATGTAGCCGAATAACGAGACCTTCAGCAACAGCAGTCAAAAAGAAAAATGTGTTTCATCTTACTGGAAATGGTAACGGCATTTCAAAAATAACTGATTTCAGTTGAACTTTAAGATATGCATACATCAGGTAAATTCTCCATTAAGAACCCAGAGTACATGGTTTAAAAATCCAACTAAACCCGTTAATTAAAAAACAGTTTTTATTTTTTGACAGGTAATGGAAATACAGGTAAAATAGTGCTTTAAACTGAATATTTTTGTATGAGCTACCTAGTGTAAGGAATAAATTCCACAATGGACACAGTGAACAAAAGATTTCGGCAAAATTAGCGAACAAACATAAACTGGATTTAATGATGACGTCATCTGCTGCTAGAAACAATTAGTACAGTACAGTACCCCAAGTAAGATGGGGAGCCACAGTGCAAGGTTATTTGCTATAGGATTATTTTCACTGTTTAATAAATGATACAGTTTTACCCCAACAACATCTCAAAAAATAGGAAAATGCCCAATTCACTAAATCTACAAAGAAATTTTTAACATAAAAGACCTCATCAATTTCTCTGTCTCAACACGGAGTATTTCGGTCACGTGAGTATGGTGTGGGGAAAAATTCCATGATGAATATCCTTGGTTCTATACTTAAAGAAGTAGCACTTTAGACATCTCTGCTGAAGCCCCACTTACTAGTATTACTGGATAACCAAAGTGGGATTTGAAATGGGGCCGTTGCCACCTTTTTCCAAAGATAAAGTCCACAAAGCCGATTAAACAAATTTAATGATAGGTCATTATTTGTTTCGTAATGATCTTTAAGATTTATTAACTTGGGCGTGTTACACTTTCATATCAATCCCGGTATTTAACGTCGCCGGCGGACCTCGGAGCTAAAGTAGTACTGTCCTAACACCTTGAACAGGCAAGCCATTTTCTGAAGCTGTCATAATCATCTTGTAGGTAGTGTGTAACTGCTCCGACGTTAAAATATTTACCATCACTCGGGTACCACCTCGAATGAGTGCACGAACGTTTTGTTAGTTTTTATTCAGGTTCCAAGAGAGTTTTTACTGAAATATACAGAGAAGAAAATTATGTATATGGGTACTGTTGACACCACATTTCCTCACTTTCTCATGACTTATACATTCTAAATTACATTTCATTGAAAAGCACTTTAAAGTTTATATTTCTAATTTTTTGTTTTATTCATTTTTCTTTTTATCCCCGACGTTATCATTTTCCATATAAGAAGTCACATCTGAGGAGACTGGTTTGAAAATATGGTCAGCGTGACCTTACAATGCTATTCCTGCCGCTACAATTAGTGGTGTTTTTATGAGATTTTTTTTTATTTGTAAATATATTTGTATTTAATTAGAATTGCAATGTATTAATTTTTGAGCATTTTGAAACACTTGATTTTTTGGTAAATTTATACATACAGCCACGCAAAGTCATGTCAAAACGTTATGTAAACATGAAAACCGCCAATTACAACAACACAACAACAATAAAAAGAACTGCAAAGAGAGCAATAGCAGAAGCTAAAAAATTGATGAGTCTCACTCTTGGTTTAAATTTGTTTAATGACAAAACAGCAGTATAAAGAGGTTCTTCAAACAACTTTTATAGCACAAAGCTCACTTGTTTGGGATACATTTCCGTTGCCAACTGTTACCTGAAATCTTTGTTAGTAAATCAAACTCTATTTCCAGGAATTTACATGTAAGCTTGAACAAGTTCGTCTAAGACCATTAACGCAAAAAAAGTTAATAAGATCTTGTGAAAGCAAATGATCGGTTTGTTGGTAAAAGAAACTTTAGGGTCTGGTTAAGAATAAAAGTGTTTTAATATTCTCTTGGGGGGAGAGAGATTACAAGACCAGCTTTTTCGAAAGAGCATTCAGATTTGTACTTAAAATGGATCATGGGTCTGAGAATGATCAAATCATATGTACTGAGTCCCTTCCATTTAAATACTGCCTACTACTAACTTGTCATCAAATCCCAAAAGAGACTGAAAATCAACCATTTAGAGCAATCCCAAAAGAGTATTTGTTTGAAAAATGGTGCCGGTTTTATTCTTGGATACACGGATGAGTGACGTTGAATTTTTAGCTACTGCAAATAATGATAGAGAACTTCTCATTAAAGAGTCCTACTTTGTTAAAAAACTCTCTCCTGTGTTGAATTCCAATATTCAATCGTATCCCCTTGAGCTTTTTTGAAATAGTCTTCCGTTTTTGTCTCATTGTCAGCTTTCGAGGTTATGCAATTTTAATAGATTTTGAGGAAACGTAAATTTATGAAATCATTTAGCCAGTGAACATGGTGTAACAGAGACACCGAAACGTTTAGTAATGAACAAAACGTTTTTAATATTTACTTTCATCGTAAAGTGAGTTGAGGTACTTTCAAATTGAGAAAAAGTGATAAAAAAATAAGAGCCAAAATACTTTCTTTTCTTCAGAGATACCTTAATTCAATTATTGACCATTTCACTGCTTATGTACATAAAATACCTTGTAAAATCCTCTTTACATTTTACAATCAACAACGATTTGGGAAAAATTATCATTTCTTGACACAATTCAATTTTTAAATAATGCAAATAAAGGCAACAGTTGACAATAATATTTACACCTAAGGTCTAGCCATCTGATTATAAGAGATCATAAATTCAATTCACAGTTCTAGGGAAAAAAGTTAAAAACGTACAAAAACAATACGATATAAATAAATATAATTTAATGAAAATATATGTGAATTAGTATGCTCAATAGGGGGTGTACTTAAAGTAATAATCTTAAAGAAAGACGATAAGAATAATACTCTTGAAAATTCTGAACTTTATGGACTCAGAGGAAGCCATAGATGTAAGAGCTTTATCATGTCTTGAGTTGCAAGTTTTTTTTCTCTGACCTACGTTTCGAGAGATACTTCTCTCATCGTCAGCCTGGCGATAGGAGAGTATCTCTCGAAACGTAGCTCAGAAAAATCTTACGACTCATGACATGATAAAGCTCTTACAAGAATAATACTATTTTTAGCTTTAGAACTTTGTTTTCCATGCTTACAAAATAGTCAGCCAAATAAATGCTTGGCTAACAATCTCCGAATAAAGTTCATTAATAGAAACATGAAAAAAGAGTAAATAATAACTGCTTTTTTTTCTCCTTCCTCTTCTTTCACCTTAAGCAAGCCAGGAAGCCACTTCACTGCATAGAATTACTTTTCTTATTTCATTTTTTAGTTTGCACTTTATCTCCTAAAACAGGTACAAACTAAGTAGTACGTTAATTATAACGGAGAAACCAATTAGGAACAGTACTTCCAAGGACATGACTGAAGCTCTAACAGGGAACACTTCATATGTTAAACTGTTGATTTATCACTTGGCCATTACTGTTTACAAAATTAGATTATGTATATAAATAATGTTATTCCAAAGCTTTAAATTTTTCTGCAGCTAATTCTCCAAATCTTATTTCCTTTTACTTTCAAACTGCAACATTATTTTAATTATCGAAATCAGACTTCAATATAGCCTGGTAGACCCTTTAGAGTGCAGTTGAAGCTCTGTGTGTCTGTGTGTGTGTGTGTTATTTGAATTCTACATTGCAAAATTTAATGAGTATTGATATTGTGGAATCAGGTAAAAATAAAATGGTGTTTTTTGAACAAGTTTCTTCTTTCTCTTTAGTCATTCCTAAAAAGGAACTTTGACGACAAATTTTTCTTAACGAACGGAAACCTAAATGCTCATCTTTCTGATACCTTTTTGTTTAGTTTTTGATGGTGAAAGTTTTACAAACTTTTAGACCTGTCTAAATAAATCTATTCATCAAATAAAATTCGCTGACAATACACTCTTAATGAGGATTAACAAGGTATATTTGCTTTCTTTCCCTTTAACTTACATTGGATTTAATCTTCACCATCATCTATCTCTTTTTCTTTTAACAGATAGTTATTTGCTTAACTTTACTTCAGAGATGCTGGTTTTATAATTCTGGTTTTATGGTTCCCCCATACGCCCTAATAAATGTTGACCACCATCATGGGTTTTCCATTAGATTAAATCAAAACACTTTCAGAACTAGTTTTCTTGGAATAGAAATTATTGACGTATCACATGACTGAAAAAAACAACTTAAACTTGAATTGAAAATAATATTTCTTCAAACTGATTTTGTAACTAAATACAAATGCTTAAAATAATGAAAGCTACGATAATTAGAATTTACTATCAACTTACTGAAGTTTGAAGATATATGTAGCAATTATTAGAAGCAGCAGAAGGATAGCGGATTTTTTGTAAACGGACTTTGATTTTTTTCCTGCGAAGTAAGTACATTGCATAATCTGTAGACAGTTAATAACCATATGAGTCAGTGGGAAAATGTTAAGCAAAAAGTAAACAACTGCTTTGAAAAAAGAAAAAAACACCCCCCTATGATTCATCTTTCTAAAAGTCCTGTTTATTACTTTTCGATAGAATATTTCATCCTTTCATTTTAGAACTTGTCCCAATAGCCATCCCGTTTTAACTATTTCATCCTCACCTTCTCACCTTTCTCCGCCGTCTCCTGTTCGGGTAGCGGGTGCAGGCCAACGCTTCACCACTCACATTTCACCACTGTCCTGTCAAGAGCATCGTCCTTCTGCAGGCCACACACTTGCAGGTCCTTTTTGATGGTATCCTCCCACCTATGTTTGGGTCTACCTCGCTTTCGTTTGCCACTCATCTGCATCTCATAAGATCTTCTTAAGTCAGAGTTCTCTTCCCTACGGCTCACTTGTCCGAACTATTAACTATTTCATGCTCTCAATAAAACCATGAAATTGCTTGTGGAATTGCTAAAGAAATGACTAGCTCAAAAATCAGTTGCTTTAGAAGAGTGCTTTGCTTAATCATTGTGTGGGATTTAAATACAGCTATCATATTATACCTAGACATGATGTATCTAAGCATCATAAGGGCTTATTTATTTGTAGATAATACTTAAATGCACTTCTTTATTACTTTTTCAGTTATACCATCCTTCCTGTGCTCCGAGTAAAATGATCTTGATTTGGAAGAGATATGATCTTCCTGTTAGTGTCCAAGCATTCACAGCTTCAGGCAAGCTGTGATGCAAAACTGCGCTTAAATGGAAGATTACGCTGTCAAAATTATGTTTTACTGCACAGTGTCAATAGCTTAGTAAGTAAAGCAAACATAAACTACATTGGCCCTGGTTCCAATTACTTTAGCTCGAGTTATATTTCCACTTTTTTTTCCATACGTTTTCCCAAATATATATTTATATAATTATGGTGCATATTTTGATAATTATTAAGGTGCAATATTATCATTTTGTTGACAAAATGTTATCGTTCTTTGTATATTTGTTTGAATGAATCAAGAAAAAAAGAAAGATGACAGAGTACGTTTTTAATGTAAATATTTATTAGAGGCATAATTTTTTTATGAGAGGGCAGGTTAAAAATATAGTTAGGAATCCTGGTTTTGAAAATATATATGATGTGCCCATGTTATAAAAGAAGTATGCCGACAGTTTCTTAATTGTCGTTGCCTGATTTAACACAATACGAGATCTGCAGTAATTTTAGTCTCGTTATTTGGAAGTTTGTGACTTCAATCTAAATCTAAGATATAATGCATTGTGTTTTTACACTTTAATTAGCGCAGTTGGTAGCCATTATCAAAAATGGCTGAGGAACTATATTACTGCCATAAACAATACCCCACATCAGATCTGACTTGGATAAAGAAAATTGCACTTCCATCAGAGATATTGTATCACAGATCTACATTATCTAGAATCAAACCTGATGATTATAAACAAATTTCAAATTGAAAAACTTGTTAATAGAACAAACCATGCCACTATTTCAAAAAACAGGAATGCTGCTACAGCAATTTAGCCAATACATCTCCTTGTGCTCTCTCAACATGATTGCTTGATATATGCAAGCTACAGAACAGATTTCCAAACCAAAGAAAACTGTAGACTTGCACAATCCCTACACTGGGGCGTTGGTATGATTAGATGTTATTGCCTACAGGTAAGTCGTGTAGTAATCATATTTGTCTGAAAGTATTTCTGTTTTATTTCACTTCAGATACACCAACCAGACTTGCAGAAGTATCCCTCTAGACCTTTCCTTGAATACAATGAAATATTATTTCACCCATTCGATCATAGCCTTTGACTGTAAAATGAAGGTTGTCATCCCAAAGATCATCTCGGTCTTCATTACTCAAACTTGCAAGAGGGAACTGAGTTGCCAGATCGCATAATATGACCATGTCAGGATTTTCTTGGCTATATGCCATAATATGTTGGTTAGTATCCAACCATGTCTGGTGGTTGTTTCTTCTGTGTTCCATGTTTGGATGGTTTGCCTCTGGGATTGTTACAGCAACAGTTTTGATACCTCGTTGGTGGCACATATCATGGAGGGCTTTTATGCTGTTAAAAAGGTCTTGTCCATTTGGACAATCAGGTTCGTTTAAGTCATTTGTGCCCCCTAAGATTATAACTAAATCAAGGGGCATATACGTGTCTAATAATCCTGGCAGTCGTTCAGACATATGTGTTGCCACACAATGACCTCGCACTCCAACATTGAATAAAGTATAATGATATCCAGTCGGAGCTGCATTATTAAGAAGTTCGTTTACTTTAACATTATATGGATGTACTGCAGTCCCTTTGCTATAATATCCTTCTGTAAGTGAATCACCAAAACAGAGGATTCTTTTATCTATTGCCGTAGCGTCTCTCGGTCCAAGTTTCTTCAGAAAACGTTTTTTTTGCTCGTTATCTACAATAGATACAATAATTATATCAATTAATTGAAATTAACGACTCGTGGTAAACTCGTCAACTTAATTAACTATTGCAATTGCGATCATGTTTATCTGGGTCAAAAGCTCTTTTGTTTGCTCTCAAGCTGAATTTTAGGAAAGAGAAAAACGGAAAGACCAAAGGTTTTTCTGGCTGGAAGTACAGAAAATGTCAGATATCGACCCTGTTCTTCCTCGTGATAAAAAGTTAAAAAGGATAGAGTTGGCTGAAAATAATCATGAAATCAGTACAGTCTTGTTCATTTTAATGCTGCAAAATTTCATCTGGAAATCTGCTTTTAGTTTAGATTTTCGGAATACCTTTACATAACAGCCAACGAGAATATTAGCAAAAGCTAGACCCAGTGAGACGCCCATTGTTAAGAAGTGTTCAAAAGCTCAGTTTAATTCATATGTCTGTATCATAAAGTTCTGAATAAAACACGTTTATGTCAATGGTGATTTGGTACAAATTTGGAAGTTGTTCTTGAGATATAAGTTGGTAAAAATACTTTTATATAAAGAGAACACAGCTCAAAATTTTCATGGGCTGCTGGACTAATTTGAATTTTACCATCAATTGTGAAAGGGTCAAAAACACAGAATCTACGTTATTTTTGTAGCAATGGTTAAATGATAAGTTAAAATGCAAACTGGTTTTAAGAAAAGCCAATCGAAACCCATTTATGACAATAAATAAAGTAATTTGGTGACACCTAATTAAATTTCAGATACTTATAATTCACTTTGTTTTTTGAAAAGTTGATATTGATGTTTTTATTGTTATTTCATTTTAAAGGTTAATACAGTTTTAAAATAATGTGATCTTAGTTTGTTGATTTGTGGGTGTGGTATAGAGACCAATTAATCAGGGTTCCCAAGCGACTGGCTTTAAAAATACCCTTTTGATAGGAAACTACCAAATGAGAAAAGCACCAACATGCACTAATCAAGCTCAGCTTGCTTAACTTGGTGAAGTAAAACTATGCTCAAAGACAGCAAGCAATCAAAACTACAAATACCTCTTTGCTGAAGGGTGATAGACGTCAGTTTGTGAAATGTATTTGAGCAAAAAAATTCTGACCAACTCTTCACGGATATGGGAAGAAAATGTCTAAATAAAAGCTATAAAACGATGCTAAAGTTTCATTTACAGTAAACCTTTAATTAAACCCTTTGTGACAATCTATCCAACTCGTTCATCTTCATCGTCTCTTTTTGTCTGTTCTTGTTTGTACTCCCTATGTTTGTTTACAGTCAATTAAGTTAAAATCTACTACACCTGAATTGCATCTTTACTGTTATATTGTAATTTTCATAGCATGCACATTTAAAACAGTGTCATATTTCAATTTGGTATCTGTAGATATTATTGAATTACCTTTATTCTGCATAAAGATTAGAGAGAAAAAGATAAATAACGGAAGCTCGGAAGCTCGGGAAAAGCTGACTACTCAAGACATGATAAAGCTCAAACGTCTATGACTTCCTCTGAGTCCATAACGTTCAGAATTTTCAAGATAAGTAACGGACTCTGGACAGAACCAGTTTCAAAAGATTTCCTTATGCTGCTAAATATAACACAATTTTGCAGATTGAGTAAGCTGTCTAAATTTGTTGATGTTGTGCTTTTGTATTTCGTAATCTGCTGCTAAACAAGCTTTTCTATACTTTTTTTACAAAGGAGATAAGAAACTTGAGTTCTCTATAATAAGACGCTCCTGTTCTTTTTTTTCATGCAGTATAAAAAATGGGAGTGTAAAAAAGTTGTTATTATTATGACTATTCTTTTGATAAATGTACAATTTTGAATTGTTTTTCAGATGAGCGTTATTTGAATATTTAAGGAAACGTAAGCTCGTCTGCAATTCATAAAAATATCAAATACATTCCATTATAGGCTTCCATAATTATCACTTATTTCGATGCTCCTCAAAAAGTTGTGGACCAAATAATCATGCAAAATGTTCAACTATTTCTCCTTCTTAACATTTCTCCACAACCACAAACATCATCAGAGTCATTTATAGCGTCATATCATTAGTTCCCTCTCAGTATATTTTTTATAGGCTAACCTTTCCATGTAAAGGCTACCAAAGACTATGCAAGTAATAAATTAGAATTGGGAATGATAACTTGTAACATTCAAAAACAGTTAAGTAACTTACCCTTGCCAGTGGTATCTGTGTATTCCAAAAAGAAAATGATTACGAAAAAAATGTAGTGGTAAATTTCCATTTTATTAGTTTCTTTGAAAATATCTATCACCTTTTGTGCTTTTTAACTATTCACAAAGAGCTGGAACAGGAAGCTTAGTTGTTGATTTTCAATGATTCCCTGGTTCTATATAGCCACAAGCACGTTTCCGCGCAAAGTTAGGTCTAACAAAAATAAAGATCACCTGAAACTACTCATGCGTGGCGCTCAACCCTAAAAGAACCTGAGAACTAGTTCTACATTAATAGAGTGCTTTCTAGCATTTGCAAAGTGTTTGAATAAGGGCTCTGTAAATATGAAACCTGTAACATATAGTGAGTAGTGTTAAAGATGGCCGCAGGAACACTTTCAGTCCTTCTCAGGTAAGTATGAATGGATTTGGTTGGTGACGCGCCAAAACTCTTCGGAGGAATGTCTAAATAAAATCCAATAAATATTGGATTTTAGTGCAATGTCGAGAAACAACGGAAGGCGTATTTGATAATGGTGAACGTATCTTATTCTTTCTTATTTTCAATAGTTCTTCCATAAGGATTATGATTAAAAATATCGTCTTCTATTTTCCTCTTTTCTCAAATTTAGCACTGGGTACCTCTTGAAACTCCATTCGATAGTAAAGTACTGGTACATGAGTTCAAGTGTTTCGAGAAGAGTGGAACTGCTTGAAATGGTTAACCTCTTACATCCGTGGAACCAATTCCCGTAGACAGACCCATAAACAAACACTCCCGTGGTTTTTTCCTTTGTCTCGTCCATAATTACTCCACTAACTAGTTTGTTCAGTTTTTATGTTTCTCTGTTTTTCTTGTTGATATAAAAGAGCGCACTAGATCGAACAGTTTGCTAGTTTACTACTGGAAGTATGGAGCTCAAACTCTTTAGTAGTGCTTAGAGGGATAATTTTATCATCAGTATAACATCAGTGCCTATGTAGTGTCACATCATGCATGGATAATATCCCTAAATCTACATGGGATGGGCATCCCCGTGATATCACTTACCCTGTCTACTGGAACCTTTCAGTAAAACAAGGAATTACAGTTCCTCTTATCTATTCATGATTCATATGGAAATTTTTCGATGCTGGCGGCTCAAGCTTATGCAGATTTTTTCATATGTTGCAACCAAGAGCACTTTTTGAGGAAGAAACTACAAGTGTATATTTCAAACTCTAATCAAACTGATTTTTTTTTCAGCATTTCGAATAATTGTCACTGGTTTCTGATCATCTACCAAGAGCTAGGTCTTTAATTTTCTATTCATCCCTATTTGCCCTTCTGTTTCTTTCACCATTTCTATGTCTTTTTGTTAACATCTCTTGCTCGGTGTATTACTCCCATAATTCATCAGTATGCGATAAATTAACTCGAATGGAACAAGTAGAGCAACAAACATTTATTGAAGTGGGTTTTTTTGTCATATTACCTCCCATTGAATCTTAATATAGTATCAAGTATCAGACTGCACATTCAAAATTGTCGTGATAATATCCTTTGAAACTTAAATTTATGTCACAGTTTGAATCTAGACAAAACTGACAATTTATTAAAGGTCTATCCTCTTTTCAAGAACTTAAATAATAAATTCTTGGACTTTTCGTCAAAAACGGCATCAAAGTAAATCAACGAGTCCATGATTCTTTATAGTCAGACATGGCAAACTTTGTGGTTATTGGGTACGCTACAAAATTTCGGTCCTAGTCGAAAACTATGGATGTCAATTTGCCAAATATAAACCAGGCACTTCTACTGTAAATGGAAAAGTGGTAATGGGCTGCATTTGTATCGATATTGAATCTCACCTTCATATACTAGAATTTTGTTTTGGCATAAAATTTCAAAATCTCGTTCCTCTGGCCCATTTCTCAATAAAAATTTCTATTACCACATGTTTATAGAATCTCATTTCGTTAGGCTTTAAACGCTTTACGTCTGCACAAGTTCCAAGTTAAAAAACATTGTTGGCAAGGATACCTTATAGATTAGTAGATAGGTTACTTGAATACATGTTTTATTATACTGGTACAAATTGTACACAGGTATTTAAAAAATAAAAGTTTTAAAGAAAACAAAGATAAATTAGCTCAGACAACATTCAATGAAATCAGTGACTGCATTTCCCTATCTGCATTGCCACCAAATTCAATAAAAAGCTATGCTTTCATCTGCTGTTTTTCATACTTTTCTCAAAAATTCCATACAGGCAAAATTGTCCTTAATTGGACACGATATGTCGCACTTTTATTATTATCTTTGTTCAGTACCGACACTTCAGACTTCAACCAAGTGCTATTTCTTAAATATATCTGTTTGTCAGGGCGCGCTCAATGAAATATGCTTTACCGCTTAATAATGCCATAAAATAGATTAAGGAAGGGTTTTCCTCTTAGCAACCCAACCATTCTAATAGAAATTGTTATTATCACAACTGGAATAATTTTAAAATCAAGAAGAAAGGTTTGTTTGAAAGTATGTGAAATTGGAAGATTAAATTAAAATGTCATGCACTTCAGAAAAAAATATTAAATAATTCACTTTAACTTCAAATAAACAACACAAAAATATTTAACCTTAGTAGTCAAAATAATTACATTCAGCACGAAATATTTGATGGCAAACAACAACAAAATTACAGGATCTTACTTTAAAAGAAATCTTTAACAATATATAGAACATAATGAAAACTGAAAAATAATTTTTAACATTCAATGCGAAATGTGTCAGAACTACATATAAATAACTTATTTTAATCCTAATGAATCATGCAGCGGTTGTTTCGTCACACAGTACAAAAAAAAATTAACAATGTAATGTCTGATTTCAAGGCAAGGAAATACCTTTTTAAAACGGACTAATGTAAAAAAAATCTCGATTATTTCAGTGGCAAACCTTTGGTCTAAAAGAGAGGACGATCAGTTATAATTTAATAAATATCTTGAAATTCATTTTAAGTAGCAGTACATATCAATTAGCAGTTGGTACGTTTCACTTAAAAATTTGTATTTAATTTAAAGTGCTGTGTTACCATACTGGGCAACAGCGCCAAACTAGGTATTTATCCATCTTAAAATTGGAGTTTTTAATTATTTACACACCGCTAAAGATAGACATTTTTCACCCCAATCTCAACAAATTCCAATGGCTTCCGAAAATCAATTCTTACTGTAGATATTACGCAGACGTTATACAAAAAACATATTTTCCTCTTTTTTTCAAGTATTGCCTTTAAAGGTCACTCTAAAATTTGCCAGCAATAGTCTTAAACAAAAGTTTCCCCATCCTATCATAACCTTTTGGTGTAAAGTGCAAATTATCATCCCAATACTGTTCTTTTTGTTTAAGCTTCATTGCTTTAAATGGTATTTCTTTTGCTAAATCAAACAGAATCACATTTTTATTTTGTTTTGCATACTCCCTCAGTTTAGCGTTTACTTCCTTCCATATATGGGATTGTTTTCTACGTAATGGCATCGAACTCACATCTGCTTCTGGTATTGTTACTGCCACTGTTTTTACTCCTTTTTTATGAACCTCTTCATGTAACCCTCTTATCTCTTCAAACAGATCAATCCCTTTGGACCAATATAATTTGTTAAGATCATTTGTACCTCCTAAAATAATAACAAGATCAAGGGAGTGATACTTTTTTAAAAGTGCAGGTAATCGCTTTCTCATTTCCCCATGGACTTTCTCTCCACTTACACCTTCATTCTTAACTGCAAATCTTGTAAAAGGATCTTGACTGTTTAGTAACTTTGACAGTTTATCGGAATACGGATGAAATTCTAGTCCGTCGTTGTAAAATCCTTCAGTAAGTGAATCGCCAAGACACAAAATTTGTTTCATTTTTTTTCCCCATTGTCCTCGTCGTTTCCAAAGCAGGTTTTCTTTACCATGACCTAAAAAGCATGAAGAAACTAGAAATAAATAGTATTCTATTCTTAGACAAAAAAAAGTACACAGTATCAATATCAAAAGACAGTTTTTCTACTGGAAAAACACTTGTTTAAATTTGATATATTCGGCACAATACCAACTTGCTGAGGCAAAGTTAGATTTGGGATTAATCCTCAAACACAGGAAAACAATAACTCAGGGAGGAACATAATAAAAATAGTAATAACAATAATAATAATAATATAATTTTTTAAATGATAATATAGTAATAATAATAATAAACCATTTTTTCATTTTTCAACACAATGTCAAATTTCTACTTGCTGGTAGTTTACAGTGACTAGCCCGATTACAAAAAGAAAATAATCTTAAATACAATGTTGATTTCTAATGAATATATGCTAAGAATATAGAGAAAGAAAACAATAATGATAATAGCTTAGTTGAGAATAACATTACGTGGAAAATTATAAACGAGAAGAGTAGGATTGGTCCTGGTTTGAGTGCGACAACAGAAAATAAAGTAAGAACCACGAGTGATCATGGAAGAGGGTTTAGATATGAGATGACTTACAAATATGACTCTAGATTACTTTGTTGTTTCAACCTTGTTAGTAAAGGAGTTACACTTAATCCTGATACTTCTACTAATAATAATATTTAAAATATAAATAATAAAAATGACATTGACCATGAAAATAACAATGATGATGATACTAATGAGAATGACAATTATGATAATTATGATAAATATGAAAACTTATTTTAAGCATAATGATCATATTGATCATAATGTTAAAATAACAATAATAATTCTACTACTACTACTACTACTACTACTACTACTACTAACAATAATAATATTAATGCCACAGATAATCTGGACAAATTTTAAAGCATTTGACAGTGTTTTAGAAGCTTTAGGATCAAGTATGAAAGACTTAATATGAAGAGATATAATAGAAGAAGACTATAGCAAATAAACCATATATATATATATATATTCATATTTATTGAAACAAAGGCTAAGTAGCTTGCTATATTGATTTATGTTGATTAAATCAAAACTGTTTAATCAGTTAAAAATAACTTGCATAGATAAGAAGGAAAGTAAGAAAAACAGTAGAAAGTATTGGTGAGGATAATCAGGCCAAAGATAAACAAAGCTGAACGCCAAAACGGTTGAGGTTACTAAAAAAGTGTATGAGAAAATGCAACCAAATAAAGAAAAAGTAGGCTAAAGGTTAAGAAAAAAGTCATGCAAATTAAGATAGTGTGTACGCAGTAGCTAAATGTTTTTTTGTGATCCAGATACAAAAAAAATCATTCCATACTCTGTACGAAAGAGCAGTTATCAGAGACAAAGTCATGAGAGGCAAAATCAAATTTTCAGAAAGAGTCATTTTCAACGTGTGTCAGGATGATGGAAACAAAAACATCAATTTGTCCTGGGTACATTTTGTCGCCAGCCAGTACAAAGAACGCAGAGAGGCAAAATAACATAGTGGTTGTATCAGCAATAGAACGAGATAAAACAAAATTCCACTGCTCAAAATGGAACAATACATACATACATACATACATACATGCATACAAACATACATGCATATATACATACATGCATACATACATGCATACAAACATACATGCATACATACATACATGCATACATACATGCATACAAACATACATGCATACATACATACATGCATACATACATACATGCATACATACATACATACATACATACATACATACATACATCCTTACATACATATAATACATACATATAATACACAAATAAATCCATTTGAATGGTATTTCATATAATTTACTTGAAATACAACTGCCAGTTTTTTAGACGAAATGGAACAGAAAACCAATAAAAAACATCATTATAATTAAAAGAATGGTCATAGCTGAATAGACTCGCAAATGGATATTGGCCATAAACGTCACACTTTACAACTTTCGCTGTTTGATGATGTGAGGAGAATTATGTGAAATCTGCATCAGGGTAAACAATCACGTTGACAGCATGAAAAACCATTATATCATTTTACTAAAAAAATAAATTGGACTAAAAAATTGAGAGGTATACGTAATTTCCAATATGAAAGAGGGCCAATTAAAGTCAAGGGTCTGAGACATTTTTTGTACAACAATAAAATTATGGTCAGGCAAAAATTTGTAATTGGTCGCCTTCAATTAAGTGTTTTGGATAAACTTTTCCTGTGCTCTGTCATGAACACTTCGTCATAAGGTGTATATGTGACCATTGAAATAGTGTGTCTAACGCATTGCATCTCCAGCTCCCATATATATATATTCATACTCCTTCACGCAGACATACACACACAAACACAAACACACGAACACACAAGCACTAATAGACAGATACGCACTTTTACAGAACCCCCATCCTCCCAATACTTACAATAAAAAATTCAAAATACCTAAAAAAAGGAAAATACAATAAATGGTACGATGATAAAATAATCATATTAAACGCATTGACTTCGGTTTTTTGTTGCACTAATATTCAAAGCTAATATGTATTTATTAATGTATTTATATACGTGATATTGCTCAATGTATATAAAATTAATTATTAAGTGGATGTCTATTCCAAAGAGGATAACCTTTTTTTAAAAAAGAAGGTGTAAAAGTTTAGCAAAAGTCAATAATCAAACTGAACTTAGTCATTTACAGGATTTTTATCGTTGACTCCGACTAAGTAATATCGCTTGATAATCTATTTTTGAAGGAAAAAAATATCCATTAGAAGGATTAAGTCTCACACTACTTCATGCAACTCTCACGAAAATGAATGCTAGGTCTCGAAGATTATAAGTATAATCTTTCAACAGTATGATAAGACAGATTAATGGCAAAGTATCACCATGTCAAAGCAATTGTTACTCTTCTCTTCATTAAACAAGTCGTATCCAAATATTATTACTTACCAGAAACGCAGAAATCTTCAAATAGAAAGCAAATAATTACAAAGAGGTATCTGCTAGAAATTTCTCGACAGTACATTATTTTATTTGTCAGCATGGAATTTTAACTTTGAATTTCGTTTTTTGTTTTCCTATTGTTTTACATTTTTCACAAATGTTGATATCTTTACGCGGTGGAAGACAAAAGTTGGTTAACCAAGCATGTGATTAGAAATGGTCGAAAACAGGTAAAGAGTCTCCTGTGAATGCCTACTTGAAAAGAAAACAGATTTGAGGTTAATATTTCTATGTACAAAGGAAAACATTTTTTGTTCCCCTTTTAATAAAACTGCAAAGTAATCTGGAGTTAAAAGTGTTGGTTTTCTTGTCAGCGGAAAAATCACTGGCTTCGTTTCTCTCCCCCTTACTGGCACACACACACACACACACACACACGAACACACATTCCCAATCCACTTGAAATTTCTTTCATTGAGCAGAAGGCAACAATGAAGGGAGATCATAAATCAAATGCAAAAGATAAGAATATTTTGATTGCACCAAAGAAAAATTGTTCTCGTTATGAGCAGGTAGCTGTCGAATCCAAGTGGTAGCATTACTAGGCTTGTTAAAAGTTAATATATAGTACAGATAATAAAAAGGATCAATGAGTAGATAAGTAGACATAGTATCTGTATATTGCTTCTTTGTGCTCATACATATAAAATATAATATATTATATATATATATATATATATATATAAAGAATATTATTGAATGGCTCAAATCGATCGAAAACAAGGAATCATACTCATTCATACAAATGGACATTAAAGATTTTTACCCGTCCATTTCCAAACAACTGCTGAATGAAGCGATCGATTTCGCAAAACAACACACCACAGTCAGTGATAAAGATTTACGTACGATTTACCACTGTAGAAAACCACTTTTGTTCTTCAAAGACGAAGCATGTGGAAAAAGTCAATTAACGACTGTTTCGTCGTCACCATGGGCAGTTTCGATGATGTGGAGATATGTAAACTAGTAGGACTTCTAATTTTACACAAATTTTCGAATTTGACGAACAAAAGTGACATAGGGCTTTATCGTGATCACGGTCTAGTGATTTTACGCAATTCTAACGGCCCATCCACTGATAGGATGAGAAAAGATATTATCCGGATCTTCAAAGGGATCAATCTGCAAATAGAAATAGCCAATGGACTCCGTTCTGTCAACTTCCTCGATATA
Source organism: Morbakka virulenta (assembly GCA_003991215.1). Taxonomy (NCBI): domain Eukaryota; kingdom Metazoa; phylum Cnidaria; class Cubozoa; order Carybdeida; family Carukiidae; genus Morbakka; species Morbakka virulenta. The sequence goes on along the minus strand of RDPX01000047.1, from coordinate 2,381,552 downwards.
ACTATGGATCTACCTACGAACTCATTTTGTCCGTACACGAAACCCAATGGCTGCCTTCTCTATGTAAATAAACCTTCAAACCACCCTAAAAGAGATCCTTAATCAACTACCGAAATCAATTTCCAAAAGACTTTCACAAAACTCATCAAATGAAGCAATTTTTAACGAATCAAAAACCACCTATGAAGATGTATTGAAAAAAAGTGGATACCACGATACCAAGCTGAATTACAATCCAGACCCGGCACACACCAGAGGGAGAAATCGGCCAAAAAACATCATATGGTTTAACCCGTTATTTATCAAAAATGTTTCTACCAAGGTCGTATGCAGATTTCTGAACCTAGTTGATAAACAAACATTTTCCACTATTAAGCCGTCCACACAAGCTTTTTAATCGCAACAATACGAAAGTGAACTACAGCTGCACCGATAATGTTGGGAAAATCATCAATTCCCACAATAAAAAGATATATTAGACGAAGATTGATTAGACGCAGTCACTATGTAACTGCAAGAAAAAAGATGAATGCCCTTTGGACGGTGACTGTAGAGAAAAATCAGTCATATATAAATGCGAAGTTACTGCGCCGGAAGTCCAGAAGAAAGTTTATATTGGGTTGACCGAAAAAGATTTCAAGACAAGATATAGCGGACAGAAGCAATCACTAAGAAATGACAAGTACAGAAACAGCACAACCCTTTCATCGTATGTATGGGGCCAGAAAGAAAAGAACATCACCCATACCATGAAATGGCCGGTAATAACTCACGTGCAACACTTTTCAGACAAATCGAAAAAGTGCAACCTTTGTTTGCGGGAAAAGTTCGAGATCCTTAATTACGCTAACAAAGAGGAACTGTTGAACAAGCGTAGTGAACTCATTGCAAAATATGGACACTTGAATAAATTCCTGTTAGCTAATTATAAATCAAAGGACTGGGTGTGATAAAGCATTTAAAAAATCTTTTTATTACTGCATATTCAATTGTACTAATTATGTCAATCCCATGAGGGTAATTTTATTTCTTTTGTAATTTGTTCTAGCTATAACTTGATACGCTAGAGAAATATGTTCATTATGTTTAGCTGACGATTGTAAAAACATGAAACTGACAGTTCTAAACTAAGTTGATTTTTGTCGCCCACCATATGATAGCTCTAATATCCTTGTATTATTGAGCACTGTCGATAGCTAAGAATTACTTCGATACTGATATCTATATATATATATATATATATTTGTGTAATTTGTGTATTCGTATCAACAAGTGCTTAATGCATACATACAGAGCAATATATATATATATATATATATATATATTGCATACAGTACTCTTTCGCCCTTTGTGGGCTCATCGGTGCAGCACAGAGCTTCGGAAACATAACTCTCTGGCCATGTTGCCGGAGCAAACACAGCTTAAAGAGTTATTGTGGGATCCTGTCAGAGTGCTCAAACCACGCATGGGCAGTGAGCATTGCATTACGCTAACAACAGGTTCCCATCTCAGATAGAGTGCTCAACCAAACTTTCGTAAGGGAGCGTTATACTCAATCTGCAATCCTTTATTTAGCCCTTTATATATATATATATATATATATATATATATATATATATATATATATATGTGTATGTGTATGTGTGTATGTATATATGTAAGAGCACAAAGATGCAATATATATAGTTTTTTTTTTCTTTTTCATACATCCCTCGTGGTAAGCAGAGACATATGTAGCTCTTAATGAGCAATCAAAAAAATTTTTTTTAAAAAAGACACCTACCAATGAATCATCGATCGATCAGATTGACAGAGAAGAAAACAGGATTATTGCGCAAGCGCAAATGCAAGACAACAAAGTTACATTCTAAAGGCAGGGTAAATGGAAGACTGATTCTTTTGATAAACTTGGGTTTTTAATTTTTTATTTTCTTATGTTTTATTCTTGTTATTTATTTTTATCTTTTATAATTTTGTTTTTGTGTCTTTATCTTTCTGGGGAGACATTTTCTCTTTTTTCTTGTATACTTTGTTTTGCTAGTACAGGAGGTTATGACAGATACGTGTGCATATTGTGTTATAGGCATTCCTCTTGTATTTTTTAGAATAAGTTGTTGTTATGGATCAAAATCACATTCAAGTTTGTAGGTCACAATAGATACAAGTAACGTGATATTTTGGGATAATTTAGTGCAGATTTGCCGTTGGTTTCATTTACTAATGAATTTTCTCAATATTTCTCTCGTCTCTTTAGTACGCCCAGTCAAGGAGGTCAGAAATCTCTAAAGGTTGAAACAAGCCAATCTGGAAGTTGTTAGTTTATGTATGTATGTATGTATGTATGTATGTATGTGTGTATGTGTATGTATGTATAAGTCTATTCAATAAAGGATAAATCGATAAAAACTATGTAACTGAGATGTAATAATAGCAACATTACCAATAAAGGATTCACATGGGTCATTTACAAGAAGAGAGCATGTTTGTATGCATGCCTGCCATCAATAATAGTTCAATTATTCTAATCATTACTAAAAAGAAAACATCGATATCTTTACCGATAAATGAAGCAAAATAAATTTAATAATTGACTCTTCCAAGTTTACATTGTTAAATACCCTACTCTATATCTATTTATAAAAATTCATTTAAATATAAAAGTAAGGAGACATACAAGGTTAAACTGCAAGAGAGATAATTTAGTAGACATCTGTGTAGACAGATGAATAGAAAAATGGATAGGTATTAGTGAATCAATGTCACTGTCAAGTCAGCTGAAGCGTTTTAGATTTGCTATGTTTATTTATAAAATATGTTATTTTTTGTATTTTTCATCGTCAAAATATCTGTTACATAAATCTGTTTTTGTAGTAGTCAAAGAAAAAGATGAGTTACTCTAGTATATACAATATAACTCCAGTTTTATAAGGAAGGTTTTTAATTCTTTCTTTCTTAACTCATTTCAATTCTGAACAATAGCTGAAACAGATAGTCAATAAAAAAACCACATACGGATGTTAAAACAGCTAAGATACTAATACAGGGAAAACAATACCTAACATTTACTCACCTTACCAGGTGTGTGATTTCTACCAAAGTGCAATTATTGAAGTGACATCGTTTCCTATGTAAGACACCAGCTCTTAAATAAATTTACAGTGTAAAATATAATTTTTTCTTGAACTTTCTGAACGTAAAAGAGTGGTGACAGAACAGTTTTTGTTAAAAACGACAAAATGAGCTAAAAGAATCACTTATATGACCTATCAACAAAACACAGTTATTAACTATTTTGCTTCATGGTGTCCTTATGTTTGAAATGTTTAACTTCTCTTTTTGTCTATATGTATACGAAATCCTTCAAATTAAGTTTTAGAGAAAATTCACTGATGTTGTACATGAAAAATAACAAAAAATAACAAAATCCCTTTTATTCGTTACCAATAATTAATAATTAATTAACTTTAAGATACCTGAACCACAGGGACATTTTTAAACACTGGTATTATTATTATTATTATTATTATTATTATTATTATTATTATTTCTATCTTTATAGAGGATGATACAATTCACTTATTTACAATAAAAATATAATAAACACTGCTGTCAACATGTGTCCTCTAAATGGATTATTTATGGGTTATGACCATCAGTCCTAAAAGATACCTCTACCTGGTTATATTTGCTGTTTATCTATCTGGTCATTTGTTTATAGCATAAATATTATATAGTGTTGTCAAATTTTGTACACTTACCTTAAAATGTCAAAGTATTGATCTTGAAAAATCCCTAGTAAAGTTTTCAAATTTCTCCAGGGATTTTTTACCAAGGAACTTTACAGATTCATTAACACCAAGTATTGTGCATAAAAACTTGAAGGTACAAAATTTAAGCCAACCGTATTAAAGCACAATTGCGAAACTTGATGACTGTACAGAAATAGCAATAAGAATGACAGTGTTCATAGGAAAAATAAATAATAAGAGTAAGGAAAACACTACTTTCGCTGACGAAGATAAATCCTTTGAACATAACAAAAACTATGTAAATCTTTTGCTGATAATTAAGTTGACAATGATGGTGACAAGATGGAAACATTTATCTGTTGGAACCCTAATCTGAGGTTTTGTGGTATGTATCCCTTTCTGCATTGATTTATGTAAAGAAGGCTGTTTTGTTTAAATTATCGGTGGAATTCGTTTGCAGACATTTTTGTCGACGTCTTCATCAAGGTTGCCGAAACCTGTTAGGAAAAATCGATCTTAATTGACGCAGTAAAGATTGTAAAAGTAATAACAACAATAATAATAATAATAATAATTAAATATTAATAATAATAATGTAATCATAATATCTTTTATTTACACATTTAACATATTCAGCAACAAAGCTGTCTATGAGAATCTGACCCAAAAAAACGAAGAAAATTTTGAAGTTGCACATAACCAAAAAAATGAATAAATAAACGTATGTATACAGTAGTTTATGAATAATATTTATTAGACAGTATTTAATCATTTAACTAAATAATAGCTTTTAGTAATAATTTGTCTTGTTTTTAAGGTAAATTAGATCTTATTTTAACTAAGGTTTTAAAAAAGGATGATAAAAAGAAATAGTTGGTACTGGTGTAAAGTCTAGCTGAATGTTTTCAGACGAAATAAACTATTACTGAAAGATAGTAATATATTTAATGAAATTACTTATGACTCTAAGAGTAATACATTTAGATATAACTTTAGGGATCAACCACAGAGTAAGTTACACGTTCTCTCTGGATTGTTTGCTATCCGTCACGAAGCATTTGACAGAATCACCTTGGCAATTATAACTGAGAAAGCTAGCTTTTGATGAACAGGTGTTATTTGTTCAGTCCTCAGTCATATGGAGTAAAAAGGTACTGCAATATCTTTGCTTGCTAAATGAACAGCAGAGTTTTACCAATGGATATCTATCATTTTGTAGGAGAAATAAAAATTTCAGTAATTATTACATATTTATGTACAGTATTGACATTTTTAGTTAAAATAAAGGCGGATGTCCTGGATATAAATTTAAATAACTTTAAGGAAGAAGTCTTTCAAAGTAGTGATGCATGGATAGTATATATCTTTACAGATACTGCTGATATCAAGGAGTTATCTCAACAAGCAGTTCATATGAGTGGAACAATAAAGTTTGGGAAAATAAAGTACGATGAGTTTGTGAAGTTTCTCAAAAAAGAGGTAAGTAAGGCTTATATATATGTGTGTAGATTGAGAGAGAGAGAGAGAGAGAGAGAGAGAGAGAGAGAGAGAGAGAGAGAGAGAGGCAGAGAGAGAGAGAGAGAGAGAGAGAGAGAGAGAGAGAGAGAGAGAGAGAGGGT
>RDPX01000047.1:2313859-2376163 GCA_003991215.1 Morbakka virulenta | reverse complement strand
AGAGAGGAGAGAGAGAGAGAGAGAGAGAGAGAGAGAGAGAGAGAGAGAGAGAGAGGCTTAGAACTTGGTTTTCAGTTTATCAAAATTAAATTCGATACGATATTGACCGCACCTCTTGTGTGTCAATAGTCCATGACCAGCTATCTAATGTTTCGAAATTGTTTTAGCCATTTAAGATGTCTGGCATAAAGAAGGTATGATATGAAGGATCGTAAATACCTCCGTTAATTTACTTTGTCTAGAAAACCGGCTGCACTGGATCTTTAAATCAAACAATTGGATGAGCAATAACTGTTACTGCGGAGTTTTATGATACAAACAGGTCTTAATATCATTTTTTCAACATAAACCGGTTGAAGGTTGTAAAAAGTAAGCTGTTGAAATATTAAAGAAAAAGGATAAAATACTGCTCAAATAAGTTGTACATCAAATTTCATAGCCTGATTCAATAAGTATTAGAGTACCTGACATAAAACCATGAGTAAAGTATGAGTTCGCAAAGGCTTCAATGAGAATGGGAATGTCGTAAAAGATTGCTTTCCAAGTTGATACATCGTGGAGCTGGAGACTATAAGTGAATAGGCAAGACAACTACCCTCCTGCTAATATCATTTATACCTCACATATTTTTAACTCCAAGGTAACAATATCAGTAGGAAGATCATCTATTCCTATTTATAATTATATCTACTTATAATTATAATTACTTATAATTACTACTTATAATTACTACTTATAATTACTTATAATTATATTTACGTCAACAACTGAAAGCGCGTGGCTTAAAATGTGAGGAAGACAGAAAACGATACAGGAAACTCCATGGAATCATTCAGAAAAGATGCAGAAAGGACAAAGATGAGTTTATACAAATGAAATGTCAACAGCTAGAACAGGCAAGTGTAAACAATAAATCCAAAGAACTGTATGACACTGTTAAGTGTATCACGAAAAAACGCGTCCCTCGTCTGAATGTTATAAAGAATGAGAGAGGCGAGGTTCTAACAGGGAGTGACGAAATCAAAACAAGATGGAAAGAGTACTGTGAGCAGTTGTATAAGAGCACAGATGACGCTGAGGATTGTACATTGGAGAAGGACTATGAGGATGAACCAGACATTTTATTGTCAGAGGTTGAGTGGGCAATGAATAAGATCAAGGATGGAAAGTCACCTGGGGCTGATGATATTCCCATTGAGCTGTTAAAAGCAACACATGAGGAAGGTATACTGTTAATGCACAAACTATGCAATATGATCTGGAAAACAAAGAAATGGCCAGAAGATTGGACGAAAGCAGTTTTCATCAAGTTACCGAAAAAAGGCGACATCCGAGAATGTAAAAACAACCGCACTATATCATTAATTATACACGCGAGTAAAATTATTTTGTATATAATACTCAATAGAATGCAGACGACTGTGAATCGTGAAATCCCCCGTGAACAAGCTGGTTTCGTGGTAGGACGTGGCACGCGTGATCATATAGCCAATGTACGATGGATCATAGAGAAGGCTAAAGAAATGGGAGTAACACTATATCTCTGTTTTATAGACTATGCTAAGGCATTTGACTGTGTCCAACATAGCACATTATGGTCGGTTCTACATGAATTCGGGGTGCCCATGCACATCATTGAGCTTATCAGAAACCTATACAAGACACAAACTTCAACTGTACGAACAGAAAGTGGTGATAGTGAGCCGTTCAGTATAGAGAGGGGCGTTCGTCAGGGATGCATTCTGTCTCCTCAGTTATACAACCTGTACGCGGAGCAGATTATGCGTCAAGCGCTTGGCGATTGTGATAGTGGCGTAAAAATTGGAGGAGAAAAAATTAACAACCTTCGCTATGCAGACGACACTACATTGATAACATTGAGCTCTGAGAGCATGCAAGAACTATTGGAAAAGGTCAGGGTTGCAAGCGAACGGAGAGGTCTTTACCTAAATGTGGATAAAACCAAAGTGATGGTAGTTGGCGATGCAATAAATTCGAATATAATATGCAATGGGATACAAATACATGTTGTGGAAGAATTTAATTTTCTTGGATCAATGATAAGTAACCAAGGAGGAAATAGTAAAGAGATAAGAAGGAGACTCGCTATGGCAAGATCAACAGTTACAACGCTGACCAAGATCTGGAAAGACCGCGGTATATCTACAGTGACAAAAACTCGTTTGATGAAATCGTTGGTGTTTTCTATAGCCTTGTATGGATGTGAGAGCTGGTCACTAAAAGTGTCTGACATTCAAAAAATTAGTGCATTTGAGTTATGGTGCTGGCGGCGTCTCCTTAGAATACCATGGACAGCGAAAAAGACAAATGAATTTGTTTTGAACTCAATAGGAAATCCAGATAGTCTTACAAATGAAGTTCAACGACGGAAATTATGTTATTTTGGTCATATATCTAGAAGAGATGGTTCCAACTTGGAGAAATTAATCATGCAAGGAAAGGTTGAAGGGAGTAGGAGACGAGGAAGACCACCGAGAAGATGGATAGATGGGGTGAAGTCAATAATGAATATGAACTGGCAAGAACTTAACAACACATGTCAGGATCGCGAAAAGTGGCGAAAACTGGTCAGAGAGGTCACTAAAGGTCGATAACGATCTACAGACTACGACGACGACGACTACTTAAAAACAAATATTTTATATTTAAACAATCCATCCAAGGTATTAATAAAATCATTTCCTGTTTAATTGATTCAAGCTTACATACAGAGAATAATACCCAAAAATATTTTTCCTAAGTTGGTACTCTAGAATTAGGGGTAAAGCCTATTTGAAAAGACACCTTTCTTTCAATGGAAATCAAAAGGTTGTTAATTAATTTCTTTCCCTACAAAAAAAACAAGCCATTTCTTTATCCTTTTCAGTGGCTTTGATGCGACACTTAAACCAACAGCTGATCGCTCGGTACCTTTAATACTTTCTTTGTGATATACTTATTCCGTGACCTCTTAGGACCCTAAGTTTGTTCTTATGGTACCCAAAGAAACTAAATTGAAGTTAGTTAGTCAAAAAACCCACATATTTTATAGGGATTAAACTTTCGAAGACTACGTCTAAATTCTGTGAATGAACAGAAGAATTGCCAAAGGAAGCTGGAACAGAAAATAAATAAATCCCTCAATTTCAGAGTATCAATAAACAGTAACATCTCTTGTTTTATCATGTACACTGTACATAGATTTTTCTATCAATTAGTTTATTTTGCCTTATTATCATAACATTAACCTTCTTTATCCATGGTATCCTTTTCTGACCTCTTTAGGATGTACCAGCAAGAAACTATATTATGGACAATTTTAGAGTATATCCTTATGGTCAATCCATCCATAAACAAAGGAAATGGCAGAACCATTACAATTTACAAAGTGCTATAGAAAATGCAATGCAGTCAATACCAGATACATCAACCAAGATGCCTGATGACATTGTAAAGCATCAACAGGAATTAAAAAGTCTCTTTCAGAAATCATATGCAAACTTGGTACCTACTATACCAGTTATATACATCACAGGTACATTTCTAAATTTATTGTACTTCAGCTTTCAAAACCAGTATAAATATAATTGTTTTTATAGTTTTCAGTTTAAACTAACTGCAATTTAAGAGTATTGAAAAATAATACAAGGAAATAACTCCATTTATAACATGCTATTAAAAGTGTTGTTATTAAATTATCCAAGATTTCTGACTAGGAGAAATCGACATTCTGCTTTCCAAAGGCTTCACCTTACCACTTACCTTTCCAACTTTTTTCCAAAATTAGAAAAATGTGTTGATAAGACAAATAGTAACATTCAGGAGGAAATTATTAATTTGGCCAATTCGAAAGAGATGAGAACTGTATTACACCAAAGGATAATGTTTCAGAATTAGTTTTATGGTAGCATTTGGTGTCTTTACATATTTTCAATTCTGAATTTCTTGACAAGAGCTTTTTCACGAATGGAAGGGATATGTATTGCTTACCTAACTGGATCTCTGGCTTTCTGCTTTCCTCTCTTTTTTATTTTGTATGCCCTCCCTCTTATTGGTTTGTTTATCTTTCTTTTATGTTTTTTCTTTCCTTTCCTTTTCTTTTCTTTTCTTTTCCTCTCTCCCTCTCTCTTTCTCTCTGTCTACCTGTCTGTCTCTCTTTCTTACTCTTTCTCTCTCCCTCTCTCTCTCTCTGTCTCTCTCTCTCTGTCTCTCTCTCTCCCTTATTTCCATCTTGCTCTCTCTTTCCTTCTGCCTCTCCTATTTTCTTTTTATCTTCCTTTTGCTTCATCACAAGGTCTCAGCAACCTCTTCTACTATTACCATTACTACTAGTACTTCTTCTAACATCATCCTTCCTTGTCTTTCTGTTAGTATACTAGCTACTCAGACTATTACCTTTTCATAGTTTTCGGGTTTTTTACATTTTGATTTTTTGATCTCCACGTCTTTACAGTCTTTAAAAACTCGTACACCCTTTTAAATACTTCTTCAAGATACTGATAAATGATAATCTCAGCGTGTGTTGTAGGATTGGGTTGCCTCTTTATATATATAGTATAAGTAGCAGTTGCTTATAATTTTGTACAGGACGATATACAGCTGGTAAGTATATCGATCGACTCTTCTCATCTATTGAATCGACACGTCCGTATGACAAATTGACAAATAAGACAGCAACGTACAACACTAACGAACGTCAAACAGTAACGAAGGGTGGCGGGAGTTCCAAAGAATTTCTTACTAAGCGATTATGTTCATGATGAAGACAACTGGTACTTGATTTATGACAAACAGCTGAACACTTACATCTGATCTTTGACAAGCAATAGAAAAATGTCTGCTGAGATCAGACAGTGGAAGAAAGAATAACAAAATCCACTATATAAAATGGTGATTCAGTATTGGTAAGCATAGCATTAAGCTTTAAACGAAACTAGTAATGTCATTTTTTTTTACAAAATGGACAATGAAAATTCATGTTTAACAGAATTTTGAAACTGAGACCAGATGTTTAAGGGTACAAGTTCAAGACAAGTGTGAATATTCAGTGGGATGACGACATTTGCATAATTGGAACCCTAATCACACAACAACCAGTGTTTCACACCTAATAACAAAAATTCTGCCATTGATTATCAGGAATTTACAAAATAAATAAAAGGAAGGATTGTTTGTCGCTTTTATCAAGGTGTTACAATTAGCAGGGAAGGTGCAGTATATATATATTGATAAGGAGGTTTGAGAATTTGATAATTCTTGAGCAACTAAGCTTTAAACATTTTTTCAAGCTGTTACTTCGATTATTATGAGGAAATATATAGTTCTCTGTTCTCTAAGGTCCACTTGATTAGGATTTTATTAACAATTTTAAAACAGTTTTTCCAAAGTACTTTGTTACCTTAAAGTTTTGGTAATATTTTTATGAGATTGTTTACATTAGATCTCTTTATGTTTTAATGGAGCCAAAATATGCTTACAAGTGAAACAAAAATTGTAACAATAAAAATACATCGAAAACATAAGGTTAAATTAATGTATTTTTATGAAAAACCAGTAACTTTATAAATAGATGCGTAAAATTACTTTAACATAATCTACGTATAAATTTGGATTTAATCCAAGACTACCTAGAATCAGACGCCCAACAACCCAGGAGAGGTATCTTCTAATATCTCAAAAACATCCTCTCTGAACTCCTTCACACCGGTATAAATCAGACCACGTGATCTAGTTTCAAATAGTTCCCATAAATGAAAAATGATTTCTGTACATGACATCAATTTTGTGTTTATTCTCAAAGGATTTTATGAAAACCATTTAACGGTACTACTATTAATTCATAAAAAGCTCTTCAACTTATTAAACCCTAACAATTGTGTAAAGTAATGTTTGAACAGGCCAAACTTTTATTGTTATTTTATTTTAACCAATAAAAATTTGAGAAGAAAAAAATTCTTGCTTATTGCTAATCAGGGTTAAACAGTCTTTGTTCTACTTTAAAAACAGTAACTTATTTTTACCTGTATTGTTTTTTGATAAATAATTAAAGTCAATTTAAAGTGAAAACAAGAAAGATTGATAACTGGTAAAAATTTCACTTGAAAGCTTATAGATCGTGCGAAATAAAAAATATTTCCGTATGGTCAAACTAATATAACATACTAAGTATCATATAATAAAGCAATAAACTAATTATACCAGACTTATATTTCAAGCATCATTTATGACCAAGTACCGGTTTGTTTAATTTCAATCTTCTTCCACTAATTCTGTTACTACTACTGTTGCTACTACTACTACTACTACTACTACTACTACTACTACTACTACTACCAGTATTACTATTTCTACTACTATTTCTACTACTGTTTCTACTTTTTCTTCTTTTTCTTCTTCTTCTTCTACTACTACTACTACTACTGTTTCTACTACTGTTTCTGCTTCTTCTTCTTCTTCTTCTTCTACTACTACTACTACTACTACTACTACTACTTCTATTACTATTACTACTACTGTTTCTACTTCTTCTTCTTCTTCTTCTACTACTACTACTACTACTACTACCACTACTACTATTACTATTACTANTAACTGCGCAAAATCTTTCTTCTTCTGCTTCTTCTTTCTTCTTCTTCTTCTACTACTTCTACTACTACTACTACTACTATTACTACTACTACTACTATTACTACTACTGTTTCTACTTCTTCTTCTTCTTCTACTACTACTACTACTACTACTACTACTACTACCACTACTACTATTACTATTACTACTACTATTACTACTACTGTTTCTACTTCTTCTTCTTCTACTACTACTACTACTATTACCACTACTACTATTACTATTACTATTACTATTACTACTACTGTTTCTACTTCTTCTACTACCACTAATATTATTGATGTTACTACCACTGCTAGTGCTACTACAACAAGTACTAGTACTATAACTACAATTACTGCTTTTACTCCTGTTACTACTACCACTAGTACTGCTACTATTACTACTGCTACTACTACCATTACTACTAGTAGTAATAATAATAATAAAAAGGAAAAGAATGATACTACTATCAATTAGTAATTAAAACAATAACAAATATACCAATATAATCATAGCAACAATAAATAAAAGATAATTGAATAAGAAGAAAACCACTAAAACCACACCCTTTTTAATATTTGTAGACTTCACGACCTTCAACTACTAGAAATCAAATTTCGTATTCAGAATTTTAGTGTACAATGGAATATTTTCCCTTGGTTTTTGATTAATGCAACTGTCGTGTCAATGTATGAGCTGGCTAGAAAAGACTAATTTGTAAAAGTATACGTCAGAGGCAGATTACTGCATTTTATTTAAGTATGGGTCTTCAATTTAAAAGAAAAGTAGAGGCCAGCCACAACAAGGCCTAGACATCTAAAACGTTGTTAAGAAAGTTTTCAAACCAAAACTAGGTTAAAAGACAAAGATAAAACCATTTCATCCGAGCAAATAAACTAGGAATGTAAAATAAATAATGCAAACCAAAGGCAGATAACTAGACTAATAAACTAAGATTCTTTGCATTTTTTCAACTCAGGAAATAAGTGCCTCACAAAAGATTTATCCATTAAGATTACCTCCGAAAAGGGCTTCTCCTCAAGATTGCAACCGTATCGTATGACTATTGGAGGGCATTTTCGTAGGTCATCAGCAATGACGAGAAACTATTGACGGAGACAAAGTTGAACAATAAGAAATTTATGCGTCTAATTACTCAGGTTGCTTGAAAATAAGAAATCAAAAAAGGGCCAACCCGACATCATTTTTCAATAAGAGATTATGAAAGAGTAGGTCTCCCAACGCTCTGTTAGATATTAAGAGGAGAATTTTTGTTAGATTAGCAGGGATGTTTTTGTAGATGACAAACTTTACTGTAACACGTTTCTTAAATGTTTATCAGTGGTTATAATAAACTTTGGTTTTTTTAGATGAAAAGATGACTCCTCCTTTCTATCGTGCTGCGGCGGTCAAGTACTCTAGTTTATTTTACTTCACTAATTTAATAAATCCGTCTGTTCAAACACTGACATTGTATAGAGCTTTGCAGCTTCCACACCTGGCTGTTTTACTGATAAAAAAAGAAGTGGATGGAAAGTTTTCCATGGGAACTGTGGTTTACAATCCAGACATTCATGGTGACATGTCATTCAAGAATGTGTCAAGATTTCTCTTTTTAGTTCACAAGGAATATTTCAAAGCCTTACCAGCAATCAAAGAAAGGAACATAAACATTGACCCTTGGTCTCTATTTAAACCATATTTTAAAGATGCTGAAGATTTGATACCAATTAGTTTACAAGAACAAAAAAATACAGAAAAGGTGAACAAAGAGTAAGTACTCAAGAAAATTTTTCAACTGAGCACAGGTTATTTAACTTGATGATAAAAAGTATTTACACCCCTAGGAAACCGGCGGTATAAAGAAGTTGCTTCTTTTAAAGGCTATTTACAAAGTGAATAAATCTACTTTTTCTTTTCGTTTTTTATGATACCTGGCCTTGGCTTTTTTTCTATTCCTCCAAATCTTTGTGTGGTCTGTAAAAAAGATTTTCCAATTTACAAAAAGAGATCTTCCATTGCTTATGTCAGTAACATCTGAATTCTACAAAGCACATTTGCTAATGTTGAAAAATATGTACCAGGCGCGTTTTGTAAAAATTAAGAGACAACTGCATGCTTGAGCTGATGCAGTTGTAGGGAATGTTTGAAAGTAACAAAAGTCAGCGCCTGCGCAGTATGATTAAGGGGATTAAAAAGGCGTACTTTATGATACGAGAGTAAGCATGGTTGGCGCATAAGAACTCGATGGCTGTGTTTTCTGTTTAACTAATTCTGCAGAAGAATGTAGCAACAGAAGAACAGGTTCTAAAGGAAATCCTGTAGCACTGCTTTTTTCATGCAACTTTGCAAAATTCATGAAAGATTTTAGGTTAAGGGTAGGTTTAGGAGCTGGCCTCCTTCTCTGATATGAAAATGGCAAGATTGATTCAGGCAAATTACTATAACAGCCTTGTATTTTGACATAAAAATCAAACTGAAGTAAAGTTTAAAGCAAGTAAAACATGACATTAAACAGCCATGAATATCGTCTCCTTTCGGCCAGTTATGTCGGGTCAGCCGCTCGACACGTCCTTCTCCACTCTCCTCGATCTTGCCACGTTGCATTCCTTGCCCCAACGCTCTTCATGTCTCTTTCGACCACATCCTTCCAGCGGAGCCTCTGCCTTCCTCTACTTCTCTTCTCAGAATTGTTGGTTATCTCAAAACGAAGTAAAGGAGAGAATTATAATACCTGATGGTATTTCAATATTGCATAAGCTAGATGTGTATCTACAACAAATTTCAAAATCTATTATAGTATTACTCGTTAACATGTACATGGAATGAGCAAAATCCTGAAGTTAGTTTTTGAATACTATTGCTTACTTTACTCTAATTGCATTTCAAAATCCTGAGTTATTCTCAAGAATATTATTTTACAAGATGTCAGATTTTCTCAAAAACTAAACGAGAACGTCACCAGTTGAGTACATAGTCCAAAAAAGTAATAGTAATAACAACAGCAATTCCCTAATAAGCCCTCTTAGATTTTCCCACTTATAACTCCTAGTAGTTGCAAGAAATGTATGTGTAAAGAAGAAGGTAGTCCCAAGCTTGTAGGTAAGCAAGAAAAAGCAATATTGCTTTGTTTCTAATTTCAGTAGGTGTATCATGATAAAAGCCAAGCCATTGCATAAAGTTTAATTTTTTTATATTCCATGGAAGACTGCTAGGAAAATGTGGTTCTCAATCTATTGATTTGACTCCCTAAGACGAGATGGCTAAAATAGGCTAACATGCCATCAAACACAATATTTGGTAAGCTTGAAACAACCACAATGTAGTATGTTCGTCGCCAGAAAGCAAGGTTAACTGTAGAACTAGCTGTAAAGGGCAATATGAATAGATTAACGCCAACTGTAGTCTTTAAGGGCAAATAACAGAAGTGTTAGACATTGAGACAGTGTTTGGGAGAGTGCTTGGTAGCTTTAAGTAAGAAAGAATGGAAATAGATCAACTCTATTTTCATTCTGTTTTCATTTCTTTAACATCTTCCAGCTTAAAATATCCGTATGTGTATTCTTTAAACCAAACGTTTATTCATATTGGGTGCAAAGAGACCTGATACAAATGACTTAACTGTGGGCTACACGAAGTATATTCATACCCCTCGCGCTTGTCGCAATTATATTTTTAAGAACATTTGCATTGACCATTATCTTTCAATACGATATTGCAATGAATTCTGGGTGCTTGGCAGAAGATGTCTCCTTAGGTGTTACGTTTTTTTAAAAAATTAAAAGTTGATGATAGCTTTCGATGGAAACAAAGATAACAAACTTCATTGCTTCAGTGAGTATCAGCCTTGCAGCAATGAAGTTGAAATGCTGAGGCAGCGGATTGAAAATATGTACTGAACTAAAGGCCTTCGCTTTGTAAACGCCGCCTATAACCGCTCCGAAGTTCACCCCTCGAGTTACAATCTATAATTAGGTAAACGGTTGTGGTATTGATATAATGAGGTAACAATGACTCCGTTCAATCTGTCAGACTACTTTGTTTGCTATATAAATAAGTGTTTATTTATTTGAAATCGTTAATCTGCTTTAGAGGTGTTATTTTTCCCATTCATTAAAGCGTGTATAATAATAATCATTTGAAATGTTGTGCTCCATTTCATACTTAACTAGCCGATCTTTCAAAATAAAAAATGTTTTATGTTATTAGGCACAACCTATAATTAAATGCCAGATTAGGACAAGGAAGACAAATTATAAAAAATCTCTCTCAGATATGGAAAAGTAGAAATGAATCATTAAATTCAAAGCTTAGGTTGTTGAAAACACTAGTGTGGCCAGTAGCAACGTATGTATCTGAGACTTGGACGATAAGAAGAAAAGAAGCCAGAAAGATTGAGGCTTTTGAAATGTATGGTTACCGCAGAATACTTAGAATCAGCTGGAGACAAAGAAGAACCAATCGGTCTGTAGTGGAGGAACTCGGAACTAATTTGAGCCTTCTAACCAATATCAAACAGAGCAAGCTTAGATACTTCGGACACATCACAAGGAAGAAGAACCTAAGCACAGTTGTTCTTCAAGGGAAAGTAGAAGGGAAAAGAAGCCAAGGAAGACAAANTGAACGGTTCAACGATCGAGTTATTTCTCTTTATAGTTGATGCTGAGTATAAACTTCTTGTTCTCTGTATATGTCTGTACTGGAGGAACTCGGAACTAATTTGAGCCTTCTAACCAATATCAAACAGAGCAAGCTTAGATACTTCGGACACATCACAAGGAAGAAGAACCTAAGCACAGTTGTTCTTCAAGGGAAAGTAGAAGGGAAAAGAAGCCAAGGAAGACAAAGAACTAGGTGGAGTGATAACATCAAGGAATGGACTGGAAGAGATATAAAAAATGCAGTAGACTGGCACAGAACCGAGTTGACTGGAGAAAAACTGTACGAGCTGTGACAGGGATCGCAACCCTCTGACCTGAGGTCGGCAGCTGATGATGATGATGATGATAATAATAACAGGTGCTGAAAAATTTCCTTTTTGAAAAATAAAGATTGATTCACGACCGTTATCAACTGAATAACCCCTCCCCGATTATACAATCTACTAGTAGAGGTTCAACCTCAGAAAATGATTTTTGATAAGTAACACCTCTGGCGATTAGTCGAGGATTTATAACATGTGAATTTTTTGTTACTGACATATTTCATCAAAAGTTTGAATATTAATTGACTCTCTTTATCAATTATTATTTTGATTGTGAATAACTGACAACGTTCAAAATATCAAAAGGTGAATCTTGGTTTATTTTCTCGTTGTCACGTTTGTAACTGACAAACCAGTTTTTCACAAAATGGTTATGGGATAGCCTTCTCCAAATTAAAGCTTTGCATTGTGATATGTTTTAGTACATACTGACGACACAGATGTACTTTAGACATGGTAGCTGATAGGGATTACCATAAATAAATTAAACAAGAAGTGCAAAGTAGGTCGGAATTGAAAATCATTCGCTCAAAAACGTTACTTTTTTATCCTATAAATTTCTCACAGAAAGAGTTTCGGAAAGGGAGAAAAAAAAGAAAGAGAACAAATACAAGAAAGGGATGAAAGAAAACAAAAGGAACCTGAAAAAGAAAGAAAAAGGAAAGAATATGGAAGTAAATATGTATGTAGTAACAAGGAAGCAGATGTTTGTATTTTCCTCTTATCCAAAGGGCAAAAAATCAGTTTCAGAATTCAAGACCTAAATCCTCTTCTTTCAGAGACTCGATCTCAAGGTAGAATCCTTTTTGTTTTATACCTTTGTAATTTAATCTCAGTTACTTTTTCCATATTTTTTTGAAATAATGATTGTCTTTATATTTGCTATTAACTAGCAGATTTGTAGTGTCTTCTCTAATTAAGTCTTGTATAACAACATGCTCCCTTCATTTAAAGAGTTATATTACTTAGATGTTAGAGTTCTCCGCCTCACGAGGACCAAAATGTCGCAAGCATTTCGTAAGTTCATGAAAATCAGATATTATATTAAATTTTTATATTCCTGGTTGTTTTTGTGTATCGCTTCATACATGCTTTTATTTCTAATTTCTTTATGCATGATTAAATTTAATACATATTAATATAAGCCATTATAGTATTATTTTTTATCGACATTTAGTTCAGGAGTGTTGTGGTACACTATAATACACATCCACTACTGGATTGTAGCAGTAATCATCTGTCAATGGTCAGTAAACTAAAATACAAAGACCGTAAACTAAATATACTGCAGGTCCAAATAAATACTTATTTTATTAAAAGCCTTAGAATTCCAGACAAATTCACTAATGGTATTCTATTTATGTGAAGCCACTCCTAGATATGAGCATCTACTGTTGGTACAACAATTAAAAGTAAACTTGTCCTTCCCTAAGTGTTCCTCTGTCCAATGACGTTGTCATCACTGAGTCAGGTCAAATCGTTTTTGAATAACCCACTTAAATTTCCCTCTATTCCAGGCCCTGTTTGCTTGTTCTCTATCAACTGTAAGCATTTCTTAAATCTCGATTCAAAGTAAACCCAATAAAAAGTCCTACTATTTTCTTAAGAAATACTAGTTATTTCAGTGGTATTTTTCAACAAACCAATGATATCGCAAGTAGAATATTATGCAGCTTCTTCATGACAAAGGACAGTTTACTGCAGTCGGTGAAGAAATGCAGAGATTTTAGGAAGGTTTCCAACCACTGATTTTATAGATAATCATGAAAAAGTCTTCAAACATTACTTCATTCGGTGTCACTTGTTGTAAGGATTACCAATGATGTTGATTTTTAATGCAAGAATAATTCGAGTTTGATAGCTGTACTATTTGTTGAGAAAGGTTACATTTTCTCAAATGCAAATAGCAAATTTCATATCAACATTCATCTTTAGTACTCAAAGGGTCATTCTAAATAAAGAGAAATACGGCATCTATACACTTGTGTAAAATACCACAAAGTATAAGATCCACATGCTAGTTTAAAATATCACCAGGCGGAAAATATTGGGTACTGATGACAACTATAATTAAGCCCATATGTACTTGGTGTACGTTTGCATTTTGAATCCAAAAATTTACGCAACATGATAAAAATATGTAATGGAAACCTAAGAACTACAGTATTGTCTATTATAGACAAACAAACACCACTGTGGTTAGCCAGTGGCTACCGATTTGTACAACTAGCTATAAAAACTAGCGAGACAATCCCCAAAACAAATTATGAAAAATTAGCAGGCGATGTTAATTTTAAATTGGTAAAACTGGCTTTAAAGATATAAAGCCACCAACTGAAATGACAAATTATTATGTGATCCAATCTATCAGTCTAGGTGCCCTGTATTAAAATGTTGGTGATTCCGGTTCTCGTCTAACCATATCTCCGTAGCTTGTATTCTACTTTCTCATATTTTGTCTAATTCTCAGTTCCATAGAGCAGAGTTTAATCAACATCGTAGTGTGGCTATAAGTATTATTAATACGACTCTATCACTTTCAGCAGAAAGGTCTGGAAAACAAAGGGATGATTGTGATCATTTCAGAATATAAACAGTGACAAAGCTCTAAATGACTACATCCTTATCAACAAAAAATAAAAAGACAACATTATGGACTGCAGGATATAAGGTTCATTCACTCTATAATCTCAAATTCTCCCTCCTGTATTTCTAAAATAATGATATAGTTATTACTAAATAACCTAAAGGCAATTAGGAAAATGATTTAAAGCTCATCAAAGAGAAAGAAATACTATCAGAACAGAAGATTAGAATGGAATATCGCATAATACTTTACAAGTTCAAAAAATGCATTACTTGGTTGACAGTACATGCAACAAAAGCAGATGTAAACAATAAATTCTCTAAACACAAGACACCCATGAAACACGAAAAGAAAAACGCCATACCTTGGCAAAGTGATAAGAACATAGCAAAACGGAAGATGCTACATCAATCTTCTTTAAGAGGAAACCAATGGCAAAATGTAACTTTAACCAGAAAAATATAGAAAAAATATAATGGAAAAATAAGAGCTAGACGTCTAGAAGAGGACATTCAGATTTGGAAAAAATGATGTCAATAAACACTTGCAACCACATTCGTTAACGACCAACAAAAAGAAAAAAAATATCTGCACCATATTTCATCACCAGTGACTTTACAAATGTTGTACAATCAAGAGGTATCATACTTTATTTTTGGTGCAAGATATAAAACAAATAGATTGTTTTCAAAATATGCATCAACGACTTCCTTCGTGTAAAATGTCATTAGAAAACAGTTTAAGCTAATCTGGACTGTTCTACAAAAGATAGTAATTTTATAGAAATCACTCCGATCAACTAATACAAAAGTAAAATTTTAAAGAATGGCAGTTAAGAAGACATTTTGTGAGGTACATAATTAGTGACTAGTATTATTATTATTATGTCAAGGGTTTAGTTTGTGTGCGTACACACTAGGAGTTTTGTAATATAAGAGGCAAAAACGATAATGCTTCACAGTGCGTTTGTTGAACCTGCAATAATGTCTTCTTCCGTGTCGACACAGATGAAGTTCTATTAACTATGGTTAACGGAGACTGTACTTTAGACAAGTTTAAAGGTAAAATTGTTCCTTCTATTCTTAAAATATCGGCGGATCCTTATTCACCTTACAAAATATGGAAAGAGAAATTGGAAGATTTGATCTTACTATTAAAGTTAAAGGTCGAGTCAAGAGAAGGAGACTGCGAAAAAGCGGTACACATTCTCATTTGAAACGATAAGGATTTACTAGTAATTATCCTTGATTGCAGAGCAAAGTAAGGATGCTGAAAACCTCTAAATCACAATCAAAGAGTTTCCAAAAGGAATAGTGAATAAAACGTCAAAAAGACTCACGTTCAATTATCGCAAGGAAGACGATGGTGAAAGATTTGGCGATTTCTTGACAGCAATAAAGCTTATTTGTGTAACTACAGCAGCGTGACTACAGCAGCTTTTGTGACACTTGCTGTCCTGGACGTCTCAGAGTCCGAATGCTAAGCAAAATAAGCCGTGACACGCTTCCTCAGATGCTACTATCAGAAAAGGATTTGACTTTAAAAAATGAAATTGAAATGTATCATCCGAAAGACAAAGTATTCG
This sequence comes from Morbakka virulenta, assembly GCA_003991215.1. Lineage (NCBI taxonomy): Eukaryota > Metazoa > Cnidaria > Cubozoa > Carybdeida > Carukiidae > Morbakka > Morbakka virulenta. The sequence goes on along the minus strand of RDPX01000047.1, from coordinate 2,360,398 downwards.
ATGAAATGGAATCTTAAAAAGAGGGGCCTCGTGATTAAACTGTACTGTCGATTATTAATTTAAACGGTGCTGTTAGTAAATATATGGATCAAGAACGCCGATTAACGACGTGGCTTGTCAGCAAGACTTGAAACAGTTGCGTTAGCTTGTAAAATAAAAACAACATATCCAGAAGATCTAGAAAAAATGTACACTATTTAGGAACAGAAGTAAAAAAGGCACATTTTTTTATTTTGAACAAAACTGAAATAAACCACAGTTTATTTTTCATATTTTCCTTCAGCAAAGAAAGAAATCCCCTTTAATGTGCTATTACTACGTGGAATAGGATTAATAACTATTGAAAATGTTTTTTACAGCACTCTACATTTAAAAAATTTTCAGAAGTCAGAACATTTGCTGATAGATTTAGCCCTGGATGATTACAAATACGTATGAGCTACAATATGAAAATGGAGAGAAAAAAAAGAAATCAGTATGATTTTTCAAACGATTTATGACATATGGCCTTAGGTTTTAGAGCTTCATAGACGTGGATTGTGTTGAAAAGTGTCTCATTGGAAGAAACAGCCTTTTTCTGAGAAAAAGTAAATTTTATTGTATTGAGTTGAATTGTGCATGAATTTTATTTTAACTTAAACACATTTATAACAGATTTTAAGAGCTTGTATTTTGCTATTTTTGCAAACCAGATTATTGACTAAAACAAGCCAATCATTTTCGATATTGTGAACTAATACAGATGTCTACCAATTGCAAATCGCTAAATTTTGAGAATTTTTAAACCTGACATTAGTTATAATTGCTTTAAAAACTTATAGACATGTAGAAATTATACCTGGACATACCTTAATAACTATGCATCATTCACTTTAATAGTCTCCTAATTTTTTTGTAGACAAAGTGGTTGAAGTGTATCAGTTGTCGATTCCATGTCATGATGAATTTGAATTTATCTTTGACATTGATGAAGAAGAGATTCCATCAGCTTTGATTCTTTTACCGAAGAAGCGACTGTTTAATCTAAGTTCTAAAATAAGTACCACTGACGGACTTATTCACTTTATTAAAAGTACTCTGACAGGAAACAGGATCCATGTATTGTTCGAAAAGATCCCAAAGGCAAGAACCTCTGCCTGCCTTCAGAATATTACATCAATGACAAGCAGTTATGACAGGTAACACAAACTCTTTGAATTTTAACTATCAGATAAGAATATCCAGTAAATCAGCAAGACATGAGCTCTCAACAAAATGATTAAAGCTTCACTCTATAATACCCTTCAGTTTAATGTGAGATTGCATGCCTTAGTCCTTTCTATTGTTATTACAATAGAAGGTGTTCGAATGAGCTTTCGTTTTTGGTTCCAGGTCACTCAGGAGAAATCTCGCCTGACTCTCCGCTTACAGAGAACTCATTCCAATTTTGTGCTAGTTTCACACGTCAGAAAGTCTTCCTACTACCACAGCTTCTTTTCCTAAACTGACCGACTTCATAACACACTTTCATTAAATTATTTTTCTTTTTCGTATGACGAGAACTCATACAATTCTAAAATAAATTTACTCCCTTTGCCACTCCTCTTTATTCCAACCATGGCCCTTGCACTGGGTTATTTGACGCCTTGTTTGGGATTTTTTATGAAACAAAATACAAACGAGGCGTCAAAGACAATGGTCAAAAATAATATTAAGGGAACATTGTCCCATCAATATTTATTTTTGACCAATTAGAGTTTTAAAAGTGAGCATCAGACAAAAGTGTTTTTATGAAGTGACCAGACCTGACATGACCCAAATGTACAAGTCCGGGTAATCCCTTACTCATCTACCAAATAAGACTTGGTGCTCTTTCCATAACCTTTTCTAATTGTCAGGAAATGTCTTTCTTCGTATTTTTTGTCCAACTCTATGCCTATTCTTTCTTGGATGTTCGACAGGAATCTCCTTTAAAGTAATAGCAACATTATTTTTGCTTACTCTTTAGAGCATGCTATGAAGTCATCCTACACTTATAATGACAGTGATAAAATATGTTATGCATATAATGTTTACGGTTTCATCTCTTTTCAATGTTCTTATCTCTAATTGTACCCATTAAGGGTATTTTAACGTAGGATATGAAGCATTTTTGACTTTCTAATATCATCACTGGTTTAGAGCTCATATTTTGGTGCAAATCAGATAAATGATAACTTAAACAGGTAATATACTCAAACGCTGAATTGTTTTGCAATGGAATTTCTACTCCAAAATTCCATGGACAGGTATACTTCATAGAAATACTTTTTCTTAAATTGTCCTAAATTGGCTTTTTTTTAGTATTGGCATTAAAGGTTCCCATATGCAGAGACTGTTTTTTAAGCAAGATCTTGTTAAACAGTGGATCTCAAAGATGCTGCCACAGACTGTATTTATGCCAAGGAAACTAGAAATAAGTCAAAATATCTGAAAGAAATATATCCTCACTGGTTTTGCTTCTTCAAGAGGAATGACTATCATGCAACAAAAAGTTTTTTAGTAGTACCAGAAATATTAGCTTCCTTACATGGTTGGAGTAAAATAATAGTACTTTCCCAGTTAAAGTTACATGGATCCAATGCAATCCAGTTGATTGCCTTTGCTACATGAAGTCCTTTAGGTAGGTTTTCGTGTATTTAGTGTCCCTGAACAGATTTTTAAATTTCCTAATTAACATGTCTCAAAGATTTTAAAGTATGAAAACTCTTTATAGTATGGAAAGCCTTACCAGAGCACACTAACAAAGGAACAAAAGGAAAAGAAAAAGGAGCTTTATGCCATCTATGTCTTCGATCCTAGTTTAGGATAAGTGAAAGGTCGTTTGTATTTTCCCAGATGAAATGATTTCAGAACCCTTAAGAATTTTTAAGATCTCCAATTATCAGCTCATTATTGGTACAAGTCGCACAATCTGAAATCTCGAGGAAGACTCAAAAAAACTATTTTCTTGTCTATATTCATTCACAACTATGACAGGTCAGGAAACAGAGAAGAAATAAACTGAAGAATTTAAATACATGTACCCTTGAAAAAATTGATGGCCACACCTAAAAGCCTAAAAGTTTGAAGTAATTGCTAAGACATTTATGGTATATTAAGATTTAATACAAGACAATATTCTAACAACATAATACTGTGAATGTGTTCTTCAATTTAATTTTTTTCTTCCCTTGACTATATATTGAAAGAAATCATTTTTGATACATCTTCTGACGAATTACTTTTTCTTGTTATCATCTTGTTTTAGGAAGAAAGGTGGATCACAAAATAGCAGAGAAAGTAAAACTGAATTATGATGTGGTGTAATACATTTGGTTTCAATCCTAAAAAGAAAGCTAATAAAATATATGGCTGCTAATATATAGCTCAAACATCCGATGAGTAGACTCTCTACTCTACAGTACAAACCTGGTTCTTTCGATGGTCATCTTGTCAATACAGTGTACTACCCAACAGTTTCATAATTCATCGTCTTTTTAACATTTCAGCAATAACGAAGTATCTTTAAGTCCGAACAAGTTTGAGTGTCAGTATGAGATTCACATATGTGTTGATCAAAATAGAAGATTGAAAGAATGAATAACTATCAACTTTTTTCACTCTGACTAGATCTTGAAACAATATCTCACTGTACATCACAAATTTATACACTTAATTGAAAGAGCAATCAAATAGCCCTTAAAGGGGTTATTTCAATATTTCGATTGAAAAAATCCACAAAAGAAATGGCCCATTTGCCAAGCCCATCCATGAATAGTAATTATTCAAATGGTACTGGTAAGTGATAAAAATTCCCTTTCAACAACCTTGAAGAGCGCATTTGATATTACAAGACGAGAAAGCCAATTCTTTTTCATTGCTCTAAAGTAATTGACTAAATCCAAAAAATCATTAGTTTTTTGTCTCCAAAAAAATTTTAAAGAGTATATTAAATTTTTTCGAATTAATGATACATAATACAGAAGTTGAATATCCCACTAAAAATTATAGTCATTGTGAGGAAAAGCTTTTTCGCCGGCACTCGACTGGACCAATACGCCAGAATGAGAAAATAACAGTTTAGATTTTTTTTTCTTTGTCTAATAATTCGTTAGAGTATACATTAATTTACCAAATTATTAAATTTCTTTTCGCTTTGTCCTAAAAAAATTCAGAATAACAAATAATCGCACCAGGATGAACCAAATTTTTAATGAGTTCAAATTTTAACTGCTCCAAATTGAAAGCTTCCCATCTCAAGTATAGTTCAATCTAATTCTATGCGAAACACACTGATTATGGAACAGTTAATTGTTTTTTACACTAAAAAAATCTAAAAACCGTACACAGTCATTCAGTTCTTTAGCAGTAGTTAACACCAACAATAGGTGGGGTTTGTTAAGGTTGTTCATGAACCACGTGCTGTCTTGTTGATTTAAAAATACACAGAAAATATGTCGACGGCAAATCTGAAATACAAAAGTTCATCTAAATTTTTTGTTTGAAATAATTATTTTTCACAATGGCCGACAAAATTTTTAGCCAAAACTTGACTCTGTGGAGACCTCTTCTCCAAACAGTACATGACATTTTGAAATCCAAATTAAACTAATTTAGCAATAAGACTCCTTAATTCCATAAAAACATCTTCTGATTTTGAGACAATATTTTCATTGCACAGTGTTTTATAGCAAATTTTATTGATTTAATCTAAAAAAAAGTGTTTGTAAATAGATATTTAATATCAAAGGAACGCAACACAGAATTTGTTGGCACCACCAAGCAATTTTTAATTTTATTGGCAAATGTAGAAAGGTTCCCTAACACAGAAAAAGGAGGGGCTTTAGTATTGGTTGAAGGAAGTACATGCTATTTTACCAATTGGTTTTGGAAAAAGCCAATCATTGATTTCAAGATCAAACAGTTAAAAGTAATAAGCAAAGCTAGATATGCCTTTCATTTAGCATAAGATACAATTCCTATTCAAGAAAGAAAGTTGAATACCTTTAAATAACTTTCACCATCTACTCCTTGTTGACGAAAAATACTGTATATGGTCGTCAGTTTTTTCATAAAAAAATATGGGTAAAATGTAAACCAATGTAGACATATTTTCGTACTTGTACTAAATTTAGACCTTCGCTCCCATGATGACAAACAAATACAAAAACCAGCCTTACATTTTTTTGCTTGTACATTTTTTTTGACTTTTCGATCATTTGTGATATTGATTATTAATTACTGCGATAATTGTGTAATGAATTTTATATTGTTATCACCTTTTAAATAACATTTATCCTGTTTTTGTTGAATATAACATCTTGTTTTTTAAATTTTGTTTCTTATACACCTAAATTGTATTTTGATTATTAAACAGAAAACTCTTGGTAGTACAAAATATATTCTGTATGAACCTGAAATTTTTTATCCCATAGAAGAAATAATAAATTAATAAAAACTTATTATCAATAATTGGGACTCTCTTATTTTAACCCATTGGCTGGATATTAATATAACACAAACAATACAGAATTGCTTTAGTATTCCAGTCTTAATATTACGGAAGAGAAATGAGAGTGCTGAGTATATACACATAAACAAGGAGACACGTTTTCCAATTTATTTCAAAGTGTAAGCAAATACTCATTTTGATATATTTATATTTTGATATCATTTCACTTAATATTAGTCTATTATAGCATTTACACTTAATATTAACCGAACAGAGTTTTTAGAATTTATTGGATTTATTACCATATTGCGCAGTGTATATACTAACATGGTATATAAGCCTAGGGCGATTTTTTAAGAAAGAATTTTTATTTTCCCTCTACCCAATGAAAAAGTGACCGTGTTGGTGATCTTTCATAACTTTTCTGGTGAACAGTGAGAGACTGATAAGGGAGCCGCAGAGGAAGGCAATCATTAAGATCAATGGACGATTTATTGCGTATTGTTTTGCATGAAATTTTACAACCTGGTGGTGTAATATCAGCACATCATGTTTTATCGAATAGAAAAATATTTTACATTTGTATTAACTGGGGGTATGCGACTGTAAGTGGCCTTTTAGTGGAGGTATTAAAAGTTGAAATGTAACGTGTTGTTCTGGCTTGTACACAATAGTCCCTGTTGAGACCACAAGGATGCAAAAGGGGGTTGCTGTGGTTGGTTTTAGGAGGAGATTGATAAACGTACCCTTGCTTTTATAGTATTAACTATTTGATGATATAGCTTTTGGGGGGTTGTCCTGGTTTGGTTGAAAATAAGGTTGCATCGTGCTTTCTGTGTGGTTAAATCAAGCAAGAGGTTCGCGGTTAGAATCCTGGCCACATTTCAGAAGGTGCCGACCCCAATTTGTTTTTCTGTCATAAGAGGCATAACACTGGGTTTTAATACTGAGAAATCAATAAAGTAAAAGAACAAAAGGTATAAAGAAAAAAATCCAATACCAAACGTAACCCTAAAAGATAGATAATTAATTTTGTTGGAAGAAACCTTTCTACTCAATCCTTTTCACATCCCTTGCTGCTTAAGGCCGTCACCAGAGCTTGCCATCTTGATTTGTCTACAGCACATCTTCCAGGGTAGCACCATGACCATCCCTATTCCTTCATCTCCTTTTAAATTGTCCTTCTCTTGGCCATCTTGGGTCGGCATCTGTTCCTTCTACTGTATAAGAGCCAAAAAAGGGTGCCTTTTGGCAGAGTTATTGGTGGCATTCGGAACACATGTCCGATCTATCTCCATAGCCCCATCTTGACTTGCTTGCTAATAGGTTTGGTATCAGAGCTGTTGCGCAGTCCACTGCTAGAGATACTCTTGGATCCGAAGATTTTCAGGATCCTTCTGAGCCATCTGTTCGGAAAAACTTGCCATTTGTGGCTAACAGTCTGTCATCTTCAATAACTCTGTGACATACAAGAGTGTGCTTAGCACATTGCTTTTGCAAAGTCCTCACTCTGGGCCCTCCAGATGTTCTGTAATGGTGAAAAGGCTTAACTGGCTTATAAAATGCACTGTCAGATCTCACCGCCAGTGTCTTCACTCTTTTTCATTTCGGAGCCCAAGTAGGTGAAGTATTCCACTTCTTTAATCTCTTCTTCATTTAACTGGATGTGTCTGTCCTGTTGTTCATCCGCTAGTGCTTAGTCTTGCCAATGCTGATCTTGAAGCCAAACTTTCTTGCTGCGCCTGCCATGTTGCTAGCTTTGCCTGCATATTTCCGTGTTGGTGAACAAGTAATACAACATTGTTAGCAAAAGCTAGGTCTTCAAGAAAACTAGTAAAGTTTCAACGAAGATCCCTTCTTTCTGTGCCGACAGTCATCTTCATGATTCAATCAATTCCTAGCACAAAGACAAAAGGCGAGAGATTGTAAACTTGCTTCACTCCTGACTTAACTCTAAAAGTGCTACACAACTCGTTTTTGCATATCACTTCTGTAAACTTCGGAAACTTGGAAACTGTCGAAAAAATGGAAAATAAGATTGATGCGTTTGAAATGTGATTTTTATAGAAAAAGAAATTTGAAACTTGAAACTTGAACATTGAAATTTCATATTTAGACAAGATTAGAAAATCCTAGAACAAGTAAGCGAAAGAGAATTTTTACTCTCGCGAATTACATTCATAAAAATTCAATACATAGGCCATATAAAGAGATCAAACGGGCTACAAAATACCTGAAGGACAAACAGAAGGAAGAAGAAAATGAGGTGAAGACCTAACGTTGGTGGTGTAGACATGTGCAAATCAGGGCTGGGCACAACCATGTTGTACTTACTCGGAAAGCAAAGAATGGAGCCAGCTGGAGAACCGTGGCATTCGGACCTTCAACTGGAGAAGGAACCATATAGAAATAGAGCAGATTACTTGTAACGAAAGGCACATATATAGCATCTTTACTATGTCTACAACCGTGTGAGAAACACCATAATGGTGGAGTATCTTCAAAAAAGATTCTCTTTTTGATACTGTCAAATCCTTTCTCTAAATCGATAAAGTGAGCATACTGTACAAAATTCTAGTCTTTGCCTTACTCCAGGATCCTGTACACCCCTACTTTCTGTAAATAAGCATGTGGTTAGTCTGGTTTTTGATTGCCCCATCTGCTGATGTCTCTGTTGTCCTATAGATATCTTGGTGTTGAAATAATGTTTCTCTTATGACCAGGTCATTTTGTTGACATAAGTCACACTTTCTTTCTTCATTGTTGTTAATGTCTTCACAACCTTGCCTTCCTACGAAACGCTCTTCACCTCTGTACAAATCACCAACTTTTGCATTCATTTCTACAATGGCTAGCAACATCTCATGCAACTTGAATTCTTCTGTTGGCTTTGTCGCCCTCCTCTGCATCTTCAATTTGGGGATAACACACTACTGCAGTTAGCTAGGTTTATTTAGAACTNTAATGGTGGAGTATCTTCAAAAAAGATTCTCTTTTTGATACTGTCAAATCCTTTCTCTAAATCGATAAAGTGAGCATACTGTACAAAATTCTAGTCTTTGCCTTACTCCAGGATCCTGTACACCCCTACTTTCTGTAAATAAGCATGTGGTTAGTCTGGTTTTTGATTGCCCCATCTGCTGATGTCTCTGTTGTCCTATAGATATCTTGGTGTTGAAATAATGTTTCTCTTATGACCAGGTCATTTTGTTGACATAAGTCACACTTTCTTTCTTCATTGTTGTTAATGTCTTCACAACCTTGCCTTCCTGAGTCTGTCCTTCACAAGTCGAGGGTCCATTGGCTTCCATTCCTACAAGGTCTCTTTTATCTTGCTACTACCTATCATAGCAGATCCCTCTGTGTGCTGATCGTCTGCTCTTCCCGAGCATATTATTTTATGTCCAGATCCAAGCGTCCTTTGTCCAAATTTGTTTCATTAATTCCAGCAAACTTTAATACGTACGCATCGAAGTTTTTCACTACCTGGGCCAGCTTTTTTGTCTAATACAATATACGAACATTCCAGCAAGCCATTTGTGTCTTCATTTCGGCTTCAGGCAATCCACTGTTCTGACTGCCAGCTCCCTCTTGGGCTTGGCTGTCATCCGCCATTTTTCCAGTCTCCTAGCGTGCTACTTTCCCGTTACCTTCAGTTAAAATTTCATCTTTGGTATTGTTTTCTATCAGTAGAGCTTTTCTACGAGATGATGTTGTCGGAATGACGCAATACCCTTCTCCTTTATCCAGGCTTGAGACCAGCAGGAGTCTCATAAATGGCTCCGGACGGAGTTGCAAGCAATGTATGCGCTCTTTAATTTGAATTGTTGTAGAGATATTTATCAGAGCACGAGTAGTCGTCATTGGAAATTATGTTAGTCTCTTTTTGCAGCGTTGAACGAAAAAGAGATAACTTCGGCAGCCAATAAAGAAACAAAATGAAAACCATCCTTGTTAATTCCCCTCTCGATGGGACTATACAGTATAGCGGTGCGCCCCTGAAAACCGTGGTCCTTCAAGTCTTGGGGTTTAGCAGAAGGCTGATGACATGCTTCTGTAATAAACAGGTAGTTACAGAAACTAAGAACAATAGTATTTATCCAGAAAACCTAGGAGGAGCAGGATTCACCGGCAACGGCATCATGACGACGCCGATTGAAAGTCTTCGGGAAGCTCAGTGTCCGACTAGATATCCAGAAATCCTAAAACGACCTTCATCATTAGATAATGGGATGTGAGAACGATGTACAGTAGAGTTACACCAGAACAGATAGCAAGGGTGATAGAGGGGTATCACCTGGGCGTCCTTGAGATAAGTGAAATCAAATGGATAGGAATAGGCAGAATGAAGGTTGCTACTGGACAGACAGTGAAACCATTTGAGATAAGGAACTGCACGGCAGTGGTCTTGCCATCATTGTTAGCCAACAAGCAGGAAAATCATTCATCGAATGGGCAAAATACAGGAGAGTGGCCATCATTTAAGTCTATATCCCACATAGTGAAAAGGAAGGCACTGAGAAGGAGGAGTTCTATCAAGAACTACAGAAATATTGGATGGATGAAACAAGAATAATATCATCATCGTGATGAGCAATTTCAATGCCATGATTGGGTGCGATAACATCGGTTAAGAGAGGACAATGGATGTACATGGTCTAGGTACACACAATGACAATGGAAAAAGGCTGTGAGAGTTTTGTCATTTGAATAGGTTTGGAATAACAGGACCATTATTTCCCGATAAAGATATTCATAAGACAACATGGGTTTTAGCAGATAGAAGAGTTAAAAATCAAATCGACCATCTTATGATCAGTGGACGACTGAGGTCCTCTTTACTTGACTCGCGGGTAGAGGGGAACAAATACAAACAGTAACCATTACCTGGTGAAGACAAATATTAAGGTTAATCTTGAATCACACAAGAACGAAACCAAGGTCAAACCAAAGACAATGTGGATCGACTCAAGGATGAGGAAACAAAGAGGAAGTACTGAAAGGCAGTAAGGAGCAACCTTGAGGAGAACAAAACTAAGGGTAAAGGTATTGAGAAGTTGTTGGAGCAGCAGAGGAGGGTATTCGTCAAAGCCAATGTGAAGACAATGTGGCCAAGGATGGTTGTGTCACAGCAGATGTTAGAAAGAGAATATTCTTGGCCAGCGCACAATTCAATCGGCTATTAAACATCTGACAAGCCAGCAAGATCAGGAGAAAGACAAAAGCCTCCCTTTTCAAGAGCCTTGTATTGTCAGTACTGCTATATTGATACGATACATAGTAATTGACCAAGGGAAAGGAAGGCAAACTAAAACTCTTCCAGACCAAGTGTCTAAGGAGTATTTTCAAGATCCGATGGCAGTAGCACATCTCCAATAAGAGAGTTTTTGAGATGACAAGGTCAGAGAGGTTTAGCGGAGAGGCGAAAAGACGGAGTTGGAACTGGATCGCTCATGTATTGAGAAAGGACCCGCGGGATGATTATGCTGAAGCTCTCGAGTAAAGACTGGACGGATGAAGGAAGAGAGGCCACCCAAAGACAATCTAGCGAAGATTGTTAGAGGTTGAGCGGAACGAAATGGGTTTTCTCTTTAGAATTGATTCTTTATTATTTCCATCCCAGCATAAAACGAGGATTTGCTCTGTTGCAACGTCTGCATCACGGGTGTTTGGGATTTCTTCTCGACATCACCTTCAATACCACACATTTTATTCGAGCTCTAAGCTCTATCCCTTTGTCAGTTGGCATCATTTTCCGTCAGCTTGCAAGCACCAACAGAGTTGATATTTGCTTTCAAAATGCTGCCTTACAGTTGTAATTTTCTCGAAATAAGAAACTTGAAGTACGTGGCTTATTGTTTTGTCTCGTGAAGGTTTTTTTTAAAAAAAACCCTCTTTTCCCGAAAATATAAGCTTCTTTTCATTCAATTCTGTCGGCGTAGTTGCTTAAAATCGATACTTCCAAATAAAAAAAATCATCCACTCCCTTGACTTTTATCATATTTACTTAAACTTGTTGCTATTATGTCGCGTATATCGCGTACAACATATGTAGTGAAAGGAAACATACGAGTTAAATTTTTCTCTCTGCTACAATGCAGTGATGCTTACATTGAGACTAAGGAAGTTTTTAATAGGGAATATCTATTTTCCAGTTTAGGCGGCAGTAAAAAAGCAAAAAAATAGACATGGGATACTGCTGCATCAACAGCTTACTTTCTGTGGTCAAATAGCAATGGAATATCATTTTTCTTTCAAGGAGGCATTTTTCAATGTCAGTTTCAAAAATACAATACAAGTTGTGACATCCACAGACGTTGGACTTTCCTGTTCCAGACTCGGGACTGTATTTTGTACATTCTAAAAAACAGACTCTGGGCAGTCCATATGTGTTACAAAAGTTGTGAAAACCACAGTGGTTTTGAAGATTGGGGATTAAAAATAAGTAGTGTTTTGTATCCTCGTTTACTTTTGGATATCACACAAGTAAATTGATCAGGAAATTTTTGTAAATGACCTTATTGTTTGAGCACTTCATTTAGTCAAAAAGGATCATAAGAATGTTCCCAAAAAAGTTAGAAAATGAATTCAAAAGATTAAAGTAAAAATTGAATGGCATTTTCTGTTTTTCAATCTCAAAATTAGTAGCCAAAACATAAACATTTTCATTTCAGAATGCTTTTAAAAATTTGAAAATTGTTATTCAAAACTTTGATGTTTTACACATGCTTATCACAGCTTGCTTATCACACAAACTCATATGAGAGCAAAGCTAAACATTGATTTTAACTTTTCTCAGGTTGTAAAGGAGTATGTTTCAGATATACATTGTATAATTTTACAAATACAAGATTACTAATTGTAGACCTCGCAAGAAAATGGCAAAATAAGGTAGTATTAACCTTGAAGGGATATTTACTAGAGATGTAAACTGAAGTTACTTGACTGTTACAGAAGAAATTGTGAACTTCATCTGTCAAAATCTGGCATGTATGAGCAATAACAGACAACAGACTTGAAATAGAGTGAAACGAAATATTGGCACTAGGAGACCTCTTTTTTGCTTTACCTCACTACCTGAAATGAGTTTTTAGATAAAATCACCCATCATATGATTATATCCTTGAGATTTGGTTTTAAATGCAACTACACCCTGGTTCAAGCGAGTTTTCTGCTCTTTTGGGAAGGCTTCTAGCTCTTTTTTTAAAAAAATGTCGAGATAGGCAAGTAGAATGTGTAGTTTCAGGAACATTTTGCTCCCTACGTTATAAAAGTTTTTGATCAAATTTTCTTCCAGTTCTTTGCATTCATCAGCCTTGCTGTCCAAAACACTTTCAACCACTGCAATAAAACTTTTCAATGCTTTCATTTTTTTATCTTTAAGAGCCATGAATCTCGACAGGCTTCATGACCCGTGTATTTTGAAAAGCATTAAAATCTCCAGAGCTGATTTTTGCTTCAAGCAAGTATGAGGGTAAGTCTCTGAGATAGTTAAATTTAGGAGGTTTTAGTTTCAGAACCTTGCCAAATTGTTTCATTAGTCACAATGTAGTGACGGAGGTGGCTTAACGTGGGCAGGGGATCTGTAAACCAGATTGATTTTTTAAGATGGGCGACACTATTTTTCTTGACTTTATTTTATAGAAACAGGACCAGATAAATTATGGGCCCTGTTTCTGATGGCCTGAGCTACTTGATACTAGAAAACCATAAGACAGACAATAACGTGTATATTTCTTTTTCAAATAAAAGATATTTTGCAACCTATATTTTCCTGGGGGGTGAGCGGAATACGCTGGAATATTTTCGCTAGGGAGGCATAGCCCCTTTCGCTTCTCCCCAGGCTTTTCCCTGATCACAACCTAATGTGAATTCGAAGCATCAAGACTTTTCTTGAGTCTATCAGTAATTTCCTTATTTCATTTTTTCCTGATAGAAAACTGGCTGTGAAGCTCCCATTGGTGCTTATGATTGTGCTCCAACAGCAAAGCTTGAGATGTCCACAAGCAGTCTAAAAATTATTCAGGTACCGTCACAAAGCCAACAGAAATGTTTTCCCTGGGTAGCCACTCCTATCAAACAATTTCTTGTAATGCCTACTAGAATCACCAGAAGAGAACGGTCATTCTCTGCATTACATATCTAAAGACGCACTTAAGGACCACAACTAAGAACAGCACCCCAAAAAACTGAAAGATATTCCACATCCAGAAGCGAAAAATTGATACAATAAACATTATTCAGATATTAAATATCTTTATAGTAGAAATAAAACTGCTTGCAGATTTTTGTAATATTTAATAACAACGACATCAAGGCAAAATTTAGCACTTTGTTTGAATTCTGAAAAGATATCGTTGTTTTGTAAAAATCTTTGTAGTTGTTAAAAAAGTTCAATTTTAATTTCAGACACTGGGAGGTACATACGGAATGGTACGACCTTTATGATTATATCAAATGTCAATCTAATTCACTTTTTCTACCTCTCTAATGTTAGGATCAAGTCATTAGAAAGGTGTGTCTTTTGAGTGTAGTGTGGAGTACATTTATTCCCCGAACGTTTATATTTGGAGAAAATAAACAATGATAATAAAGCTATTGCCAACCCCTATCCCTAAAGGTCCACTTCTTACTGACCTTATGGCTCAAAAACGTTTAGTTGTGAATAAATATTGGGTGGCATTATTTGAAGTATAGAACCCTTACACTGTGCTGGTCTCTTAAACATAAAACCACACGAGAAACATGTTTAAACAAGAAAAAACAATTACAGTTGAAGTAAGGTTTATCGAACGCCTTAGTTGTTCTTCCTATAACATAAAACCTTCATGAAAATGTGCGGCCTGTAGTTAAGCTGGAGCCTATTAACCCACTACAGAATTTTCACGGGCTCTTTTGTAAATTTTATTTTCCAAACAACCATAATAATCTTTTCCAAAAATGAAGATCTTTTTGTAACTACCCCTGTTTAACTTCTTTAAGAAAGCTTATTCGATTCCGTCAAAATCTGCAAAAAAGTAATTTTCATTATAAAGTGGAAATTGTAAACAAGATTTTAAAGCCGGCAGCGACTGTTATGTAAAGGTGCTAATTTTTCATTTTAAATATAGTGTATTTGTTTTAGAGTTCTTTCCTACTCCCATTAAAAAACTTTAGCATATTAAGAAACCGACTGAAAGAAAAGTTTTTAAAATTTGAATTTTTGGGTGAAATTTTTAATGCTGCAACGTTTTTTATATTTTTCATAAAAGCCTGAACCTAGAAAGTCACACTGATTTTCCGAAAATAAATTTGGCCATATTTCGTGGGTTTAGAGCTTTTCTTGTTTGGTGTAAAATCCCTGAAACGCAACGCATTCCTGTTTAACGAGTAGCAACAGACTTCTTGAATAATTTCATAGAAAATGCTTGATTAATTGTGTTGCACTTACTCCACTAAAACATTTTTCTGCATATTTTGATGACTAGCTATTTGACCCCATCCAATTTTTGTATGCAAGATGGATAGTAGATTTTAGCTGCTGAAACAGCTTGAGAGATCCAAAAGAAACTATGTGATTGGATGTGCCGTCAAGTCTTAAAGAGTCCCATTTCATGGTTAAAAAGGAATAATTTAGACTTTTGATAACAGTTCTTACATACTTTATCAATAGCAACTGTATTTGATCAAGTACAAAAAAACACTCAGTGATTTTTATCTTGGTTTTTGTAAATGTGCTAAAATACCAATCTAACCAAAGCAAAAATTATTTTTACTTCGAATGCAAAGTATCAACCACCATATATATTCTGATACATGCCGCTAAATCGCAATTTCCAGATACTGACGTACATTACTGTATTTTCACGACATGCCATTAAAAATAACACGAAACCAGCCAACGACAAAAACAAAAGTGAAGAGCTGAAGTGCAGAGAACATTTCAGAAATAGTTGGTTTTGAAGAAGAGGAACATAACAACAGATGATTAGCATCGTATTTAAGGCCGTATCAGTGAGTGATCCATTTGTTTCGCAAAACTATACCCGGATACCATGAAAGCCGGTCATTCCTGCCTTTACAAACAGTCTTTACACTACATTCATACATACACGAAAAAATAAGGGGAAAAATAAAGTTCAAATATGACAATCAAGTTTGATTCTCAGACAGATCATCAACATATCACAGCATTTATGTATGAATTTGTTACCAATGGCACAAGATGGTTCTCTGCATAAATACTGGTGTTCCTCTGTGAAAAGGAAAATACAATGAACGGACCACATGATCATCAAAGACACGTCTGTGAAAGACTGGTTTAATAACTCGCCATCAATGTCAACAACCAGCTTACAGCAGCTTTTATCACCAAATTAAGAGAAGTCAACCGTCAACATTTCACTGTACAGTATGTTTATCAAATGCTACTGTGCCTCAGTAAAAAAATTAATACTGACATTAATGAAAGTGAAAGGATTTCATGACCATCACAGAAACAACATCAGAAACAGTCGGTAAAAGAATTCTGTGTATATCACCAACAAAATCACCATCAAAAATTGAAAACCTGCAGTGATTTGTCACTAAAAATAAGCAACGGTAACCTTCAAAATGTCACATACAGCATTTTTTTATAAAAAAGGATGCCACATCAAAAATCCCCGCATCACTTGACCAATCCTCTTCAAAACCTAACTCATCGATCTTTTTACCACAACCAAATATTGAAATTTGTCATGTCATTCATGTGTCAGTAAAATAACAAGTAATCGTTGACAATAACTATTTAAAAAATCAACAAGAAGACAAGGGGAAGATTGAATGACTACGTTACCCCTGCCCTCTCCCCAAACATCAAGGAGGAAAATTGCAAACCAATAGGAGTCTGAGCCATCAAGACAATAAAATACTGAGTGAACACAACTTTCAAAATGTCACTGAACAGGATGTTTCTTTCACAGGTAACACGCCAATAAACATCAATCCTCTGAGCACAAGCAATGTGATGGGACTACATGACAGCTCATCTTCTTCTCAATAAGAACACTATCATCAACAAATCATTAACACCTTGATAAAATAAATAAAAGTCAAAATGTTACTGTACAAAATGCTTCATCACAGGTAGCACACCAGAGTGAATAAAAATGGTTTCCTAAGAAAAAAATAACTTTTTGAGGAGGTAGCGGTTTCCGAAAGCCCTGGAAACCCCCGTATCCGCCCCTTGTATTTCAACTTTGGAGCTTACCTTTAAATAATTTTTTGGTATGTGTCTAATGAAAACTAAACTTTTTTCATTAGTTTTTTGTAGACAATTTAAATCGAAGAAGTATTTATTTTGAGAGCTTGAATTAGAAATTGTTTAGTCATAAAGTACGCCGTTGTTATGGGAGGCTCATCAACTAAAAATAAAACGTAAGATAAAGAACATCTCTCTGAACATTGTTGAAACTTTGAAGTAGTCAAAGCGTGTCGTCTTCCGCATCCAACAGGTCTTTATCAAGTATACAATGGATTAACTGATTGAGGATTAAATGCAACAGCAATAAGAACGGAACACTGCATCGAACAGAATCCAAACAAAGACCAAGAAATCCCATCACATAACTAATCACATGAATCAGGGGGTAAACAACAAGGAATTGAAGAAGATATCACAGGTTTAACAAGTGCTGCACGTGGTGGGATTGAAGACTAAGGTTTCCAGAACACTACTACTGAAGCAACAATTAACTGGTAAATGACGTGGTGCTTTGCCAACCAGTACACGAAAAGAAAACAGTGGAAAACCGTTAGAAGTAGATCCTTGAGTAATTAGGGGATGTGACCCAGAAGATCTACAAGTATTTATGATTAATTGAGATCTACCAATTCTAATGTCCTTTACTTTCTGTTGCATTCATTGTGTCTCTTATTTAACTCTGCTTTGTTCTCGTATATTCACCTGTTTTCCAAGTTTCATTTCCCATATCATACATTCTTCATTCATTCCTGTACTTTGTAATTTTTCACCTCACCTCAATATGTACCGTCTTCATCATGGAATGGAGCAAAATCGTCAATTTTGGCAGATTTTTTCAATTGTATGGGATAGATAGGTGTTTCAAATGTGAAGTCAGTTTTGGGTGTATGGTTTTGAATGTACAATTTTTCTCCAGCAGAGACAAGGGATTTTTCGTGTCCTCCAGATAATGAAATTGCCCTGCAAATCACACAGAACTATAATTGATTTAAGGTGATTATTACTGTCATTGTCAGAGCTGGAAATGTGGTAGCCTGCAGGGCTACAAACTAGGAGAAACAGTTTAAATTGTTCTCCAGAGTGAAATTCATAATCATAGACCAGAATTCTTCAGGATTAGAAAAACAAAACAAGAAACATAGTTTTAGGGATATTCGTCTGCGATGCTGGTTTGAAGAATGAAGAAGCTATCAGTTTGTTAGGGTGAAGATTAGAAGTGTCTCAGTAATGTGAATTACCTGTGATACTCCGGGTCTATTAACTGTAGTTCTTACCCCAGTTACTTTGAATAATGGAACAATTACTTACCCCAACTCACTGTTTCTGGATCCAAAATCTCTTCTGAAATTTCCTTTTCACTGTCCTAAAATCAACCAATTTTCACGTTTACCTTCAAGTAAGGGGAAAGTTTCTGTTAAATATCTTCCATGCGCGGCATATGTTACAGGTCATTGCCCTACCAAGTCACCACACGATAGAGTTTTGAGCGTTGTACATGGTGGATAAAGGACAGAGAATGTCACAATGCAACACGTAATCGCTCTTTAGTTTGGCCAAATTAGTTTTAGAGAAAATTGTCTTTGAATTTAATTTCAAAAATTTATAAACAGAAATTAGGAAAGGTTATTTATACTAAATTTGCAATAGCTACAAGAATAAGTTTATTAAAAGTGTTTTCCTAAGTAACAGGTTAATTGCATCCGACAGATAGACAAGGATGCCTTAGAAATTAATAGTAAAAAACAGGAACAGTGAATAGCGAGGATTCCGTTCTCTCTACCCGAAATTCAGTAAGGTCCGTCGTAAAAATATCAGTAAAATCATGGTGGCGTTGGTCAAGTCAAGAGAGCATCGAGACATTCATAGTTGCTGTCAGGTGGGCTAGGAATCTGAAAGAGACCTCAGTAAAGACCAGTCTCCCTTTTGATGCAAGTAGGAAAAGGCATACTTGTTTTGTTGTGGGTATAAAGAAATTGTCTGTAGTGTCATTGGAAAGAACAAGATGACGAATTTTAATGGTGGATGCAAATATTTAAGGGTGGTATATTTTCGACATTTAAAATCTGTAATGTACAGAATGTTTAGAGTACCATTCCTTCTTTCTTCAAAGATTCAACTGCTGCAAATTATTGGGTCCCCCTCTGACTGAAAATTTTTTGAAACTTGGAAGGAAGGCGAGAAGGCAAATCTAACAGAATTTTCAAAGTAATTTCTGCAGCATATATATAAATGCATATATAGTCGTATTTAGTACATGTAAATATTATTGTTTTAAATTATTCAGAAAGTGTAGTCATCAATTGTTTTTCGCTTTCATGTAAGTCTTCCTTGGAATCGTAAGAAGCATAAAACAATGGTTACGGGGTTCAATTGCTGTAAAGAAAAAGTAAGGTAAGACGTAACATACTGGTTACCTTTAAAACCTCGTTACGTGATTCGTGCTCGATTGCATTTTGTAGCAAGGATATAAAGATTCCCGGTGAGATACCTGTTATGTTATTTATTTTGATAAAAATATCAGTGAAGAAGACTATTATTCAATCTTAAATGTTCCAGAAATAGATGTCATCATTCGCAATCTTCAATTAAATTAGTACTTCTAGAAATTTCCAACATAACCTCTACCTAATTCTTAATTTTCCACAGTCTCAGTACTCAAGAAAACAAAAATATAATCATTCTTTCAAATAGGTTTTTTGTTTGTTTAAAAGGTGCGTGAACGGCACTGTCTCATATTTTAAACAAAGTCCACGCCTTTCAAGATCGCCTACAATTAAAATCTTAAAAATTATTCAGTTATTTTTCGGAAACTAAGAAGCTCTATTAATTAAACACTATAATACACCTAAAATACATTTGTTTATAATTTCCTTGGATATTTGTCCTTGTGATAGATTTGACATAAATCTCTCTTTGGATCAATGGCAGGCACTTTTTTGGAAGTATAACAATACCCCCCTTACACCTTCGACATTGTTTAAAGCATTACTTTAATTGGCTATACAGAAATATTGTGGATATATTTAGTATAATAAAAACACTTTAATTATGTAAGTTGATTTTCAATCACTGCGTTCTATTTGAGGATTATTAAGTAGCAAACATACCACTTCTCTGTTATAGGATTTATCTCATAAGGAGCTGATAACAATGGATTTGAAATGTGTTGTGTCCAGTTCTTAAGGAACTGCATTGACCAACTAATTGCAAAACAACTGAAAATAGCATTTTACTATTTTTACCGTCTATGAACAATGTAACAGAGTTAAACCCTAATACTAAACTTTATGTAACCATAAGCTCTGGTAAATTAACTTCTTTTATAATTGCAAAGAAGGAATTAGAAGGTATTAATTTGTAGAAAAGTATTTCAAAAAAAGTCTGGTGTATTTTTTAGAAGATCGTGTACCTATTATTGTCATCGATGCTTGAAAAAACATAATCAACAACAGCTTGTTGTGAGTTTATTGTAATACAAGCTGTTTAAGGTGTAGAAATACATCCATTCAGTAAAAGAACTCATAGAATTTCTAATTTGCAACCACTTCTATTGCAAGTTGATTTTGCTCACTTGTAAGACAGCATGATCTCTATTCATTTTATTGGAAACAAATCATAAAAAATAGTAGCAAGTGAAGAAGGGAAAACATATATTTTAAATTATGTTTCAAAGACGCATGAGAATTGGGGTAAGGAGATGAGTTTTATGCTGCAAAATGTAATTTCAGTACAGAATAACCGCATTGCAAGGATGAAATTAAACTCATTTAAAATAGGGGTACTGAATGGAAATAGTACAAGACTTCAGAGTTACTTTGTGGTATGAAAAAGGGGATTATATATTTGTATGGATGAATCTGGCGCAGTTCAAGACGTAAAAGGCCTGGCTTTGGAAGGGAGGATGAGGGTAACAAGTAAAAGCTTATTCCCTGTCTGCTTCAAAGACTAGAAATTGGTCATCAGTATAAGAGGTTATTTGATCAGCGACAGGGTATTGGTTCCAGTCCACCTCAGTGCTATTTCTTTCCTTCCTTACTTGTCATTGTTTTCAATATGTTTTTAGCAACTTCGTATATTCGTATGTAGCTACAGCAGTCGGATATTTCTTGAAATATTCATTTTCCTTGTCTTTATCCATGACCCTATTGGTATAACACATCATTTTGTTGCTTTGAATCCTTAAAAATTGGAACATGGAAAAAATGACTTTCTAGAATTTGGGCAATTGATTTCAACCTGAATGTTGTTTCTTGTACTTATAAATAGGACTAATCATGCCAATCACATCCAATTTTCCAGTTTACTTCCATTCTGTTATTTGCGACAGAGAATAGTTTGAAAACTTTAATTAGTCCAAGGAAAATGTTGCTTTTCTAAATGTCCTCTTCGTGTACAAGCGATCTCTAATGGAGAATTTTTTATTTGTTTTCTGTCACTCACTTATGAAATTATTACTTGAAGAACAATCGACTTTCTAACCTTTCTTACTCAACTCCATTTAGGCTAACGCCTGTCAGTTGGACATATTGAGTTTGGACAATGATCAGCTGTCTCCATGCAACAGGATCGTTGTAGGTGGAATCTTATAGTACATCAGCAAGGAATGTTCTGCGGGTTAGGAGATATGCATTTGCCAAGTCTTCTCATTGTTTGTGAGATCTTTTGCGTTGGCGTTTGGCACTTGGTATTTTTAGGTCAAATGTTCTCTGTACAATGATTTCTCGTGGTTTTCTCTTCACATTTCCTTACCAGCGTAGATTATTTTTCTGTAGCACTTGTTCCTGGTGAGGATGGATCGGAAGTATTTCAATGACTTCACCTGTTGTAACTGAAATAACATTTAATTAGTTCTGTTGATATTCTGCCCATGGTTAACACCTCAATTTTTCTGAGGTTTATTTTCAGATGGTATTTTTTTACTTTCATTCCGCCTGCTCATGTGTTTTTGGAGGAGTTTAGGCTCAGTCTCAACTTTTACAATGTCATCAGCATAGGCCAAAATGTGTCAAGCAGCTAAGATGCTACTTTTCCTCTCTTCCATCATATTCGTTAGTTCTTCGTGGTTTTTTTTGGCGATGCAACATTCAAAATTCGTAACCCTAATCTGTGTTCCATTGGGAAGTCCGTCCGCCCGGTCCGTCTATTCGTATGCCCTGAGTAGTTACAGCTTTTTCAATCTCCGATGGTGGCTTGCTGGGCCTATCCCATCCCTGAAGTTTTCATCCTGTGTTACCTCACCCGTAGTCTATGTTGTAGCAAGGCAGCGGGAGCTTAAATATTTACCCTATATCTGAAGGCAAGACTTACTGCGGTCTTTAATCTCATTGTCACAGGAAGTTGTAAGGTGGAGTTATGTGATATCTCTTGGGCGTCAAGGTGCCACCCCTAGCTCCACCACTTCCTATCTCCACCCACCCACACCCACCGCGGTCCTTGACTGCTTATTGGGTATTGGCAGCTAGCCTCCATATCTTAAGTCCGTTCTGCCATCCTCTACCATCCTATCCAAAGTACAATCGACTCATGAAGAAAATTTCTGAGCCTTCGTGACAGAAAAATAAGTGCGTATTGGCTCCTTGTGGGCTTTGCGTGCGCATTTTTAAAAAACTCGATCAAAAACAACATTCGGTGGTCTTTTTTGTCAACAGACAACAACACAAGGAAAAGGAGAGATAACATTACTGTTTAAAGATGGCATTCTACTTTTTGCTTTGTCTGATAGCGTCGATTAGAGTTGCTGCAGGAAGCCAATGTAACGAGTTTTGTAAAAAGACGTATCCCCTTCATACATTTCCAAAGGTAAGATATTTTTTAAAATGTAAGAAATATCACAGCGTGTTGTTTTGCCTTCCATTTTCCCCCTCATTTTGTTTTAAAGCCTTCTCGCATGCCCAGTTAGTAGGCTTTAAAAGCAGCAAAATTTTCAACACCTTACGTGCATTTCGTGTTCAAAATTTGCTGTTTTCGTTTTACCACATTACTACCGTCTTTTCCCAATTTTATCCGATGAGATTGTAGATTAATGCAGTTGGAAAACGGAGGCCCTAAAATGACATTAAAACCCTAACTCCGGGTTTATATGTCATTTCAGTTCGTTTTGTGCCACATCAGGGCCTCAGGTGACGTAAACCGATGCAGAATCGAAGTAAAATGTGATTAAGAAGTTACAGCTGTCAATCCTTGTCGAAATGATGACTGTGTTGAGTTGATGCTCTGCAATGTAATTTACCAACCCTGGTGAAAATGTGGTTTTTAGAACTCGTTAAGGAGGCCTGCGGCAGCCAGAGCTTTAATAGTAGGTAGAGCCATGCGAGCCTTGCACTTTGTCGAGCTGTTAAAGAAAAAAAAAATCAAATAAAGAATACTAAATGAAACTGTTCGTTGTTAATGCCGCTGCGGTCGATCGGAATAGGAAAAATTGGTTGAGATCAATTAACTCGATAATTAAATTTGTAAAACAAGTTATCGGAGAGTCTGCAGGCTTTTATTTAGACATTTTAAGGTGTAGAGGGTTTTTTTTACTGGCTGTTTCAAACCAAACCATGACTGTTTAACCATTTTTGAACGATATGTTTCTATGGCTTAATAATTATTGTTGGAGGGCGTTCGGGATGGCCTCAGCGTGAAAAAAAACTTGAACTGCTTGTATTTTCTTTACTTCAACATTTGATATTTTAGACTCGGAGGAACAAAAGCCAGCCCCATTGTGTACCAATGGTTTTCAACGTCACAATAGAAGCACATTTATATTAATGCCCAAACAAGTGTCACCTTGAAACTTTGATGGTGATTGGGTCTTAAATTTTATGTTTAGCGTAATTGAAAAGTTAGTATTGATGCAAATTGACACCAAGTTAGGATTCAGTCCATATTTTGTAAAATAATTTGCACCCTAGAGTGCTTTTACAGTCATTGTCATTGCCTAGTGCCTGAAGAAGCAAGTTCAAGTGAAACTGACGATTACAATAAATATAACTTATACTATAACTTATAATATAACTAGACCAATAAATCTTTAAACTACTAGAATATAGGATAACGTTACCAATGTAACATTAATTGATAAAATTGTCTTATTTTTACACACCTAATCCAAGTTAAGGTCACTTTAAAAGGACGTTTTGTCAAGTGATGCTTCCATTAGTTTTTGTGTTGGTAATTTCTTAGGATTACACAACAAAATTGATAAGGTTGCTTTATGTATAATATTGGAACTGGCACTTAAGGATTTTTGTTGTTGTTGACAACTGTAGGCTTATGTCTAATGGACTGGGGAGTTTGATAGAAGCCTAGTTTGTTGATATACTATTACCACAAATAGAAATCAGAAAGGTTTGTTTATTAAAGTTTATATCTTGGTAGCAAACTACATTTAGTTCATTGATTATTACTTAAATTTAAATTGAAAACTTCAGTCATGGATAAAATAATCATCTCTGAAGCAGTTGTCTCCATTATAGATAGGAGTACTCTCTTTAAGGTAGAAACAGGTATCTCTTATGAAGCCATTGAAGCTACTCTGAACTGGTAGAAAATGCCTGTTGCCTTTTTCTTAAACACTTCACAAGAAAGTGGATTGAAACATTTTGACATAGAGAAAGGAGCTCAAACAGTAGAGCATTATGACAATGGTGACATTTTCTTACTGTCCATTAATTCATGCTTAGAACTGACCAAATGTCAGTTTCATACATGCTTAACCAGCAAAAAAAGATTAAAATTTATACGATACTGTGCTGGTGGATTAAACTTAGTTGCTGCAACTTTGATATAATTCACAAACCAGGATATGAGAACATTTCACCAGGCACTTTGCCTTAAACTACTTGTACTGTTATTCACTACTCTCTTTACAAGCTTCTTGACTCACTTTGTCACCCTGGCATCACTAAGGTTTTGCTTTTTTGATCAAAGAATTTACTTTTTAAGTGAAAATGACAGTTATAGAGTCTTACCACATTGCTTTCTTTTTTGCATCCCACCTTTTGTACACTCAGACAGAGGTTGTTTGATTATGAATCAAGGGTTAGGAAAGGTTTTAACCAGCAAAGTTGTAGCCATAAGTAAGACCACAAGTTTCAATCATGTAGGCAGTGTTCGAGACAAGGGCTATAATGATTCCATGTGTAATGAATACTGGCAGGTAGTTCTTCCCAAAGAATTGTACTTAGTACATTCACTTTTTTATTTCTACATTAAAACACCTCATGAGCATTTACTGGGGTTTCCTTGTTGTTCCTTGATAGGCAGCTCCATCCCTTCATGGATGAGTAGCCCTGGCCTATTTACATCAAAGATAATACAAAAAGCATCAAAATGGATACTTTGGTAGACGAGGCAGACTTCCTTCAGGCAAACCTACATGTGCCCAGCTGTCTGGATGGTCAAGGGACAACAGTATCTTAATGGGATCTTGCACCTCATGACAAGTGGGTTAAAACTGTTACCCAAATAGGAAATGATCTGCCTTTATCTTCTATTCCTGTATCAAGTGATGCAACCAAAGAACTTAATGACAAAGATAATTTTGATAATGTAACCACCATAAAGTGAACAGGTCCCTATCGATGCAATCTTTAGAAGGAGATGAATGTACTTGTACTGAACTGACACTTATGAATGTTTGTTGCAGTTGACTGTTTCTGTTATTTATGCTTTTAATCAGTTGAATTGACAATTTGATAGCAGCCTAGTTTGTAGACATACTTTTATCTCAATTAGTGGGCAGAGAGTTTTGATGATTAAAGCTCATTTTTTGTGACCCATGATTTTCCTAAGTTTGACTGGTAAACCATTTGCTACTGCATGTGGTTTTACCTTGACTACATTTCTTTTGTTTTCATTTTGCCACTGTTTACTCAAAGTCAGTATGTACATGGCATGAAAAGTACTTTGTCATATTTGAAATAAAACCAATTGAAAAAGAGTTAGGCCTTTAAAGATTAAAAAATTGTTTGTCCAGGTGTAAAAGGCATTAAGATGTACTAGAACTGGCATTAAACATCTCTAAATTTAAACCCGCTGAAGCAATAAACATGTATTTTGTGGGGAGAATTATATGATATCAAAGACCATCCACTGGTATCATAAAGTGAATAGTTGCAAAGGAACTTAAGTTGTGATGATTCTTGTTGGTGTCTTTTTACTGAATTTCAAGGTAGCAGGAACACCAAAAAACCCCTGATGATAAACTAGTTATTTTAGTTTAATTTTGTGTTTATTATTTCATTGCCTTTTTTGTTATCTTACTTGGGTCCTGTTGTGTTGATAGCTCAGCATCACATAGAATGGCTTGTGAGTAGTTCAGTCCTTTTCCCCCTTAGTTGATCAAAATCAATAATGTATATTTTAAGCAGTTAACAACTAGGTAAGCACATATAAATGAATATATATATATATATATATATATATATATATTCTTATGTTTCACAGCCAGTTACCCTACCCAGTTACCAATTTCCCAGATAATCAGTATGTAAGGTATATGAATAAGTATCATTATTCTTTAACAGGAAAATCTCTATTATTCATGCATCAGAGGATGTCGACTAGGAAAAATAGACCAACTGTCTGGAAACTTAAGAACAAAAGATCAAGCAATTAACTTCTGCAAACTAGGTATGAATTTTATTTTCTTTGAGTGTAGCTTGCAATTATGTGAAAGTATACAAGGGATACCATGAGATCCTTTGAGCCTAAAATTTGGATTGTTATGGGTCATGGATTGAATATATGAAAAGGAAGAATGTTTACTAATTAAGAAGTTCCTTGGGGATAAATAACGGATGGAAGAATAACAGAGACAGACAAGAAAACAAAGAAAATGACGTAGAGATATATAGATAGAGAGAGCCTGAACATGGATAGGGGGCAGAGGTTAACTAACAGTATAAAATTTCCATAAACCATACAAAAGTGACCATTTTAATCAATGAGGTCTCTGGTATGGTCTAAATACAAATAAACTCAACCATACATTTGCAATGAATATTAGTCTGCTCATCCCCACTGCTGATAGAAGATATCAAGTTATTCCATATCCCATGTGTACAGTAAGTACAATGTGCAGTGTGGTTTGTTTATTGGTGTACATGATTAAGTTGTTTTAGTTTTTAATTACATTTGATACAAGATGTGTGAGGGTAAATAAAAAGGTAGATTTAAACTTTTTTTTTATAAGTTGTGTATTGCATGGTGACTTTTTTTTCTGGTATTGTTTTAGATTGTAGGCATGCATATGATATGCCTGAAGATCTTAGTGCATGTGATGCTGGATGCACAGAACAAGATATCCTGCCAACACCAGCTGGACTTCTTCAGGTACGTTTTTGCTTGGTCACATCATATTTTCCATGATAATTATTCTTTAGTAGACAGATATTGAAATGACAGCATATTTGCTGCCCTTCTTTAAAAGCTAATGACACCTGTAATTTTTTCCCATGCCATACTTGATATTGTCTGTGGGTTAAGATGTTAATCTTGACAATTAATAAATGGTTGCGAGTGGCCTTAAGTAGATCTATTAAATTCAAAAAATGTTACATTCCCCTATGTTTTGAAAACCAACCTTTAATGTTATATACATATAAAGATGAGCTTCTGTTACTTCTTGAGTATTTTATGGGAATTATGCCTTTCCCTGTTATATGTTTGAGGTTTCCATTTTGATGTGAGGCATGATGTTTCATTTGATGTTCATTGTTTGTCTACTTATCATTGTGCAATTTCATCCTGCTGTTCTGTATCTGAATGAAGTATGCTCTATCCTGTCCCAAGCTTGTAACTTGAATTCATCTTTACATCTTGACACAAATAGCAATGCTTTTGGGAGAGTGCCATGCTAAAGAAGATAGTTGTTTAGCTCTCCTCATGAATTTCTCTCATCAATAATTCAAACAAAGCTGTTGAAGTGCATGTACTTGGGTCACTTCAAGATATCTTTTTATGTCATCGTTAGAATATAGAGCATCATTCCCTCACCTCCCTTCCCCACCTCATTTTCTTATCAAGTTAATCAAAATTTTAATCTACTTTATTTTTTTAACTTCACTTTGAGCCCATCAAAGTACCTTTAAAGGACTAGGACAATGTCCTTCAGAGTTATTTTTTTACTGGCAGTGAAGAATTTCTTAATTGGATACCTGTCCTAAAGCCAGTAAATGGCTTTTTATTTTGTAAACTTTCAAGGACTTTTTGCTCCCCTGGGAAAGCGAACCAGGGCTATTTTGGTTGCAGTGCAGCTTTACTGACCATTAAGTCATGGCTCCTTCATATTTGGAACTGATTGAAAACAAAATGGTTGAAAATATAAATTATTTTTAATCTGTGACTTACATGATGTTAGATTGTTATGTTAAACATAGTAGGAAAGTTTTATCTTATGGGTTTTTTTTCAAATTTTAGGTTGAAATGGAGAAGGCTTCCTTTCACAGGCCTGTTGTTCACCAAATAATTGTTCAACCAGTACGAGTGTTTAGAAGATATTGCTCGGGTATTTTTAGCAATGTGTTCACTTTTGTTGCAATGAAAACAGCATTTTCTACAGAAGGCAATAATCAAGAGTCAATCACAATTCATTTTCAGGTAACAAATGATGAATAATTTTTACCTTTATTGACCTTGGGTTTGTTTAGGTCTTTTGGGCATTTTCTTTACAACACATAATAATAAATTTAGGGATTCCATCTATACTTTTCCTGAAAAAGATATTTGGGTGAAAGAAACACTTCTTTGTTGTTTTGCATATGGTACCTCAGCCTTTAATCTTTGAGGTATTAAAAATTAGCAGAGATGACTAGGAGAACTTTACATTTTTATATTAGCCATTAAATGAATGTATATTTCTTGTCTGCCAACAGTTTTTTCCAAAACTCACCCTTGTATTAAATTAAATCAAGTAACCTACGAAGTACCAACTAACAATCTACAAACCTTGACCCTGTAGGGTTTATTTTATTTTTTCAGTTCTGATCAATCGTTTTAACCCAAAGAGCACCAAAAGGATCACTGATAGAAGAATTAGTTGGGGCATAATAGTGACTAGTGTCATTAGTAGGGTTTAAATCTTTCAGTTAGTTGCCAATATTCCATTGCCATAGTATTACAACATAAACCTAACTGTGTTATAAGACTACGTATGCATGTAATATCAGTTGTTACTAAGGCTTGTACAGGTGACACTAAAATTTCTTGCATTGGTAAGACCTTATGTAAGTTTTTCGTTTCAGAGTTTCATGTAATCAGCGCTGTAGCATTTGGTCAACACCAAAATTGCATGTTAGTTTAAAAAAAAACCAAAAAGGTGTTTCCACAGACCTTTGTGAGACAGAGATATGGACAGTAACATACGTTTGAAAGAATTTTTTTAAAGGAATTTTAATGTGTGCATCTGTATTTGTCATGGGTAGGTGAAAATATAGATAAAGATATAATGTCAACTGGGTCAGTGAATTGGTATTTGCAAGTTTTTACCACTCAATGGGAAAATATGATAATGCAGTTCAGTCAATGTTTCACTTTGTTTCTACTTTTAGCCCTTTTCATGAGTTTCATTGCCCCCACTGGCATTGCAACATATTTAGATAATATTCCACTTTCTGAGTATACGTATATGTAATTAACTTAACTGCACACCTATGCATTTGAATTTTGTATGTGTCTGTGTATGGTGCACGCAGTTGGAGAGCATGTCGCTGCCAAAAAGCTTTTAAAGACAATTTTTTCAATTGAATACATTTACTGTTTGGCAAAAAAGTTACCACTACTAAATTTGGAGTTTCGTGTGAATAAAAAGAAATTAATTTGAAAATAGTATATGAAAGTGACTGAAATTTGACGTGTAAGACATTTATTGCGTCATTTTTACGTTGCCCCGTCTACAGTTACTCAGTGCTTTCCCTAAGAACCGGTAACCGGCCAAATTGACCGTTTCAAACGTTTTTTAAACCGGCTCAAACTTCAACCCCAAAAAAGTTTTTTAGAGAATTTCAACTGAACTGTTCAATAATTGATTGTGTCTTGCATATTGTAAACACCGAGTCATCGAGAAATTGAGCAGCGTGTCTCAGAAAACGGATCAAAACGTTTGTTCATCACAAGTGTTGAATCAGCTGTGTTTACTTCCTTGTTGGTCCAAACACCGGGAGTAACGGCGATTTTAATTGGTCGATATCGGATGGTCATTCGATAACAAAACGGAAGTAAAAATAAAGGCTTTTTAGTATGTGAAGCACATGTATGAAGTAACATGAAGCGACCACGAACTCTATTTGATTACCATTATTTGATTATTTTGATCTAGAATCTGCCCGACTGCCTGTTCCCCATTGTGCAGAGTTTCCTCAACCAGAATCGAGGTGTCATGAAACCAGGTCCGATACTACAGCTAGTTCAAGACACTCAGATATTGAGGAAACATCAGGAATCTCTCCTGGTCCGCTTAATCAGCTTGAAATGAACGATTTGATACGTGATATAGGTTTATCAAAAGCAGGTGCTGAGCTTCGAGCTTCTAGACTAAGTGAGAAAAAACTGACTCAGAGTGATCTCAAAATTTCGTACTACAGATCTAGAGACAGTGAATTTCTGAAAATTTTCAGTACTGACTGTGACTCCATGTATTGTAATGACATTAGTGGGCTTCTTCTAGCTTTAGGTTTACCCAGTTACAATTCAAATGATTGGAGGCTGTTTACAGACAGCTCGAAGAAAAGCTTAAAGTGTGTCCTTCTTCATAATGAAAACAAGTTTGGAGCAGTACCTGTAGGTCACTCAGTGATTCTAAAGGAAAACTACGAGAGCATTAAAAAAGTAATTAATTTACTCCGATACCATGACCATAATTGGACCATATGTGTAGACTTGAAGATGATGAATTTCCTCTNAAACCAGCTCCGATACTACAGCTAGTTCAAGACACTCAGATATTGAGGAAACATCAGGAATCTCTCCTGGTCCGCTTAATCAGCTTGAAATGAACGATTTGATACGTGATATAGGTTTATCAAAAGCAGGTGCTGAGCTTCGAGCTTCTAGACTAAGTGAGAAAAAACTGACTCAGAGTGATCTCAAAATTTCGTACTACAGATCTAGAGACAGTGAATTTCTGAAATTTTTCAGTACTGACTGTGACTTCGTGTATTGTAATAACATTAGTGGGCTTCTTCTAGCTTTAAGTTTACCCAGTTACAATTCAAATGATTGGAGGCTGTTTACAGACAGCTCGAAGAAAAGCTTAAAGTGTGTCCTTCTTCATAATGAAAACAAGTTTGGAGCAGTACCTGTAGGTCACTCAGTGATTCTAAAGGAAAACTACGAGAGCATTAAAAAGTAATTAATTTACTCTGATACCATGACCATAATTGGACCATATGTGTAGACTTGAAGATGATGAATTTCCTCTTGGGTCAGCAGAGAGCCTTCACCAAACATCGATCCCATTTGTGTTTTGGGGACAGTAGGGATCGGGATCAACATTGGGTCAAACAAGACTGGCTCCCCAGATCACAACTGCAAGCCGGGGGACCAAATCTGATAGAGCAACCTTTGGTTGATCGATCTAACATTGTACGTCCTCCAGTTCACATATAAAGTTAGGTTTAATAAAGCAGTTCGTAAAAGCCGTGAACAAAGACCAAGAATGCTTTCAGCACATCAGACGAACTTTTTCTAGTTTGTCCCATGAAAAAGTGAAAGCTGGGATATTTGATGGACCCCTGATTCGGAAACTCATTAATGACAGCAACTTTGAAGGAACCATGACAGTTGTTGAAAAGGAGACATGGACTTCATTTGTAGATGTTACCAAGCAGTTCTTAGGCAATTGTAAATCTCCAAGCTACAGGAGCTTGATTACTGATTTGCTGAAAAACTTTCATAAGCTTGGCTGCGATATGAGTATCAAAATGCATTTCCTGCACAGTCACTTAGATGTCTTCCCGGGAAACCTTGGAGATGTTAGCGATGAGCACGGTGAGAGGTTCCACCAGGACATAAAAGAAATGGAGAAAAGATACCAAGGCCGATGTGATGTCCACATGATGGCGGACTACTGTTGGTCAATAAAGCGAGACTGTCCAAGTGTCAAGACAAAGTCGAAAAAGAAGCTTCCTACCATAAAGTGACATTCTTTTCCCTATTTCTATATGCTTTATTTACGCTAGCATGCATATAGCTCGTTTTTTTAATATATTTGCATATACTTGTATGTTAATAGTGTGAATTTCCTTAATCTTCACTGTTAAAGTCCATTTTCACATCTGAATATGGTTTCATAAAATGTATCAACAGCCAATAATTATTGTTTCAGGACAGCTACAAGTAAATACAACCCTTTTGTGCATATCAATCGAATAAATCAAGGCTATATATTTGTTTGTTTGATTTATCCGAAGTATTAAAAATGGCATATTTTTGCATAATATGCACCATATAACTGCCATATAAGAAAACTGAGACCCGTTAGGGGAAAAATAATGACATTTTCGAAATCAGCATATAAAGATTACCCAGAATCAGTTGTCAAATAATGATTACAAAAATTTTGTTTCTCAGTGTTTCTCATTTAAAACAATTTTATTCACATAAAAATTACCAAAAAAACAGGAATAACATTTGCAAGCTACCTGTATAACCACACACAATTTCAAACAATATTTTTCATGAAATAAAATAAGATATTGGCTATAATATTTCAAGTCTAGCTGCCTCTCTGCAGTTAATTAAAATGCATAAAATGTTTTTAAAATTAACAGAACAATACTGCTTTTTATATACCTTCAATTAGGAATTTTTCAAAACTTGAAAGACCCTGTTTTCAATATTTATTGCTGAGAGCCAACTTGTTGATTATAAATTACATGGGTTTTTTTCCTGATACAAAATGTATATTATGGACACTAGTTAAAACACATTAAAAATAGCTAGTACATATATAGGGGATTGGACAAAATGACTTTTTGTCACTCACACAATGAAGATATATATAGTATAACATATTACAACTTTACAAAAACTGCTAGCATGAAGAATTGCAGAATGCAATTTTGAATATTTAGACTAGAATTTTGAATGATTTTAGTTACTGAGTAGACTGGATAACATCTTTAAAAAGGTGGGTGAAAAAAAGAAGAAAAAAATTATAAGAAGTGCTCTGGTATCATGAAAAGTGAACTTAAAAACATCATTTCCAACACATCAATTTACCCCCAAGATATGCCCCAGAATGCAGGATTTTTGCGTCAAGGATTTCAGAATTTTCTGTGGTGTAAATTTTCCCAGATCCCCCTAAGGCAGGCCTCTTCAATTCATGACCAGACCTGCTCAAACAAAAT
This sequence comes from Morbakka virulenta, assembly GCA_003991215.1. Classification (NCBI taxonomy): domain Eukaryota; kingdom Metazoa; phylum Cnidaria; class Cubozoa; order Carybdeida; family Carukiidae; genus Morbakka; species Morbakka virulenta. The sequence goes on along the minus strand of RDPX01000047.1, from coordinate 2,327,388 downwards.
GAGTGGAAAACCCTGGTTACTTGATAGTAATACTAAATATTTACATGAAGTATTATACTGTATTTCAGGGTGGCCCACTTGTTGAAATAGATGCAACAAGACATGAAGGCCAGTTACCAGAAATTGCTTCCAAGACAGTTGGTAAGTGTCATTTTTATTATAAGAGATTTCGTAACCTGACTCTTATTATGTCTTTTTTTTGGACTCTTTGAACATCATTTCCATCAATATATGTAACTCTAAATTTTTGTTGGTATTTGAAGTTGTAATAATAATAATAATAATAATAATAATACTGTTTTCTTTCAGTAACCCCACAACGATATTCCTATTTACACGCACAAAAATGGACGTGTATAACCTGGGAATTTCATTGAAAAACCACTCCCCGTGCAAGGCTCCTGGTATTTATTCTTTGGCTCCATTGTGTCATAACTATATACCCTTTCGAGTTCTTTTTTTGTTTGTTTCAGAAGACCGTAAGCCCTTGAAGAGTTAAGATGCATATGCTCAGGCACTTTTAATTTAGAAACGACCTTCCCTTTGGCCTGACTCTTAAAAGAGGTAGTAACAATAGTTAGTAATAGGTACCTTGTATGATAGGGATCATTAAATATGTTGGAATAATACTCGGTTAAACCACCGAAAAAATGTTTTGTCCTAAATTTTAGGAGGGAAACTAAGTTTCTAATTTTGGAGCGAGTCGAACTGCTACCAATGATAAGTAAACAAACAGTTAATTTTTGCAAGAAAATATAATTGAAAGGAAGGCGGAAAAATAAATGAGTGAAATCAAAAGTGTTCCGACATATCATTTAGAAAAATTATCTAAGGTAAAATTCGGCTAATACATAGTGATGCTGAAATTTTCATTTCGCAGAAAGTAATGAATGCAGTGATTATTAAAAAATATTTACGTATGAAGCAAAGAGTTAATAAACGATCCATACGCTAACTAGTCTGCAAAATAATGGAAAGAGAACGTTTAAATGTTAAGATGTACGAAGGGCCGAGGGCCCCACAAAGCAAATATTAGAGTTTTAATCCACGTCAAACAAAGGGGTGTTTTTGACTTGCATGCTGAGAAAATTGAAGTTGTCCAGAAGTTTTGCTACCTTGGTGACACCCTTGTAGCCGAGGGAGGAGCTGGTGCAAGTGTTACAGCAAGGGTTAACAGTGGATGGAGTAAGTTCAGGGAGTTAATGCCATTGTTAACCAGTAGAGCTCTGCCATTACCTACCAAAGGTAGAGTCTACCAGGCATGTGTACGTAGCACAATGATGTATGGCAGTGAAACTTGGCCAGTGAAAGCTGAAGATGTCAGCCGCATGGAGCGGAATGACATGAGAATGATAAGATGGATGTGCAACGTAAGTGTAAAGGACAGGCTCAGTTCTAATGAACTCAGAAGGAGATTGAATCTGGACAGTATTGGCAGCTGTATGCAGAATAGGAGGCTTCGTTGGTTTGGTCATGTGGAGAGAATGGACAAGAATGCTTGGGCAAGTAGATGTAGAACAATCAAGGTGACAGGAACCACTGGCAGAGGAAGACCAAAGAAAACATGGGAGGAAGTGATAAGGATGGATCTGAAAGAAAAAGGTGTCAGCAGAGACCTGGTGAAGGATAGGATAACTTGGAAGTCAATTTCAAGAAATCGTCCAACACATGCTAGCATGTAAAACGGACGTTAAACCGAATATGATGATGATGATGATGATGATGATGATGATGATGATGCTCCTATAAACTTTCATATTTACGTCAGTGTGCCTCGTCGTATCGCTTCATATGTATATTCTTGGTAACCAATGCACCGTTTTTCCATTGAGTGAGTAGGAGCCCGGTTTTAGTACATCTTAGAAAGTTAACTATAAATTGTAAGGAGACAAGATTGGATTTCATTCAGCAAAAATTGGTACCTAATGTAAGAATATTATTAATAATCTTTCGTTTGTTTTTGCCTGATCTTTTCTTGAGGTTGTGTTGGGTTTTTTGTCGCTAGTGCCTTAATGACTATAAATACCATGTGACAGATGTATCTTTCTTAAGTTAATTATTTTCTGAGGCATCATATTGTTTATGCCAGCAGCCACCCCTTTACAATCAAAGGAGTTAAAGTACTGAGAAAACAACAGTTATATTATGGAATATTTTGTTGTTTTAATAAAACTTGTAAACATAAAGTTGTTTTTAATTGTCAATGAAAGTTTTAAATATTGGGAATGTTTAAAGTTTTGAAAACGTAAAACATTTGTTGAAACACAATTCTATAAATTTTGCTTGCTATACTTTTATAGCAAGAAGAGACCTAAGGAAATTTTGGCAGTTACCTTGAGTAAGATAATATCTTGGGCAGTCCAAAAATATTCTAGTTAGATTCCGTGTTTGTTGGTTTATGGTATTTGATGGAATGGTAGGCCCACAGTGATCTTGTTATCTTCACAATTTAGAAAAGTTTTGAATTAAATTTGTAACTGATTATGTATCAGATATTAATCTATTTTCTTCTTTTGTAGATGAAGAACCCAAGAAAAGTGAATCGTACTATAACCGATTATATTATCATGGATCACGGTGGATTGACTGTGTCGCAGCCAGGGCACGTCTTCCTTCCTGGCTTTTGTCATTTGCACTTTTGCTTTGCTTTTTTACAGCCACTTGGCTCTGTTGCTCTACTTTGGTTGGGGCCGATTCTCACGAGGAAAAGGTGTGCCGAGTTTAATATTTTAATATTACTCCTTTACTTAGAGCTGTAACTATGTGTTGCTGTTTTTTTTGTTTGTTTGTTTTTGGGGGTGTTTTAAGGTCATTTTCCCCCAGTAACTGGGGCTCAGACGGTGCCCTTCACAGGGACTTGGATTTGGCAGTGAGGAATTTCTCGTCCGGATGCCCTTCCTGACACCAACCAATGGCTTTTTCTTTTGTGAATTTCTAAAGTCGCCCGCGCGGGAAATTGAGCCCGGAATTCTCGGTCACGGTGCAGTTACACTAACCATCAAGCCACGGCTCCTCTATAGCTGTAACTATGGTATTGTCAAGGTCATAATGATAAAGTTCTTAGTCACATGGTTGCTGTCGGTGCAGTAAAAGGCACTGCGTAACATTTAAACCTGTTAAATTTTTTTCCATAAGAGCATTGTTTAACTATTACCCCATGTAGCTTGCTGTTGTTTGTGATCCCCTCACCATTTTCTGGTAGACTTTAAGAAGACTTTGGTGTACTTCCAATAAGATTGAAACAATTTTACCAACCAATTTTTTAAATAAACAGATAATGTTATATCGAAATAAATGAATGTTTGATAAAAAACCCTCGCCTTCTGTCAGTTACTGTTACTTGTAAGGGTACACTGACTGAAAAGAAGCATTGAAGAACTTGGTAAACACGCATAGCTTTTTGCCTATAAGAATTGCATCACAAAACTATTGCCATGAAATACTTTCTTTTACATTGTGAAGAGGTGTCTGTCAATTTAACATCGTTAGGTCTCAGGTTAAAAGATTTTGCGATGCTTTTGTAATTCTGTTATGTTGGTGAGGCATTGTTTCAAATTCTTAACCTTTTTACTTCCAAGGTATTCCTCTTTTATCCCACAACATTTCAATCTACTTCTCTCTTTATTTTTTTGTGTCAGAAAAGGTAACTGTGTTTTTATAAGGATCTTGGAGCTTTATGTTTGCCTTGGTTCTGTAACCAAAGTATTCGAAAGGTTTAAAAAGATAGATATTCCACCAAAAGGCATTTAAGTACACGAACAGAACCGAGGGAACTCTTTAGAAGTTTCCTATTCTAACAGTGACTGAAATCCCCTTGTTCCATCTCATTATACAGCACTTTTTCGAAGCTTCAAGATGCTTCAGGATTTTCTTAAGAAATAAAGAAAGTCCAGTTTTAATCAACACAAACAATTTGACAACAAAAACAGGTTGGTGAGCCAACCCCTCCCCCCCCCCGTCTTCCTTTAGATTTGAAGAACACCAAAATATCTATCTTTTATTGTTGTTGTTGTTTTATTTTAGCCTTTGCATATTTTTTCCTTCACCATTTCTGTCATTTATGTTATATGCTTTTATGTTTGCTTGGATTTATAGTTGTTAATAAACACCATTTACGTTAATATCCACTATGTTTTGCTCGTGTTTTAATGTCGGCCTTTTCAACTTTGATGTTACTTATAAACCAAGTGTTCAGGATTAACCACTTTCAGTTTAATTGTGCATTTTGGCGTAAAAAATTACTTTGGCGGTAGTCGCTTTATTAACTTTTTATGGAATATCTGTCTTCACGGGAGGCGAGTTTGCCTTCTTAATTCCTATTTTCACTCATCTAATTACTTTTTTTGTCGTTTAATCCGCTTGTTCTGCCGCTAGGGCTGTGTACGGTGCGTATATTTCGGTCGGGTGTGCTGTCATGCCCCCCCCCCCGCAAAAAAATCCCCAACACACCAACCTTCTTCCTTAACGGCTTTATCATGTTGAAATACTACTAGTGCATATTTTTGCCACCGTAAGATCCCCATGCCCCGTAGCTTGCATGGACTTGTGACTTGTGACAGAATAAAGTTATTACAATTTTTAGGGATGTTTACTTAAGCAAATAGAAAATCAGACGAATTCTTTAGGTATCTTCTGTTGTTTGTTCTCTACTTTAGCGGTACACCTTTGAGAAAACAATAACAGCCGAGCCACTGGATAGCCAAAAGTCTCCTCTGTTTACCGTAGAACGGTATGAAGCTCCACCATTGCCTGTAAAGACCAAGTTAGCGAACATTGCCTGAATTTATTTCCTGTTTACATCTCAACTTAATTTCAGAAAACCTCTGAATTGTGTGCATTACGTTGGATAACCCATGTATGCGCAAGGAAAATAACAGGGATCGGACTTTCATAGACCTGAGGTTTTTACTTGTTGTTGTTGTATTTCCTTATGATTAAAATGATAGATTAGTAAAATTACCTTGACTGGTCTTTTTGTACGAGATTTAGGAAATGACTCCTGTTAAAAGTAGAGCTTTTGGATATAATGGTACTTTTGTGGGACATTGCTGCTCATTAACGAAATTTTAGTTGTCTACGTAATCTCTATTCTTAATACATTAGGCCTTAAAAGTTATGTAGTCAAGTTCTTTAATTTTCCATACCTTTTGGAGATACTTAGAACCACACTTGAAGATGACATGACCAGGAACACTGCAGATTTAGCAGTGAAAAATTTTGGAGACAAGCTTGTTGCTTCTTTATTGGTCCGCCCTCGTGTCTTCAATAATATTTTCATTACGATAGTATTGATAAAATGGTTGGTATTCTCACACTAATTTGAGATGGAATGTTCACTTGTAACAAATGTAATTGAAGCGATGTACAAGTAGCTGATGCCTTTGCACAAGTGCCACTAATGGAGTTTTTGGTAAATATAAGTATTTGCAAAAATAGAGGGTGTTTTAAGCTACATGTCAAAGGTGGTAACGATATGGAATTTGAATCACAAGTGATACGCGCTTTAGCCAGCTAACGTCTTCATTGTTTGATTACCAGATATATGTGCATCAGTTTAACGGCTACAGAAAAAATGAATATTTCATGGTATAAAATTAAAGAAATTATAAGAATCTGCCAGCCCTATTTCAACGTTGAAGGATACGCTGTATGATACTGTTATTTGTAGTCTGAAAATGAAGCACTGCTCGATTTAGTTTGCCCAGTCACAAAAATTTACGATAAAAATGAAAAACGTAAGTAATAACATTTAATGTGTGAAAATTAATTGATTGATGAAACTGTATCTTAAATATCAGTGAGTTTTCATAGCTCTTCAGATGGAATTTGCAGTGAAAAATGGGAAAAGGGTAAATGAAGCATCTAAGGCCAATTTAATACGTCTATGATTGCTGTGTCTTAAGATTGTAATTGTATTCTTATTTCAGGGAGTTAAGGATGCAGGCGTTTAGTCCTATTTCGGATTAAATTTTCAGATTTGTAATAACGTGTGTTGATTTTTTACCTTCGTTTCACAACTTGAATTTAGGGGGTGCTAAATTATTCCTTGTAAACGCGATAAAGAGTAACAATCTCCTTTTCATCCGTGATAAAATAGTTGGGTAATGCCCAGGCTTCTTTATTTAGTATTCATATTGTAATTTTTTTATCAAGACGGTAAACGCAGTACAGTTGCACCCGATGAATTTAATAAATCAATTTGTACGAAAATCCTTAATGTAGTCACCATGATGTCTCTAAAAACGGAAGTAGTGGGAACAAACTCCCTCAGGAAAGAGCTTTTGACAACTTGAATCGTATTTCGAAATAGCTTTAAATGGGTATTTCGATTATAATTATTGATTGTTGTGAAAACCCCTGACATAAAGTAGATGTCAGTGGAGCTTTCTCAGATTCACTTATTGTTGTAACTTGTAGTTTATTAGAGCTGCGATTGTAAATATGTTCAATAAAATGTAATGTTAACTTAACAAGGTCTTGTTGCTACTGTTCTTCTCAATCAAATCACTGCATTGTGCTAGAGAGACGTGTAGCAGAATGAGTGACTGCCTTCTGTTCTGTCAATATAGAGTACCTTACATTCAAGCGTTAGCTCAGAAATTATGTACACAGGATATTATATGAGCCAAAGAGTTGGTTCCTGCATGAAACCCTGCCGCACATACCTACTTTGTATCTGCGTAAATTAAAGGAGATTTTGTTGTTGAAAGGGAAAGCGAAGTGAGTGGAAGCTGTAGGGATAAAAAAATTAATCTATTTACTGTTAATGATTTTCCTTTATACAACTCAAGTGTGTCACCTTTTTTGAGGAGGTAAGCAATAACAAAAGATTAAATGTTTATAAAACATGTTTTTTATTTGCATGTGGATATACAGTAATTTTGGATTGTTCTCACTTTTGAAATCATTAGTATGCACATGCTGAAAAGAGAATGGTTTAGCTGTGTGAAAGGAAGATGCTTCGTTTAATATTACACATAAATGTCTAGCAAAAAAAACATCTATTTTTTACTATTTCTGCTGATGATAAAGTGAAAATAGATAAGATCTGAGGGAAATGAGGGAGGAATATTTTTGCACAATCAATGTTATGAAAATAGAAAAAGTAGTCTGTATGGTTTCTCGTTGCACAGCTGCCGAAACAGTAGATTAGTAAAACAGTTATGAAGACAGTATGATATAAATGAAGCTCAGCCTTTGTATTTTTTTTAAATTAAAAAATAAATAACACGTCTAGTATTCATGTTACACTGTTGAATAGGTTGGTTTACAATTGGGTCCGAGGGGAATGTAAAATATAATATTAGATCATAAATTACTCTTCACTCGTACCAAGGAGACCTTTTAATAGAAGGGGGAAAATCTAGTTCCATGAATATACAATGCATCTTTTTCCGAAAGTATATCGTGTAAATCACCATCTCAGCAACAACATTCGGTAAAAGGCATAGCATAACGTGAAGATTTGCATAGCCATTTACAAGAGAAAATGGTTCAAATAGTACCTTTAAAATTTGTCTTGACTATTTATTGTTATTTTATTCCACAAAGTAAAAATTGCTGACAAGCTGCTGTATCAAACACTGGCTATCAATATTAGTTGCTCTTATAGTCATTTGGATGGCCACGAAAGTTTTTGGCCATGGTTCGAGTGCAGTTCATTCTATGATGTATAGCAATTCCTGTAAGGCATCTCCTATGTATACGAGAAAAATGTCATCTTGATACCGACGAACGAATTGCATAGCATAATTCCTCTCATAATGCCATAAATTTTGGTTCAATCCGTTTATCGTGCTATTGATGCTGCACTTGACCAGGTTTTAATTTTTCCGGTAAATTATGAAGGGTATTACAAGATAGACAGTGTTTTGTCATGATTCAAGAATTTTAAAGGTCAGTTGAACATAAAGTTGTTGTGAGTAGTCCATCACTGTCCTTTTCCGTTGTAACTTCTCCTTCTGTATGTAGAACGTTTTGCGTTGGCTTTATCCGTTCTATGTCTCTGTCGGATTTGATGCTATTTCTTTGTATGCTGCGACGGCGAATATTTACTTTTACTAACATCCATCGACTTCTTATAAAATGTTTTTTCTTTGTACCATTTGCCCTACCGCCAGTGTCCATTACCGCCACATGAGCAGTTTTGTCTTGTTGACTAACAAAAAGCTCTGTCGCAGAGTAATTTTCCATATTTACAAAAACGTTACAGTAAATAATACCAAAATGTTTTTAGTGTTGTTATCCTCATTTTATATCCTTTTGAATCTAACTAGCAGAAGCTCGAGTAAGCAATTACGTATTCGCAGGTAAGCTTGCCTAAATAGCAACTTTTCTGAAGCAAAATGTATTTCGGTTATTTGCTTAGTTGTGTGATGTCATTTAATTGATAGTGGGTTCCCGTGAAGAACAGATTAAAACAAGAGTGTGGTTAGAAAATCCGACTTAATGAAACGATAGCCAATTGTATTGTTAGTGCTATATATTGAACGTCATGTGAGGGCTTAGAGAAAAACTTCGCCAATTCCAGAAGATGTAACCAAAAACTCTCAACTTAGTTATTCGTCAGACAGAAAACGAGGGAAAGCTACGGCTTGAGTAACAACTGTGAAACTCGCTACCAGACACGGTGATCCAGGTTTTCCGCTCTCATAAGTAAACATTCCAGTCCTTTCCACAGAGCTTACTTTCAAAACCTGCTGCGGATCTTTATATTTCACACTGACAATATTATTTGGAAATTGGAAGAGGTTGATGATTACTTAGGATTTAAAATATCTTTTAATTGGATGTCAACGTTTGGAGTGGATTTATGAAACAGCTTTTAAAATTGATTGTTACTTTGATTTTCGAATCGGTACTTGAGTACTGACGCAAAGAAAAAATTTTTCTGCACACTAATTTCCTCACGATATTTAGTTTTATCATTGTGTACTTTTTGGTTTTATTCGGTTTTCAATACAAGACAGTATATTTCCTAGTCTGATTTTTATCATCACAGGTAATTGGACACCATATACAGTCTAAGGATATATAAATATACAATCAGTGAATCTGTAAGAAGTTTTTAAATGTTTCAGTTTTAAATAACCTGGCAATGCATACTGTAATGGTCCCTCCCTCTAAAAACTATTTGACCATACNCCATATACAGTCTAAGGATATATAAATATACAATCAGTGAATCTGTAAGAAGTTTTTAAATGTTTCAGTTTTAAATAACCTGGCAATGCATACTGTAATGGTCCCTCCCTCTAAAAACTATTTGACTATACATATAAGAAAGCATCTAGGTTTTAAGTTTTTTTAATTACCTAGTATAAGCTAACTTAAATTCTCCAGATAAAAGTTTTATTTATTTTTATTTTATTTTTCGTTTTTAGTTTTATTTTTATTATTTTTTTGTTTTTTTTATTTATAGTTTTCATTTCTCATTGCACACACAGCGCAATACATTTTGTAAATCTCCATCGTTTTTCTCAAAAAAATATCCGTCTGGACTGCTTCAAGCATGAAATACGTTTTTTTAATTGTGGTAGTTGTAATGGTTTAGTATCTCTTTAGTACCTCTAAAATGTATTAAGTTGTAAAGCTATGTACCCAATGAAACATTTTTTCTAAGGTTTATCAATATGAATATGCGTGATACTAAGATGGATTAAACTACAGCTAATTGGGACTGGTAGGTGTGTTATTTGGAAAGCGTTATTGTTACCAAGAAACAGAAACAGAATATTTGAGTAATGGTTTTTCTACTTGAGTTCTTTGCTAGACTGTTTGTTGATAAGAGCTGCTAACTGTAACATTAATCTATTACCTTACTAACAAACTGTCGTAATAGACGATCTTCACTTCAACTGGCATTTAATAGGACATTTTATAGATTTCGGGTTCCCTGTGGACTATGAACCAGTTATTGTTATTGTCAGCGGTCATTTGTACAGTTAGCCGCCATGTTGTACACTGAGCTGTTTTATTGTTGATTAAAGCCAAACGTGAGGTCAATTCGTAGTTAATCATTTACTACACAAACACCAACTGTAATCCACCCGATGACCGCTCATGCCTCTGTAGGCGTCTTTTTCACATTTTAAAAGAATAGCGCATGCCCCAACACGCCCCTCTTCAAAAAATAAGATTACTTATGTTACACTAACGTTTGAGTCTTTATATCAATCTAGCGGTTCAAGAAAATTTCATTGCACACAAAACCTTAAAACCTTTAGCCTTTATTACGATATTTACCAGTGACTCTTCACCTCAAAGCCCTGCCATGTTTTAAAAAAACACGACAATTTTAATAATTTCTGTTGGCACGTGACCGAAAGAAGCAGATGTTTTTTACAGTTTAAATCTCATACTTGTCTGCTGGATTATCACTTTCTCTTTTTGTTTCTTAAGTCTCCCAAACAAACGGTGACTAGGTGTCTTGTTACACATGATATCCTGTGATACAAGTGAAGTACTTCGTTGTAGACATTTCGACATGTATGTTACTCCACGTTTGTAAACAAACTGAAACTGGCCGTGTATACAAGTGTGGAAAACTTCTGAACCAACCTACTACTAATGTACAACCAGTTAAACCTCGCCACGTAGAAATTTCCACTCGGCTTAAAGTGCTGTTCGCTTTGCAGCCTAACGTGAAGCAACACAATACCGGTCTCTGTTGTGCAGCTTATGCCATGCAAACTACGCACTTTAAAAGCAAATGAACCATACATTAAGGTGGCATCCTGCCTGCCTTGTTAGATGAGCCGGTGCCTACTAACACCCTTGATTGACATGCGCCTTGGACATACCAGAGGAGTAAGATCAATCACGCTGCAGAAATTTTTGCACTCTGCTCAGTCTTTGAGATGCAACGATTTAGGCACAGTGTCGACCAGATAAATGCCTGCTCAAAGCAGAAGACAGCAATGACAATTCTTCTGAGGAAACCTCAGGAGAGGCTGAGAGACAGTAAGAGTTGCAGGAGAATGTTGCTATGGAGATTGATATCATTAACAAATGGAGTGACCAGGATGAGTGGGAGTATTCAGACCTAAATAACTCGTACAGAGATACTATCTCACCTGGAAAGTGGATGTCCTCATGCCCAAGCAAAATTTGTTAAAAGCTATTAAAAGTATGGTAGTTTTTTATCACATTTGGTGTATTGATAATGATAACTTGATTAAATAGTCAACCCCAGTATCCTGTGAGTACATTTTATCGCAGTTTTTCAAGTGCACTGATGAATACACACAGGTTCACAGTTTAATGACAAAATGACTTTAGAGTTTAGTTTACTTTAGACTTAATAAAGATTAAAATCTTATGTTGAATGAAAGCATTCAGAAGCCATAGAACTCCACAATCTAGCTGCCTATGGAAAGAAACTGCATTCATTGAAGGATTTATTACAAAGAGAGAGGACAACTGCATAAGGATGAAAACTCGGAGCGAGTCAAAGATGCAACAGTTTTAATATCAGCAAGGCTCCCAATAACACTTCTACAATGGCCAATACACTTTAGCACCTCTCTATATTCTTGCAATATAGATTTAGCAAGCTTTTAGGATGAAACTAGAAATCAGATGAACTTCCTGAAAGTACCTCCTAGCTTTTATTAGCAATACAATTATGACGTTTACGAGGGAACGGTGTCAAAAGCTCTACAGCCATTTATCAGGTGAGCTTTACGTCCCTTGTGCTGATGTCAAAGGGGCAAGAATGGTTATCATCACAATTCCATATAAACTTTGTTAAGTTTGATGGAAAGAGACCCGAATTTGCTTTCATGAGAAATTCTCAACAAAATCTTTTACTGATTAGCTGCAAAAGATTGATTAGGATGATTTCAAAAGAACATAAGTAATATAGGACAAAGATCCCTTAAGACAAGGGTCCCTTAACTGTAAATTCGTTTGTTTTTTGCAAATCTTGATTAGCTGTATGTCCGAACAGAATCTGAAGGCAATTTAACATCCTAAAAAGTAATGCAACTCTTGTTGATCTTCACGCATCAGGTATTTTTAGCATATATACTTTCTTTGGGGATTCTCGGAATCATCCAATTTTTCCAAAATGTTGCTATTTCCATATTTAAGAGACCCACTTTAAAGATATTAATAAGTACAAAATAATATCTGCTAAACATTTCTTTTTTATCCTCAAAGTAACCCCATTGCCACTTCAACTCTTTCCACTAGAGCAGTCTCTTTCAGTAGAATTGACCTCTTCAAATCCAAACTTATCAAAAACCACAAAGACTAATGCCTCCTGTTGGTAAAAGAATGGAGATACAACTCCTTCAAGGCCTTGTTATTCAGCAAATTTGACAGACTGAACAAAATGATTCTTTTTTTTCCCCTGACGTTTCAGCAGTTTCAGTTTCAGCTTTGTTTTAGACATTGTTATTTATGATGAAAATTGCCTTTCTTCTTTGCTGCCTCCTTGTTTCTTTGGTGACGCAAAGAATGGTATTATTGTGTTGTCTATGCCCCGCAATTGTTTCCTTATGTAATAACATCGATTTGAAGCAATGCTTAAGTAATGGGTGTCATCCATCAACAAAAGTCGCAAACTTCGACAAACAAACTTCTGAAACTTAACACTGTATTGCACTCCGTTTAGATTTCTGGCTAAGAACTTGTTGTTTATGAAAAAATTTCCTGATAATATTTTGTAAAACATTATTTCAATCAGCAATACTTCTGCGACAGCCAATAGATTCAGGCTCTCTTCAACAGTTGATCGACAGTTAATATTAATATTGAGAAAACACTGAACGGTAATAATAATATTACTACTACTACTGCTGATAATAATAATAATAATGATAACAAAAACAATAATATTAATAATAATAATAATAATGAATTCCATATACATAGGACCAGTGAGTCTCCTTTGTGGCGTTTATACAATGAGAGAAGTGAAACTGTTTTACATATTGTTAGTGAATGTAAGAAGCTGGCTCAAAGAGAATACAAGCATCGCCACGACAATGTTACAAGATTTTTCCACTGGAGACTAAGTAGAAATTTCGGCCTTAAAACAGTAGATAAGCGGTATGACCACATGCATGAGGATGCAACAGAAAATGAAGTGCCCAAGATCTTGAGGGAATTTACCTTCCAGTGCGACAGGCATATAGAAGCAAGAAGGCCTGATCTTGTAGTGATAGATAAAATCAAACTGGAAGTGGAAATAATTGATGTAGCAATACTAGGTGATGTGAGGGCAAATGAAAAAGAAAGAAAAAAGATCGAAAATTACAGAACATAAAAGGATGAAATAGGAATATTATGGGAGATAAAACAAGTGAATGTGATTCCGATTGTGGTAGAACCTCTGGGTGCTGTAAGTAAAAATTTGTAAGAAGTACAGGAATCTACATGAAAATTGCATATGCAAAGAAAACAGCTTTGTTGGGAACAGCGCGGATATTAAGGCTTGTACTTGGCTGTTACATCCAAAGGAGAAAGAATGTGTGATTGCTCATAAAACTTGTACGTGATCACACAAAAAATTTCCGAAAAGA
>RDPX01000047.1:2240901-2300569 GCA_003991215.1 Morbakka virulenta | reverse complement strand
ATTTACGGTAGCTTAAGAGTTGTCATTAGTCCAACATAGAAAACAGAGTTGTCATTACGGTAACTTAAGATTGTCACTAGTCCAACACAGAAAACAGAGTTGTCATTACGGTAACTTAAGAGTTGTCATTAGTCCAACACTGAAAACAGAGTTGTCATTACGGTAACTTAAGAGTTGTCATTAGTCCAACACTGAAAACAGAGTTGTCATTACGGTAACTTAAGAGTTGTCATTAGTCCAACACAGAAAACAGAGTTGTCATTACGGTAACTTAAGAGTTGTCATTAGTCCAACATTGAAAACAGAGTTTTCATTGTTCTAACATAAAAAAAATTGTCATTATTCCAACTGGAGTTGTCATGTCATTTTTCCATGTAGAGTTGTCATTAAGGAAACGCCTCTCTGAGCTTTGTTGACAAACTTTGAAATTTTCCGACTGACTCACTTCTGATAGGAATTGGTTTAGTTTACATATTTATTTTGCACGTAGAAATGTTTTTACTGCATAACCACTGTTTTCACCACTGTGTACAGACTTTCACAGGTGTATACTTTATTGACATTGCTAGTTTTTAAATGGGCTGGCCAGACTTTTTAAAATTATGACTGTAATTTTCACTCCGTAAGTCTTATTGTTGAGCGTCTTCTGATTTTAGTGAAAAAAGTTATTTGGTTGCACCTTTTGGGCTATTTTTCATGGATTTTTGAGTTTAAAAAACTGTGATTTGTTGACCAAATTGTTTGCAAAGTTCACATTTTCATTGCATTTGCATTTTTGTCTTTTTGTTTGTTCTCCCCTTCTATCCAAATTTGGCCAAAAACAAATGAACGTTAAGCATAACTTTTAAAGGATAATTGAAGTGGAAACAAGTACAAAACTAACAGAGGAATTCTAAACAAAGAATGATTAAACACAATAGTTCAATTGGCTTAGAAAAAACGGTTTTTTTAGGTATGTAACTTGCCGGGTTTTGATGTGCATTTTAGGCCGACATTTATCACGGGAGCTTTGGTGACGATATTGATCAATTTTTTTTTTGTTAACATTATCATCGCATCAAGCGCCCTTTCATATATTCCAATTTTACTATTCTTTCTAGTAGATATCCACTCACATATCAATCAATTTTCTCCTGTTGAATAATCCTCAATACTATTATTTTGAAACTAAATAAATGATACCTTCTCAAGTGGATTAGGTCACACACATAGAAACACATGTATGTATATATACATGTATACAAATAAATACATAAATATACATGGGCGGATCTAGGTCATTTGTTGAAAGGTACTCAGACTGAAATCTTTTTCAGAGCACAGCGAGTTGGAAGTCTGGCTCTTATATCAAAACTTCAAAATTTTTCTGGTCACGCTCTTCAAGGTGCTGAAAGCGTCTTTTACATTTCTGTCATCTTCTAAAAATTTCCCTCTACCTCTACTGGTGATGAAGAATCGACTTTACCTACTCTTCATCCTTACATTATAATAACAAAATGTTTGCCTTGTAGGTCTGGGAGACCTAATTAAAAGAATGTTTTGACAATTGTTTACAATGATTTCCACTAAACTTGAACAAAAAAATAGACATTATGACTAAACGCGAAATATTATATTCTTAGCCTTTATTGTAATTAATGTATATAGGTATATATATTTGTATATACATATATACGTATTTATATATGCATAAAAATATATAGATGTGTGTGTGTGGGGGGGGGGGACACAACATGGAAATGTATGTTAAATCCCTTTTCAATGTTATGAAAATGTAGAGTAGAGGAGAGATATTATCAAAAATAATATAAATATTAAAAAAATATGAATCCCTAATCTGATCATTGATTGCATTAGGGGAGTGTGAAATTGGCCAGAGAATACGCTAGGTTAACATTTATACAAGATAGAGCAGTAGGTTTCTTTTTTCAATTTAGCCTTGTTTGTCCTCTAATCTTCATTTTATCCCCAGAAGAAATACGGCACGAAAAGAAAGCTTCTGTGTCTTTAGTCAATAGTAAAATTTCTTTATTGCTTGCGCATTTTGTACTTCAATGTTATTGGCCTACAACATCTTTGTCTTCACAAAAGACTAAAGCAACAATACTATGCCTCATTGTAAAAAAAAAGCATGTGTGAAATTAAGCGAAAGGACACAGATTCATTCCTCCTTGCTATGCTATTGACTGGCAACTCTCGCCACCAACAGAGCACCAGTGTCCTTATTGGTCTGCAACCCTAAATTTGGATTATGCTTCTGCTACTGCCACATTTAAGCACACATTGATCTATTTAATTATATTCCGAGCTCATGATTGTAAGTCACTGCTTTCTGGTCTTAGCGGTGGTTGTACTGAGTCCATCGAACAATGAATCTTATTCTGGAAAAAAATTTCAATACTGTTAACATTTTTTACTTTTTGACTTTTTAAATTTATTCCGTCCTTTCCCTCTACTAAAATACAGCATACTACAGAAACAGCAAGAGGTAGCCAACATGGTCAATAAAGGCATCGAGGGAGAAATGGGACACACACGGTGAGAGCACGCAGAGGCTCTCACACCTGTGACGCCTCTGCGTGCACATAAGATGAGTACAGATGAAAGCCGATGGGAAGACTCTACTGTGAAACTCCGGGTCTTTTATGCTAAACACAAGACTAAAATCGCAACATGGAATGTCAGAACTTTGCATGAAAAAGAAAAACTAGGGCAAGTTGTAAACCACAAAGAGGAAGGAGAAAAAAATACAGGCCGGTTACAACATGGCAAGCAAACTTAAAAGAAGATTTGAAGGAGCTTAGACTGTAATACAGGTATGTTTAAATGTTGGCTGACCGAGAAAAATGTCGTCTACTTGCTGTCCGATGTCTTGCACAGGACCGAGAGACTTTAGGTCTAGGCTCTATACTATTTTATAGCATGTGGATTGTTGTACTACTATTAGTCAATAAGATATGATCTGTGTTTTGCCATGGAATTCATTACATAGGTTTTAACAATATTAAAACACTGTGTTTTGGAGTCATATTCATATATATGATTTTGCAAAGAGACTATAAATGGCAGTGCTAAACATATTTTTCAAGAAAAAAGAGAATCACCTACAAAAGTGGTGGAAGGAATACCGAAGTTGCCTACCTAGTTTGCAAAAGAAGGCATCTAAACGAAGTTTGTTCGTTTTCCTGTCTCGGCTACAGCGTCTCTGCTCAGTAGCGGGCACATAATATTGCCGATGATGTGGGCTCCTCTAAGGCAGCGAAGTTGCAGTTTGGGGCGTCTGGACACTGCAGGAGGTGGTCCATAGTCTGTGTCCATAGTCTTAAAGCTTCAGGTGTCAGACGGTGATAATCCCATTCGTTTCATGGGAGATTTGCATCTACCAGAATCAGTACGTAGCCGGTTTAGACTCCGCCAGGTTGACCAGCTAAGATGGTGACCAGCAGCAAGTTGTTCTTTGGGTACTACACCTCTGTTCTCAAAAGCTGTTGAGTTTGGTGATTCATCCCATAGTGCCTTCCACATGGTTTCTCGTTGAGATTGAGAAGATGATATATTTTCATCTGGTATGGACAGGAAGCTATGTCTTGGCTTCAGTCCAGTTTGTGGTAGACCATGGTTATGCAACGGGTGACGTTCATTGGTGATTTGTATTAATCGTTCCCGATTAGAGGCGGATGTACTTCTCACATGTGGTGGGGCTATGCTTGACAGAGCATACAGAATATGGACTGGTGTGGATCGTATTGCCCCTGTAATTATTCCACAAGTGTTGTTGAGTGAAATGTCCACTTGCTTGGCATGAGTTGATCTTCCCCAGGTGGAGCATGGATATTTATCGACTGAAAAGCATAAGGTAAGAGCAGTGGTGTGCAGTGTTTATGGGTTGGCTTCCCACTTGAAGGTTGCCAACTTGCCCAACAGATTATTCCTTGTGGCAATCTTTACCTTAAAATTTGAGTAGTGTGATTTGAAAGAGTGTGTTCGATCCAAATTGACGCCCAAATATTTTGGATGTGGATGGTGCTCCAGTGGTTGTTGGTTCCATGTACTATTGAGAGTGCCCTTTGCATCTTACTTTTTTAGGTGAAAAGCACAAACGTGGGTTTTAGCTGGGTCTGGCTTCAAGTCGTTGGACTTGTAATAAGCAGTAAGCTGTTTCAGGGCGTTATTGAAGATGTTTTCGATCTTAGTAAAGAACAGCTGTTGAGTTGTTATTCAGGTTTCATCTGCATAGGTGAAACGCCTGAATTCACTTGATAATGGTAATCATTTGTGTAGATGTTAAAGAGAAGGGGTGATAAAACACTTCCTCGTGGTAGGCCATTACGTTGTGTGCGCCATCTGCTTCTCGAACGCACTGGGCGAAAGCTGGCCTGTTCTGGGGTGAGTTTCTCATCATTGGTGGTGCTAACCCTTCCAAGTATCATACGTTTAAATAGCTTGTATGTAATACTTAGTAGGGAGATTAGTCTAAAACCCTTTGTGCTGTCTGGACCTTTTCCTCGGTTTGAGGACAGCAGTGATTTTCGATCGCCTCCATTGTTAAGGGATTCTCTTGCGGTTCCCAGAGTCTTTAAATTTGTCCACTAGACATGCTTTAGTAGTGGGACCGATATGCTTCAAAAACTCTACAAGAATGCCCTCAGTGGCCGCTGCTTTGTCATTCTTCAGTAATTTCAGAGCCTTCTCCAGTTCATCCAAATTGAATGGGTTGGTGAGAGCTCCATCTGATGGTACTTGATGGGATTTTGTATCTCCGATAATCCCCTGCTGACCACCTGTGTGCGGGTTTCCCATTCAGTAACAGTTGAGTGGAAATCTGGTTGCGTGTGACAGTGGATGTTGGTTTTACTGTGGTGGTATCATTCCCAAGCCTCTTGATGGTAGTCCGGGCTTTTTTGCTGTTATGAGTCAGATTTGTTGATTCTATCATGTGTTGCCAGCTTTCTCTGCGTTGTTCGGCTATGCTTTCAAGTAGGTTCCTCTTCTAGACTGATGGTTTGGTCTGAGAAGGGAACTTGCTGGTATGAAGACTTGTAGGTGTTAAACAACTCGGACAGTTCTTCTGACATGCCTGGTATGTATTCAGTCCGACATCCTCGGGGCATCATTTTTCGTGCAGACCTTTTAACTATGTCGACAAAGGTGCTGTAGTTCTCCAGGATAGGTGGAATATCGAAGAGTTGCATGTCTACTTGCTCGGCAACACTGGGCCAATCTGCCTTTGTTAGAATGAAGCGTCTGCGGAATGGAGTGTGTCGTACTTTAATTTGGGCACAGATGGATAGGGCAATAGGTCGATGTTGACTGTAGGGCATTGGTTCAAGAACTTTCTTTGTACACATTGGGCGGATGTTATGACTGATGAACCCGATGTCAGGGTCATAACCTCTTTTCCAGCAAGAGCTGTTAAATGAAAATGGTTGTTTCTGATCATGAACAATTGTTAGTGCCTTGGCCTCTGCCCACGCCTCTACTGCAGCGCCATCATTGTTGGTCTCTCCATAACCCCACAATGTGCTTTGCGAATTAAAGTCACCGATAGTTAGGTGGTATTTCCGTTTACAGCTTAACGGTAGCTCATTGAGGTGGAAGTAGCTGTTGGGTGATTTGTAAACCGATGTGATTGCCAGATCTTTCAGGCACACAGTAATTGTTTCAGTGTTATTATCACTGCAGTTGGTATAGGTTTGCTCAATGGGTAAGGAAGGTTTGGTAAATATTACACTCCCATATTGTTTATATGGGATTTCCGCGGCCAGGGTTTTCCCTTTTAAATAGGGGCGCTTGCTGTTTTTGTCTCGATGTGTCTCTTGTATGCAAACGATATCATAACTTGCCGATATTTGGGCCAGTATTTCAGCTTTCCGGTCACAAAATCCTTCGATGTCAAAGGAAAGTATGGAGCACGCCGGTTCTGAAAAGAACCCATAGTTTTGATGACGTGCTGTTCCCAGGAGAGTAGTCATAATGTTGAAATATATCGCTGAAGTGAGCACTTAGTGGTATTTTGAGTGGTTGACACAATCAGCAAGCCCTTCGGCTTCGCAGAGGACACCGCGTGCAGGTTCGTATCATGTCCTTCTCTAAACGAAGTAATTGACTGCTATGAACTGGAAGGAAAGTGTGTTGCTGCACAACACAATGTAGTAGTATGCAAGCTAAGGATTAAAAGTAAGAGGAAAAGTAAAAGGACAGTTATTTCAGGAAGCTGAGCAAAGCCGAGTGTAGGAGGAACTTCAACTGAGAGTTAAACCACGGATGTGATGGAAAATCAGTCAAAACTAGATGAGAGCATTCGAGAAACTACCAAGGCAGTCCTGGACTGTACACAAATAATGATAACAAGTTTTATTCTCGATTGCAAGACAAAGGACAAGGCATCAAAGGATATCCAGCATCTTAGAGTCATTATAGATGAAGATGTAAGGCTATTGACAGGAGAAAAGTGTTAAAGAGATGGAAACGTTACTTTGAAGGTTCTGGAGAAATGGAGAGGTTCTCTAGAAAAACGTAAGCAGGGCAAAAGCAGAATATTTGGGTTTGAATGGAAGAGAGGATGGCAAGATAAGCATGCAGAGAACAGAACTAGCAAATCCTGTAGGATGCGAAGGAAAAGTAAAGAAGCAAATACATGCAGGATGGAATGTGTAGAGGAATGTAACGGGAGGACTGTCACAGAAAGCTATCACCAAAGTGAAAGGAAAAGTATACAAGACGGTAGTGCTGCTAGCACTGCTGCATGGGCTTCAGACAGTAGATTCAACAAAAAAGCATGAAGCTGACTTGGAAGTGGCAGAATTGCGAGGTGGTCATTTAGGGTCACACGCCTGTATAAAATGAGAAATGAATACATAAGAGGTAAACCATATATCAGGAGATTAAGAGTGAAGCAAAGGGAGGAAAGACTAAGATAGTTTGGACATGTGATCAGAAAGAAAGAGAACTGCATGCGGAAGAGAATGTTAGAGCTTCATCTGCTCTGAAGACGGAAGAGAGGAAGACCAAGAATAGGGTACATGAATGCAATTGAAGAGGACATGAGGGTGATAGGAATGAATAGGGAAGACGCTGCGTACCGCACCAAATGAAGCTATATGATTCCGTGTGGGGACCCGTGACTGGAGCAGCCGAAAGATCACAACGTTATATATACATATTACCATAAAAGCTGAATGTAAACTATTTTCCTTCTGATCATTATCTCTATTTTTTGTTCAAGGATAACGGAAATCAATGTAAATTACTGTCAAAACTACCATTGCACCAGGCTGCCAACCAGCTGCCAACCAAGTTTGCTGGCTGGCAGCTTGGTGAAATCGGGTAGTTAAGAAGGTTAGGCATTGTTTGTATCACCCCACAGCTGCAGGTATCTGTTGTAGTAAAGCCCCACTTCTTGCGGGATGCCATACATCTTCCATTTTCGGCTGGAAGGCGATTTGGGGCCTTCTATACTATTCAATCCGTCCTGCTTCCAACTAAAAAGGGAATACAGAAAGTAAAAGAATTGAAAAATATAAGACAAAAGAACAGCAAACCAAGTTGTTTAAAGACCAGGGACGGGAATGTCACTAGTGGCTAAAGCAGAAATTACACCCATGCAAAATATCTGCGATAATAATATCCTGGAGCAGATGGTCGAAACAAATTCGTGGAAGGTAACGAGACGGTTGATGGGAAATGGAAGGTACAGAGTTTGTTTCAACCAGAATAAAACGGCAGAGCACTTGGCAGCGGGACGCAAAGTATTGGTCAAAAGTGAAAATTTATCAAGACACAACAGAGGTCTGATTATTCGCAACTGAATGGGCAAAAGAAAACAACCTAATTGGACAGGATACGTCCAAGTCGGGAGCGAGGAACAATTCTAGAGAATGGCATGCCGAAGGGTGTTTGGGAGTTTGAGTTCCACCTCGAAAAAACTACAATGGCAAGGGGATCAGATTTAATCCTTGAAGACAAAGAAGGGAATCGAATCTGGATATGCAACGGGCCTGCCTGTAACAACAAAACTTAAACATGAAAAGACCAGTAAAACTGACTAACTACCGACAGTTGGCTTCGAGAAGAGGGAGATACGTCTTAGATGCAATTTTAATGGTGATAGCGGTAGTGAGTGGAGCCCTCGGTGGTGGTTTACAGAAAGCTGTAAGTGAACTTTTGAACTTGATAACAGAACAAGAATTAATGATTAGGACTGTATCTGGGATGAGGAGCCGTGGCTTAATGCTCAGTGCAACTCTGCATAGTAACCAGGAGTTCCGGGTTCGATTCCCCGAGCTGTCGAGGAGAATTTGGAACTTTACAAAGAAAAAAAAAGCCATTGGTTTGCGTCAGGAAAAGCATCCGGCCAAGAAATTCCTCACTGCCAAATCAAAGTCCCTCTGAAGGGCACCGTCTGAGCCCCAATTGCTGGGGGAAAATGACGTTAAAACTAAAAAAAAAAGGAAAAAAACTGTGTCAGGGATGAAAAAACAATATCAATGAACAGTGAGTCTTACCATGGAAATTATGTCCTGATTGGTCCAAAGATATGAAGAACAAATATGAATTGATTTTATGGTGTAAATGTCATTTGTAAGTATCAAAATTTGGCAGTGATTTATTTTTGCCTGTTGCAACTATCCGACTTACAATAATAAAAATTTGTCCTAGGTACGACCTTAAAACGCAACCGGCTGTGAATTTTCGAAGTAGGTGAATGAGATAACCGTTAGATAACACTACCTCCAGATAGCTTAGCTCTTGATCAAGCTGTTGTACCTGTCAGCCTACGTCGAGGCTCTAAAATACCGGGTTGGCGTATGGCGGGATCAAGTCTGTCTCATTGTCCTGGGGGCTCTTTAGCTTTAGCAGAAGTAACAAATTAGCTTTTCTTTAGCAGAATTAACAAATATTTAATTGGAGTTGGTGGAAACTTTTGTCTTTCCAAATAATGGTAGGAATGTTGTCTGGTCCAAATGCCTTGGAAGATTTAACACTATTTAAAGCAGCTTTTAATTCCTTGTAAGAAAATTTAGATGTTGTAATGTTAAGTGGTTTAGAGACCGGAACCATTGGTAGCGTAAAATTATCTGAAAGCTTTGTTTGTTTTTCTAAAAGATTGTTAAAATGATTGAACCAGCTGTTTAACCTATTTTTTGCAGTACGTCTTTTTATTCTGGTGGTTTTGACCTGGTTCCTGAAACTTCTTGATGTATATTACTAACATGAAGCTTTTCAAGATTGTCGATTTTTCCCATAATGTATGAGACTTCAGCATTTAGGTATGCATCATCTAAATTTTTTGGGCTTTGTCTAGAAGTTTTTTCAATCTTTTTGTTGGTGTTTAGTTACATTTTGCTGAGATGTTCTTAAGATTTTTCCTAGCTTCACTAACATTAGAAAGATTGCTGAATTTTTTGCCAGGATTTTTCTTTTTGTTTGGTAGAGTTTCTTTGGCTACTTTTCGGTGGAAGAAATAAGAGCACTATATATATCTTCAAGGTTTTCATCTACTGTGTAAACAAAACCAGGTAGAGCCTGGAAGCGGTTGAAAACCTTGACTGAGAATTCTTTTGCTAGTTTTTTATTTTTACAAACATCTTTTCAGTCAAAATATTTCATTGGGTGGGGTTTGCTCTTCTTCAATGACCCAAGACTTAGTTTTATAAAGGAGCTAACCACTCTGTGGTTAGAGTTGACCATAAAAGATGAATAAGATCTAGAATTTAAAACACTATTCCTCCACTTTTTTCTGTAAAACGTATAATCTAGTTGTGACCTTTTTTCCGGTTGGAAGTACACGTGTCCACAACTGATTGATAGGTTTCATAAAAGTGTTCTTTGCAGAAAACAGATTATATTCTTCGATAAAGTCGATTAGTTTTTCTCCATTCCTATTTGTGTTGTTATTAAAAGACAATTTGACAGATGGTTGACTAATTTTCGCATTAAAGTCACCAATGATTGCAACAAAATCGGGTGCTGGAACGTTATCAATAACAGATCGCAGATCATTGTAAAATTGGTCAACTTCATTTTCTGGTGATTCGTTATGGGGGTTATAAACACAGATTACTGTTAATTAAGGGTTTCCAGAGAATTCTAGTAGCATTATTCGTGGTGAAATTGTTTCGGCTAATTCTAGTCTGTCAATGGCTTTTGAAGACACCAGAAAACCAATACCTCCAATTGATGCATTGTTTACATTTTCGACAGCAGAGGATGTAATTAGTTGGAAATTATTGTGCGATGTATATCGAGTGTTTTCATCTGGGTGATAAATACGGTGTTCCTGTAGGGCTAGAATTTCAATAGAATAATTTCAATAGTGTGTGCGCCACTACTACACTCGGCTGTGACAGGTGGGATCAGATTACAGATTGATTGATAGCAACATAGATGAAATTGTGCTGACATGACCTGACGTGGACAGACATAACTCCGACGGACGTCAATCCGGTATTTCAAGGCCTCGGAGTAGGCTAACAAGTGCTCCACCTTGCCCAAGGGTGACATGGTGGTAGTTGTGGCAAAGGGTAACCTCATTCGCCCACGTCGAAACTCCACAACCGGATGCAGTTTATCGTCATACCCAGGACTATAAACAAGAGGACATAGAAATTGAAAAAGGGAAGGTGAAGGAATAGATAAAGAAGATTCCAAACTAGAAAGCCCCAAGGCTTTTGGATTAACAACTTGAAGGGACTCCATTGCCTAATCACTGATCTATTCAATGAAACTATGAAAACTAGAGTTATGCCAACAAGGATGACAACCTGTAGGACAGTGTTATGAAAGACGTCAGCAAATGAAATGCTGTGGCCAACATAGACCGATATCTTTTCTACCTCGTACATATAAAGTGTTGACAGGGATACCTGCGGATCAGATTTACACATGGATGGGTGAGGAAGAGGTACTGACAGATGAACAAAAGGGGTGTAAAAAAAAGGCAAGGGGTAGTACAAAAGGCCAACTAGTTAAAACACTCTCAAAATCAATCCTCTATTTCCTTCGCATTTGTTTGTTTTTTTGCCCTGCGCGAGCGCAATGACGCTCGATGTTCTCTTCTCTGCCTGTCGGATCGATCAATGATTAATTGGTGAACGTCATTTATTGACTTTTGAGCCAATGACTCCCCCCGTTTGTCACTGTTTACCAGGGTGGACATATGAGAAAGATCATGTACAAAAGGCCAAACTACTCATCGACAAAACCATATTAAAGAAGTGTTTAAGGTAGACACTCAAACCTCTCAACAGCATGCATGGATCGACTGTCGTAAAGCTTACGTTCTGCTACCACATTCGTTTATAATAGAGTGCCTTAACACAGCTGGAGTTGTAGAAAACCATAGTTGGTAGTCGGAAGCAAGCCCAGTTGGAAAACGATATTATTAGCAGGGAAATTAGGAAAAGTAACTTATTTCCAGAGGTATCTTCTAGGATGACTGCCTGTTCCTGCTGCTCTTTGTGAATTGTCTTTTACAAATGTCGACGGTACTGAGAAAGTGCAAGGCTGAATATCAACTTGAAAGAGGAAAAACGAAAGAAAATCACTTCTTTTTAATGCAATTTTGAAGTTATTTGCAAAGGATGAAAATGAAATAGAGTCACTGGTTAACTCCAATGGGTGTTTTCGGTGAGGACAAAAGTACGAGGTTTGGAGTTCAGATGAATGCAGTGATTGTAATGAAAAAAAATAAAGTTGTGATCAGTGATGGTGTATAACTGCCACATGGTTAATCAGTCAAGCGTTGGTGAAGAATATAAGTATCTTGGTATCCTGGAGACAGATGAGATTTTGAACTATGAAAGAACTTGTGCAAAAGGAATACCTACCAAGATTTAAAAATGCTCTTAATTGAAGCCTGAACGGAAAGAATATAATCAATTATTGCAGTAAATACGTGGGCTATATCATTGGGAAGCTAGTTTGATAAACTGGACGAAAAGTTAAATACAACTTTGTAGAAAAACAAGAAAGAAACCGATAGTATACGGAACTTTCTACTCTAAAAGCAAAGTGAACAGACTGTATTTAACAAGGTAGGAAGGAGAGGTAGGTTTGACTGGAGCCTAAGAGTCTGTACGAATTGAGGAGAACAGTCTTGGATGGTATGTGATGGACAATGACCACAAAATAATGAAATCGACTGAAAAGTAAAAAATATTGAAATCAAATGAAATGAAAGCTTCAAAGTATGGAAAGACTGGGTGAATAGAGAAAACGTTGCATGGGCAAAGAGCTACTGCTAAAAACGATTTAATTTTTAAATAAAGGAACTGGTATCGGTTAAAACATGCACGATTAAAGAAAAAATCAGTGAGTACTATATTTGCAGTGCAAGAGCAAGCAATGGGAAAAAAGTCTGTGAAGAAACTCATTCACAACGAAAATATATCAAACAAATGTAAAGTTTGTGGAAGAGAGGATTGAACACAATTGCGCACATTGTATTGGAGTATCAACAGATTGCGCAAGTACCATAAAAAAGTGGGAGACATGACAAGATAGCTCACGCTTTCCACTGAGAACTATGTCGAAAACTAGCATAAGATCATGGAAATCGCTGGTACAACCATAATAAAGTAGCAAATGTGACTGTAACATGAGACTTAATGTAATTGTTGGATCCATACTAACATGTTATGTTCAGATAACTTTCTATGAACAGAATGTTATCTTGCATTGCAGATTTGATTTCGTTTTTAATGACACTAGTTCAAAGATAAAGACTTGCTTAGATTACTTTTTTTTTGCTGCCCTGGTGATGATTGTGATAAAATCAAAAATTTGACCTTTGACAATTTGTCCTTTTCTTGGCTTGACTTTTGATCCTATGAGCGCGCACATTTTCGGATTAGCGTACATCTTGTATATTTCAAAATTGTCCGCAGGGAAAAATTTCTATCCGACCAAGACTTGCAAGATTTATTAACAAATCACAAAGTGGCAAACATGGCTATACTTTTATCTTCGAATAATGCTTTTACACTTCTGAAATATTTACACCACTGTATGTACAAATTTGAGTCATACAAAAGGATAACTGACCTGCAGTTATCTGAATAAAATGGCCAATACTAAAACTACAAAATAGCAAACGTTTCCTAATGCACTTTATTCAAGTTTCATACCCGAAAAGCACTTTGGTAAAGCGCCTTGTGAGCTACATAGAAAAATTAATATATTAAAAATTCATGTTTCGTGTCAGAGTTTCCCTTGTGTTGTAATTTTAAGTAAAAACAGCACAAAATACTTTTCATACAAGTCTCACGTAACTGGACATCTAACACGTTAATCTACGGAAAAACCAACAAGAAATTTCGTAACAGATGCACATGCAACTGGGTCTTAAACGAATGCCATGAAGTGTTTGTGGCTTCAAATGTCAAAATAGGTCAACCATTTCTGGTATATTGATGAACGAAACAAAAACCCGGCGAGACAGTGGTACAAATGGCCAGCTATGTGTTCTCAGGTGCTAAATTTCCTCGGACCTTTGAACTTTGATCAATTAACTCCCCCCTCCCCCCCCCACACACACTACCACCCTCTTCCATTAGGTAACATCTTAAGAAAACTCTTCGGGTATGCAGCGTTCGACAATTACATTGAACACACCTGCCTGTGCCAGCAGCCAGAATTAAGAAAAAATTCATGTATTCTTAGTTTCATCCAAAATGTTAAACACAGGATATCCCAACTGACCTATTACTGTGCAACATTGCACAGTTTTCCATGTCAAAGACGTTGCACTATTAACACTTAAAATTTGAGTAATAAATGACATTTAGAACATCAAAAATAATGCAAACTGTAGACCTAAGCACTAAATTATAGAGTTCTCCACGTTTACAATTGCACAACTAATACAACAGATCTAACCTGTTCATATAGCTGCGGATTCGAGCCTGCAAATCCTTTTACGAGCATTAAATACACAAATGGCTTTTGGTTCCTCAAGTTTATCACCACTAAACTTAGAATTAAAAATATATCTGGAAAAAGCTAACCGTAGGTGGGTGATCAGGTCTAATGGGTGGTCATGCGATCCTTAGTATACGCTTAATTTGTTTCCGCCTTATATCCAAATTTGGACGATGCGGATTAAGCACGATATTTTTTGTCAACCCATCTACCCCTCTCCACCCAACCAGTAAAATTAAATAAACTCATTTAAAAACCGCTAGGTTTAAAGGTGGCAAAGGGGGCTGATGGGTGATATTCACACCTAAATATTTTTCAAAATGCAGGCGATAAAATGGCAAATTTCTCGGACTTACTACACTTACTCTTACGGATATCTCAATTCGTTTTAAAAATAACTTCTTCCACCTTGATTTCAGAAAATCGAGGTATATTCATCTCAAAAAAACCCTGAACTTTTCTGATGTGGGTAAGAAAGTTCTTGGAGAGGCAATATATAATATTCGGGGATCATAACCCACGTTTTAATACGAATTTGTAAAGCGGGTCATAAAGTCAGACAAACGTTGAAAGTTGTTCCCAAAACTAAAGAAATATAACAGTTAAGTTTCATATGACATGCCGTTTTAACAAGTGGAGAGAAATTATGAAGCTGGGAATCCTTAATTCACCACAGTTTAAGTGAAAAAAATAATAAAATGAGGCTCAAAACCCCTTTGTCCCGTACATTCTTGCTCGTGTGCTTGCAGAGTTTCAGGTTCTGGTAAAAATTCCTCACTGCGGGACTTGAGCTTTGTGCAATGACGCGGATTATCACAAGGCATATTTTTAGTTCCTGTTTTCAATGACTTTTTGGTGTGACTTTTTGCAATCAATCAATCATACTTAATAATTTCTCACGGGGCAAAAATTAACAATCTGACAGCAATTACGTCAAAACAAACAACCTACGTTCTTCGCGGCAGTTCAATAATGTGACAACGCACAAATAAAATGTCACCATTTTGAATGAACTGATAAAATCTCCAGAGTGAAAATGCAACCTTGCTTCAAGTTACTGTTGAGAACATTTTTGCAATTGTTACTTTTGAAAATTACAATTTGCTGATTTTCGTTTCTGCCTCGTTACCAACTGCTTTCCTGCCCTCCATTTCCATTTCATTGCTACCTCTTTCCTACTTGCATAAATCAACACAAACCATACTGTTTTCTTGACAAATAAAACAAAGTTTTAAAATGAAGGAAATACCACCGTCTTCGTGATTACGTATTGTCAAAACGGCATTAATGGAACCAACCTGCTATCTACACCCGGTTTAACTCCAGTTAAGACAATGAAAATTATTAATGCAAGGGCAAACCCCCGGATAACGCTTCGCTTTGGCTTTCAAGCGCAAAGAGAATTATGTCTGAAAGGTGACGGGTGCGAACAATGGTTTTTCAATAAACAATTGAAATTAAAAGTTAATACTTCTCCCAAGTACTTGTTTTAAAAATCACATCTTTGTGGCCACACATCTACCTGGAATTGTTTCAACCAACATCAATGAATTTCTTATTTTGAAAAAAATTATTACTGTGAATCAAGATCTACTTTTAAAAAATACTACCCCGGGTAAATTAGAGAAAAAATTGCAAAAAATAATTTTTTATAATGAATCACTGACATATCGCGGGCAGATTACTCCTGCCATTTGGCTTCAGTCCACAATTTTCCTGGAGAGTTAAGTTTGAAGCAACAGCCCCAAATGTGTTGATACCAATTAATCGCATGCCCTTTGAATTGTTTGGACTACATGGCTACTCGACTAAATTCCTGTCAGTGGGGCCCAGCATGTAAGCGCCCTTGTAAAAGCCACACTTTCTCGGTGGTTTCTCTTCAGGTGGTTGCAAAACGTACCGAAAAAACTACAGTTCTGTAGTGCATAATGACGTCACTTGCATATCGGCCATAAGCGATGGCAACCGCGTGCAGTCTAATGATGCACGTCGATTTAATTTTTCCCTCTGTAGCATCGACCTCGTTATGCCCTGGGTATCGTCATTTCCAAGGTTTAAGTGTTTAATTCGTAACGATCTCGTTTGGGAACCCAAACCCCGCCGACGCCCTCTGGCTGCCACGGCTGCTCCAATGACATTTCTTGTATCGAAAACAGTTGGAAGGCATGGCAATTTAAAAGTGTCCTCCTCTTCTATTATGCTGGTAGTGGATTTCTCGTCATTTTTCAAATGATGACGGGTGGACCTTTTCAGTCGACTTACTATGGCAGGCAGCATTGGAAATGTTGAACTTCGTGGTCTTGTATCTCCGGTGTTGGATAATAGCTGCACTTGCTGATTTGGTTCCTCGGAGAAATATCTGTGTTTTTCCGCTGGGTTATTCCGGTGCTAAAAACACAAAGGAAAGAAAACACACTTTAAAAAATATTTGACTCGTGTAGATATGCTGAGTAATAATACTAGGTAATTTCGCCAATTAAGCAACAACGGCTGCTGCACAATGGATAGCAAATGATCAAAAACTACGATGCAACGTCAGAAATAAAGTCACGTCATGCTAAAGGTGTATGCTCTTCAACTAAGAATGAATCATTAGAGCTATTGTGCAAATTTTTAACACTTACATTTAAAAATGGAAAATCAATCGAAGAAACACATTGGAGGGGTGCACTATTGTTCTGCCAAACAAAAGTTATCGACCAATTATTGCATCATTGTTGTGTGCTTTATTGTACTTCCCCAACCTTTTCAAGGGCACAACAGCAACCCAAACGCGTGTGTTTTACGTGACGAAAAATCAAAGCCGAGTTTGTTTACCAACACTGTCCGAGTTGAATACCAAAATTTGTGTAAACTAATATAACCAAATTTCATGGGATCTGCTTTAAAGCCCTTGATACAAAAACGTATTTCGTTTGATCAATCAAGGACACGTTAAATTGCATTTTTAGTGCATGCTTGTAATCACAGACTAACCGTGCTTTGAGGCACCTGGGCTCCCACGTAAAACACAAACCTTTACCTGAATAGTGTTTTATATATTCGGCAGACGAACCAAATTAAATTTTATCATATTGCTTTCCTTTCCTTTTGTCTTGCAAACTTGAAAAAAAATCTAACAGTATATTGGTAACAAACACAAGAAAACAGTTTTCAGTTTCCATTACGAATATCGGCACAGGGTACTACTCTAGTAGTTCGCAGCCCTACATCTCACTGACCCAAAATGCATCGTGGCAAAAATTCAAAAATTTGCAGCAAAAGTATAGTTGCAATATTCAATTGCAGCCAGACTTACTACACTTTTAGTTTCTCAAGGTGTTGTTTCCCCGTCATTCAGTTTACGCAAATGCTGGGTGTTTAGTGGGTGTTCATTCATGGGCACTTCTTATTACAGTATTTCTGAGGAGTTTTCGAGGTGCCAAACATTGCTCCTATCGTTGTGTATTTAATGATCAGTTCATTCTTTGAAAATTTCAGCACAATAGTTTTCACACTCGGTCCGGTAACCTGGAAAACAATGTGTTGTTATCCATGGCAAATTTCCTGTTTCTTGATACGAGAAACAAAATTCTGTTTCTGTTTGACAAAAGTGCGAAAAAGTTAAATGTGATTATTTATTTTCTCTCCTTGATATTGCGGCTGTTATTATTTGAAGGGTTGATGAGGGTGGTTGTCGCCATTTTGTCACGTCAGCCGCAAGCTGTCTGAATGGAACCAGCACATGCATAATGCAACCTTCAAAAATCAGACATGTCCTTCTCCGATTTAACAAAGTAGCTCCTCCCAAATCCAATATTGTAACAGTTTTTATGTAATTAAATTTGGTACTTGGAGCACAATGAGCACGTTTTGAGGCTCGACAGTCGATTTTAATTACGTGTTTTTCTTTCTCGTCCTGGTTTCAACAGTCTCACACCTTTGCTCTGAAAACAACCTATTATTTCCCAAAATATCCTAGTTTACACTGGAACTACCACTTGGGTAAGAAAGCAATGCAACAATCAATACCCAAAAAGCTTGCAGTTTCATCTTGACATGCAATCGCGGTTCAACATAGCGCAAGGAAAGAAGATTTCTTTGGCTCGAGTTTTCTTGCAAAAGTTAATTATCGTTACTACTAATAATATTATATTTAGTCATACAATAGTAGATCTATAAAATGAAATACATGTCACGCTGTGTGCAAAATGAATAGAAAGTAACTCAACAAAAGCGTCTTTCAGAAGCTTTTGCCTGCAGGCACACTCGTATTCGTTCGATTTACTTGCAATACTTAAAAAAACCCAACCCCAGCTACAACACAGTTCAAAAAATTTTTCTGACGTCAATACTCTGGGTAAGATGCCGACACAAAAAAAAGTAAAGCACCGTATGCTCAGAAAACAAAATCAACCAAAAGCTTCATTCAGCTTTCAGACAGCACTAAAAACTATTAGTTGTTTTTTATCAGCCACTTCATTTGGCCACGAAAGACTGTTACTAATACTGTTTAATTATTACATTTCACCGAAATCCTCGACTTTCAAATTGGCTATATCTGTTGTCGATAGAAGCTGACTGGTGACAGTAAAAATCTGTTGTGAAAACAAGAGTTGAAGGTAAGCTTCACGGGTTAATGTGGTAACTAGAATAGCAAGAAAGTATGTCCTATGCAAGTTAGTAGCAATCTCTCAACTAACCTGATCAATGTATTTTCACCCGCGTCCAATAACAAACTTCTCCAGATTCGCTTTCCCTTTCCGAGTACTTGTAAACACATTAGTCTACTTAGGAGATATATTATGTTTCTTCTACTTTGATCTTCTTCTTTTGCAATAACTAGCTGCTTCAGTCAAAATGAATTGTTTCACCTTACACTTGAAACCAGCTTCAATGATCACCTCGTACAAGCTAAGCATTATTAAGTAATGAATTTTATCCGACTTCACTGAGCCAGCCTTCAAACTTAAAAGATAAAAATTCTATTTGTTTTTCAAGCTGTTGTGCTTAAAAGAAAAACTGACCTTGCACTTTGGGCACAGTACTATGGTGAAGAGCGCTACTCAGAAACAACTTATTTTCTGTTTCATAAAAATCGACAAGCTGGCTGCTAAGAACCAACTTCAGTAAAGTCTTACTTCTACCATCCTTAATTTTACTATATAAAAAAATGGTGGCCGATAAACATAAAGCAATATAAGCAGGCTCCAAAGTTGCCAGATTGCGGTCTGCAAGGGCCCCACGCTGGAATCTGAAGAGCCCCAGAATTTGATAGTTTTCTTTGAAGAGTACAGGCGTTTGTTTTAATGGTAACATTATATTACGTATTATATTACAGATATTTTGAAAAACATTTTCGTTTCAAATCAGGGCCATTTTGCAATGCGTGTGGGTATTTTTCAGCAAATCGCGCTTTCGTTGTTGGCATGGTGATGAAAATATTGTATGCTGGTGTATCAATCTAGTCTGTAGTATTGC
Organism: Morbakka virulenta; assembly: GCA_003991215.1. NCBI lineage: Eukaryota > Metazoa > Cnidaria > Cubozoa > Carybdeida > Carukiidae > Morbakka > Morbakka virulenta. The sequence continues at coordinate 2,281,189 of RDPX01000047.1, read as the reverse complement.
AAGAAGAGGATTCGTTTTGACTGAACAGGTGTTTAGTTGATGTTTCATTGTTTTGACTAAATGCAAAGTTCCCTTTTTGGTTTTCTTTTAAAAATTTCAAAGTATATTGAGTATTTCCTGCCAATTTCTTTTGACTATGCTTTAATACATCAGCTTCTTTGTTGCCTTTCGGGTCTTTCTTTGCTCTTATGTGGCTTCTTTTCTTTAAATTTACCTTTGCGTGGGCATCAGCAAGGTGCAACTCAAATGCGTCGCTCTCATCCTCGTATGATCGTTGTATTTTCTTAGGCATTCAAAAATTTATTCAGTAAAAATATTTATCTTATCTTGTCGCAGTGCCCGTGTTTTGACGGCAGCAATAATGAAGTCCCAGTTTCTTGCGTCATCTGAGAATCTAAATCAATACAATTTGCACATTCCATCCATTTTATCATTCCATCGACCATCCATGTATTTCACCCGTTGTCTTCGTTAAGCTCTCTTTTGAACATATTCTTTTAAAAACCGAGATTTGAGAAAAGTGTATTCCTCAGGAAAATCCTATCATCCTTAAAAAAAACCCTATATACTCTGTCAACATTGGATGGTTCTCCTGTTTCGCCAAGGAACTTGTTCCCTTCTGTTAGTGATCATAACCTCAGGAATGTTAACCAGGGATGAAATGACGTTAACTCAGTTGGTTCCATAGTTATTTTAAAACACGAAACTTACAATTGGAATGTCTTCCTTTTCACCAGCAGGTTATGTGCTCCTCAATTCAAATAATATCTGCTGTATTTATGTAAATAAAATATTCAAGCCGTGCAAACAAGAAGCGTACCACTGGTCAATAAACCTGCATTCCAAAGTATTTGTAGTAGTTGTTCTGCTGGTGGAAAAGCATGACAACGACACCCCTTAAAATAAACGAAATGAGATTGGGGTTAGGGATATTGCTTAACTTGAAGCTATGTAACAGCAGAGTGTCAGGAAATTCCCCCCGGAAATCCCCCTAAACATTTGCCCTCTGGTCATTCCTCCGGTCTCTTTTTCCCTAACATTTTCCCGCAAAGATATTTACCACCAACTCGATCACCACCCAATATTATCGCACTGAAAAAACACCCAAGTTTTGCAGCAAATTTAATATAATAAAGCAAGACCTTTTTCGTATTCCATATTTTAAAACGAGAAAAATGAATGACCATAATTCCGGTACAAGCTGGATGGCATTCTGCCTGAAGCATGTCTACCCGGTAATGGTTTGTTCTCTTTTAAGATTGTCAAGTAACGTCCCACATTTTCCAAAATAACCGTTAAAAATACCATGAAATTTGGAATTTTAGACTTTGATATGATTATTCTCACGAGGGCATTTCTCGCCAACTACGATGGTACACATTCCACAGTTGCATCGAAAAGCTTGGAAGACTTCGCGGTGCGTTTCTTCTAAACCGGCCAATAAACGTTATCCTGTGATCTAGCAGTTAGACCAACACCTCTTTATAAGGAGTCGCACCTTAATAACAACTCTAGTCGGAACAATGATAACTTTTAACATGCCGTACTAAGGAAAACTCTTTGAGTTGTACCAATGACAACTCCGTTTTTCTGCACATTTCAGGGATTTGACTAATGACAACTGTTAAGTTGCAAGACTGACAACTCCATTTCTTAAGATATTTTTAAGTTGTAAATAGTCCAACATTTAAAACAAGAGTTGTCATTACGGTAACTTAATAGTTGTCATTGTTCTAACGTCAAAAATACTGTCATTATTCCAACTAGTGTTGTCGATGAGGAAGCGCCTTCATCGCCAAGTCTTTCAAATACATAAATGACTTAATCGGGCGGCAGAAACGCATGGTCTGGAAAAATCTGTATATAAAGTACACGTTCAGGATCCCCATTATAGCGCTGTTGTAGCCCTATTGTTTGAATCTTTTGCCATATGTTCGATAAAAAATGGAACGAACAACCACTAATGTTTGCATTTGTATATACTTGCAATGCTGCGATTATAAGGGGAACTTCAAACAATTGCTGTTGGAGATTATTCTTTTCACAAGGGGAGATCATTAAAGAATCTTTCGTAACTTAAACCTTGTTTTATTTGGGACTAAACCGCAAACAGGGAATTTTGCATTCATTTAATCTTGCATGGATTTTTGTACTTGAAAAATAGATACGTTTAGACAAACACTAAAAGTGCCGTTGCAGAAACAGTCGTCAGAAGTAGAGAAAAGTTTAACTGTCTGTTGCAAATATGAAGATCCCGTATCTCCTGGACAACAGGGAAAAAAGGATCTTTCATCTTTTTTTTTGGCGATAAACTAGATATATGAGCTTTATTTGAAATGAGCATAAATTAATGGAAATTCTCCAAACAATAACTCATGCAGATCTCTGGCCAAGATATTTCTTTAAAAACCTCCAAATAAAATAGCCTGGGGTCCGATTTTTATGTAAAATTGCTAACAACATCGATAAAACTTAAGAATCAGTATAGGATTTGTGTGCGTGTAATATCGCCTTAGTATGGAAAGGTTAAGCCAACATGGTTGAACGTAGCCATAATTTTACTAGTCTTGCTGTTGAAAATGATCGTTTTTCTGTTGCCGTGGTGGCTAGATTGCCTAAAATCGGTGCGGCGTACATAATATCATGGTGTTTGGAATTATATCTTAAGATTTCATCAAAACATTCGGGCTCGGAGTCTTTGAATAAAGCTCAAAGTATGTCACAGCTATGTCTTGAGAACGGAGAGGCTTGTGAGTGAAGATTCCATATTCTTGTTGGCTTCAAAAAATATCCAGAGGACCAAATTTCCCACTTTAAAATTTCTCGGGAGGAAATTTCCCAGCAAGAAACAGCAGATTCATGATAGGTTGTTTTAATAATACTAACATGGAATATTGAAATATTTTAAATTAAATCTAGCCTTTGTGTAAATAGTAACACAATAACTGCGCGATTCGAGTCCAGGCTTCTCGTAGTGCACATGCTTCAACATTCCATCGTTGAAAATAATAGATGTTTTAACATTTCAATATAAATCTACCATTGTCACGTACCTTCCACAAAATTTCTCCTTTTCTGGTAGTGACAAAAAACTACAGAAAAAATGCTCTTTTAACACCTCGTTGCGCAAACCACGTCTTTCTCAAGCCTGTTTTGACGTCATTCATTTTTCGTTTCGCTGACATTGTGCTCGATCAGTTTCGACGTCTGTTCAATGCTTTTGCAATACCTATGATCTTGGGACATGGTGTCAACAATAAAAACCTTCAATATTTAAAGGTAAAGCTTAATTAGCTGTAACAACCGATCATCTTTTCATTTTTTTTTTCGCACTGTTTAAGTCCGTCTTTCTGGTTTAGATTCATAATATTAAAATGGTGTCTACGGTGTCTACGGTGTCGACGCACGGCCGAAAGCCCTTTGATTTAAAGACGGTCCCCGTCTTAGTAAGTGCTCTCTCTTGCTCTTGCTCTTGCTCCTGCTCTCTCTCTCTCTCTCTCTCTCTCCCTCTCTCTCTCTCTCTCTCTCTCTCTCAATAATTAATAATTGTAATTCCCAATAAACTCCCGTGTCTGTTCGGAGTCGACTCCGAAAAAAACCCGGCCAAACTAAAAATGAACTATTGGTTTGAACTTTGTTGATTTCACTGAATGTACCATTTAAAAATTACAAAAATATTTGGAGTTATTCAAAGGTGATTTGCCGGGCGCTGGAGGTTATTTGTTTCATTGAAATTGTCATAAAAAAATAAATTAAAAAGTTATGTTGTAAGACGTCATTGGGTAGACTATTGAAAGGCATTTGCCAGTGTCCCACACGACTGGACTGAAATTAAATGTAAAAAAATTTCTCCTCATAAAAAATTTCCTCCGCAGCATGTCTGAATGGAAAAATCTTCTCTTTTTACCTTATGACAACAACAGTACTTGTGAATCGAACTTTATTAATATCAAGATGCATTTTTCAACGAGACTCTCTTTCTCCACTTCTTTTTTGTTAAGTCCTCAATACCGGTCCCCGAATGAATAAAACACAACTGTTGCTGACTACAACGTAATGTTTGTGCTACTCTATGGAGGAGAGATGCGGGAACTAAATGAAAATGATGTCACCAGATCGGAAATATTTCCAAGAAAATGTCTGAAAAGGATTCTCAATATCTTCTGGCCCACAAAAATTACAAACAACGAGCTCTAACTAGGGACGAAGACCAGTCCAGTAGGAGAGATCATAAAGTGCAGGAGATGGAGATGGATATGGATTGGGCATACTCTGAGAAAGCCACAAAATGATAGCTGCAGAGTAGCATTAACATAGACACCAGAGGCCAAAAGAAAGAGAGGACGCCCACGAACAACATGGTGGAGGAGTCCGAAAGCAGAAAGAGATGACCTGGGATGGCAAAAATGGAACGAAGTTGGAAACATAGCCAAATACAGAGAGAGATGGCGAGGGATGTAAGTACGTTGCTGACCACAAGATTCTACACAAAACAATAAAGCACCTTTTCATATGGACGATTTGAAACTTTTTTCTAAAAATGGTCAACAAATGTACGTTATTCTAAAGAATCGCACCAATAAGACGTGTTTAGAATGAGAAAAAAATGTGGATCCTTACAACCATAACAATACCGGTTACTGCTGGAGCATTAGGAGTGGTAAAAAAGGGAATACAAAAACATTCAGATAGGATACCTGGAAACGATAAATGGCGAGAAACTCAAAACACACTCCTGACTAGCACTGCTTACATTTTCTAGAAGACTCTCTCCGTTTAAACAAATGCATTTACAAATATATACATCTAAATGCTTGTAATCGTCGTTATTGTTCGTGTTTAACTATTCCATCCCTTTACATGTCCTACCTCACTGGGGTGACCTGATGAGTAATTGTAACAAAATGAAAAAACCCTATAATAATATTATCATCATCATCATCATATTAATTTTATTATTATTATTATTATTATTATTATTATTATTATTATTATTCTGTAGATCAAGATCTCTTAGCTTGTGCTGGTAGTTTTACTGCTATTCCGTCCAGTACCACAGGGCTCAGATAGATAGCACTTATTAGGATGTTTGCCGATCCTAGTAGGGCATTTTGATGGATGTTATTTCGCCTTTTCTGGTCGATACGGAGTACTTCCATCCAGTCACTCAGACGGTGGATAGCTCCAAGGGCGCCATCGCTATAGGAATCACAATAGCTCTCGTCTTCCATATTCTGTTTACTTCCACGGCTAAATCTTAATACTTGACGATCTTCTCTTGCTCCTTCTCCTTCACTCTGAAGTCCCCTGGCACAGCGATGTCAATAATTTGTGTTTCAGCATTCTTCTTGTCGACAACAACTATATCTGGCTTCCTTGCCTCTATTAGTATATCACAGTAGATGTTACAATCCCAGAGTATTTTAACATCAGAGTTCTCCAACACTGGTTCAGTTCGGTGATCCTACCATTTTTTGGTGTGCTTGAAGCCATGGGTTTTGTACAGCTCCCAGTGGATGACAGTAGCAACTCTGTCATGTCTCTTTTTGTACTCGAGTTGAGCTAGCTTCTCACACTCAGTGTGGATGTGCATCACCATCTCATCCCTCGCTCCATACATTCTGCACTTTGATGTTCCTGGTTCCTGGTTCCTTCAAGATCTTCACTTTGTAATCCCTTGTAGGTAGGGCCTGATTTTGAGCTGCCATCAGCAAGCCTTCAGTTTCTCTCTTCAACCAGCCGGATTTCAAGCATTGCCACGACTCTGTTTCCGCTTCTTTTACCTTCACAGGATACTGGTTGTGTAACGGTTTCTCCGTCCTGTTCGGTTTTCAACTCTGCTCTGCTCTTGTCTCTCACAAACATCTCCAGTACTCTAACTTTACTATTACTATTATTATTATTATTATTAATAATTAAAATCATATGGATTTCTGGCAAAGTTCCTCCTGAATGGAAAAAGGCCTCTACGATTTTAATACACAAGAAGGGTAACACCGATGACCCTTCTAACTTTCGACCGATTACTCTACAAACGGTTTCATTAAAAGTTTTTACATCCTGTTTGCGTGACTCTGTATTTGAATACCTGAAGAATAATAACTTCGTCGAACATATGATTCAAAAAGGCTTCACTTCCAAAATCTCGGGTACCTTGGAACATACTGCAATGATGGCACATGTAATAAACAAGGCTCGCACAAATCAACGCTCCTTAGTCATTACTCTTTTAGACCTAAAAAATGCTTTTGGCGAAGTTCATCATAACCTAATAACATCTGTTCTCGATCACCACCATATTCCTGACAAAATTAAGTCTTTAATCACCAGTCTTTACACTGAATTTAAAACATCATTTATCACTGATCATTTTACAACTGAAGCCATAACAGTTCGTCATGGGCTTTTACAAGGAGATTGTCTTAGTCCACTACTCTTTAATATGTGTTTTAACACATTTATTCAATATATTAGGGCTGAAAAGTACAAGCAACTTGGTTTTTCACCTCACGATAAGAATGATCGCATGTTCAATCCTGTACACTGGTTTCAGTTCGCAGATGATGCTGCGGTCATTACAAGTGGGGAAAGAGAGAACCAGCTTCTTTTAAACTGTTTTACTCGATGGTGTCAATGGGCCAACATGATCATAAGGGTTGATAAATGTGCCACATTCGGAATTAAAAAATTCACTACAAGATCTCTTCAATTTCAACCTAAACTTTTTGTTAATAATGAAACTGTACCTCCTGTAGCCATGGGGGATGCCTTTAAGTATCTTGGACGTTACTTTGACTTTGAAATGACCAATCAGTCTCACAAATCCAAGCTTCTGTCTGTTTTACTAGATCTTCTCAAACAAATTGATTCCTTACCTATCCATCCAAAACACAAACTGCGTCTCTATAGTGAATTTGCCCTCCCAAAGGTTTCCTGGCACCTTACTGTTTCAAATGTTTCTAAGACTTGGGTGGCAGAAAATCTCGACAACCTGGTCTCTAAATACATACGCCAGTGGCTTGACCTGCCTATAAGTGCCACGCTTAGCTCCATTATTCTTTCCAAAAATCAATTTGGACTCAACTTGCAGCTGCCTACCACAAAATTTCTACAATGCCAAACTGTCACCCGTAACGCTCTGAAGTTGTCACCAAATGATAATATCCGAACATTGTGGAAAAACACAAGCAATGGTACCAATATACAACACGATGTTTATAAAAATACAAAAGAAGTTCTGAAAGCTGTACAGACAGAACACAAGGAGCGTTTACAAAGTCATCTTACTACTCAAGGTACTATTCTCTCATTTCTCTTTGACAACGCAACTTCAAAATATAACAAGTTTTGGTCCGAAGTTCAAAGTAAGCTGCCCAAAAATATCTTCAGCTTTACCATTCGTTATTTGAATAACACCCTTCCAACTCGTAAAAATCTATCTAAATGGAAACTTAGTCTATCGTCCTCTTGCTCTTCCTGCTTTGAAACAGAAACCCTTCTTCATGTTGTCGCCGGCTGCAAAACGTACCTTCAGGAAGGTCGATATACTTGGAGACACAACTCAGCACTACAGTTTTTAGCAGGTTCTCTCAAATCTCTTGAAGGCTGTACAATATATGCTGATATCTGTGGATTCCTATCGCCATGTATTATAACTGGAGATGCCTTGAGGCCTGATTTGCTCTTAGTTACTCCACAACAACAGCTATACATTCTTGAATTGACCGTGGGCTATGAAACAAACCTGGATAAAAATTCTTCTCGCAAATACGAAAAATATCGTTCTTTAATTCGTGATTTACAATCCAGCTTTTCGAAAGTTAGTTTCGTAAATCTCTCCATGAGCTCTTTAGGTATATTCGGTAAATCTTGTATTACTTTCAGTAAAATGTGCAACGCTTTGAACATCGACAACAAACACGAGCGCTTTCTTTCAACCAAACTTTCCAACATAATCATTCGCACCACATACTACATATTCTTTCGTAGAAATAAACCATGGACCAGCCCTGAACTATTTTCGCTTGATTGATTTTGTTAGTAAAATATTTAATTTTGATTTTGTTAAATAGGCAAGCCAATGCAAACTACCTTGATTAGTGAGGTTTGTAATTGTATATGTTCAGATGAAAAAAAAAAAAGTTTCCATTTCTTTCTCGCCTCACAGCTCATAGCTGGTTTCCATCTTTTTCTCGGTTTGGTCCCCCAAACTTAGACTTTCGACACTTCACTAAGTATTGTGGGACAATCTTAAGACGGCAGTCTGTTAGAGCCTGTCTGCCAGCCATACTTGCCACCATTCCCAGCTCATTTGTCCATTGTTTCCCGTCCATGGTTGGCTCCAAGAGACCCAATCACCTTCTTTCTCTCGACCTGCACAAAAATATCCTGCCTTCTGGCCTCTATTACCCGATCAGTTTTTTTTTTTTCTTTTTTTATTATAACAATCTGTAAATTTCAAATTTCAAAATAGTTTTACGTGTTGTTTTTTTATTATAACAATCTGTAAATTTCAAATTTCAAAATAGTTTTGCGTGTTTCACCTTCAAAATGATGAAACAACAGCAGGTTTTCGTCAGCCCCTTTTGTCATAAAACGGGTTTTTCATTATATGTTGGGTTGCCAACAGGAAATAGAAACAGATCCCCATCAAATTGCAGCCATTTGGTTCAATGAAGAATGGAACGAAAAGAATTTTGTTGAAAAGAACCTTGTAAATAAATAAGTGGATTGCTTCATGATAACTTTGGTGAACCAATATTGGCAATAGGTCTTTACTCCATGAAATAAAAAAACCCACAAGCAACTCTGTTTGTTGACACCCTTCTCCATTTCCGAGTTATGTAGCCTGAACCATTTGATTTTCTGTGCAAAAATACCAGACATTTTCCCTCGAGGGCTTTTTTCCAGCCCCATAATCATACCTTGCATTCGCGATTACTTGATTATCATTTATCATAATGGTGCACAAAAGGGTACACCTTGTTTCCTGTTATCTTGGAAACCAGTTGATCAACAAGCATCACACCTTCTTGCCTCCAATCTCCATAGGCTTCAACAACTGCCCCAAATGATCAATATCAAGGATTCCACATTCAATGGGTTTGGAATTTTGGGGTTGTGCAACAAAACAGGCAAGTCTATGTTCACCTTGAGCCAATCCACTGAGTAACTGAAATGTCTTCGAGTAAATAAAAAAAACTTGGCAGTACAAATGATAAAATGCGGTGCAAAGCAAGTTTTACTCCCTCGCCCCCCTTTAACTGCCAGAATGTAAGCTCACTTGATTTCACTGCATACAAAACTGAAGAAAAAAATTTAAATGGCCATCCGTAATACTACAATATGCACCTCCTACAAAAGATTTTAACAAACATCTTTATTTTCCACAATTTTAGATTACTTTAAATACATAGGACGAAACCAAACATCCTCGCAAACCTGCCCAACTCACTCGCCACATTCAACGCGTCCTTTATTTTATGCTTTTCTTGCACTCAATATTTATGAAAAAGGCCTATTCCTCTATAAAAATTTTAGCTATTCTCAGAGAACGGATTTTAATTGATGAAAATTCAAAAAAAGTACTTAATTAACAGTCACTATTAAAACAAAGTTCATTCGGGTCAATAGCTATTTCACCGGCACTCCACTGAACCAAACTTAATCTTACTTAAACAGCGATTTAAAAGTTCTGTTCGAAATAATCGCCTATTCAAAGCATGCGCCAAAAAGTCGAAAATAAGTGCAAAAATAAGCGGTAAAAACTATAGAGATTTAAAAATGCAAAATCAAAAGAAGTCAGACTTCCACAACTAACAATAAATAAAGTTTACAATAATGCCACGTGACACAGATTCTGAAATAATACAATGACAGATTTGTACTACAGTAACACAATGAAAGCATCTTTAGCTTGTTTTCGGTCTGGCGAGTGTCAGCTAGAATGTTCCTGTACATGTAAAGTGATATTTCCACATCACAGGACATAATAGTGGCATAATTGATGGACTGGCGTTCTGTAACACCCCATGAAAAGTCACCATATCGTTTGGAATTGCTGTTGCACTACTCATGCTGGAGGAAAGACTAACAGTTCAGCTTAGCTATTGTTTTTCGCCAATACCTCGGTAAACTTTGCTTTTCCAACCGGATGCTAAATCTTTTCCTTCATCTCATCTACCAATACGAGGGCCATAATGTTAATTGACACCCCTGTAACTCGTTCAGTACTCAAACATCGACGCTGTTGTTTAAAAGAATGCAGGTAAATTGAGCAGCTGCTTGACAGATTCTATACTTATTGCATCAGTGTCATCCACTATCTCCATAACAGAGCTAATCCGAGGTAAAACTCTGCGTAGTACTTAGCGGCAGATGGCCAAACAAAAAGGAAGGACCCTGGGGTCCTGGGTGGGCGATCCGTATATCTTGCATTTTATGGTGTCTTGCGTGCTTTCTGTCCCACTTTTTCTTGATTTGTGCCTTCCTTTCGGATCTTTCATAGGTGGATATCTGTGAAAGACAAAAATGGCCCCACTGTTTACCAGGGGTTCCATCAATGAAAGACCCAGTACTTAGCGGCAGAAATCCAAGTGCCCCATCCAGTATCGTCAGATTATGGTGAAAAAGGCAGTGTTGGGTCTTTTCTTTAGCACTTGTATTAGTTTTGAAGCCTTGCGTAATATCTTCTTTCCACTAGCTATCAACTTGTCCACCAAAGGAAAATGTTTCTTTGCTGCTTCGACCACGTTGTGCATACCATGTCCAACACGTCAAATGTACCAGCTTCGGTCAGACCCTTTGCGAACATCGGAACGCGAAGTTTTGATTCATCTGGAATCACCTGTTTCGTGTAACACTCAAGACAGGCCCAAAAAGCTGGCTTGTACACCCTGATCAACACCTCGATGAATAGAATATTGGCTATCACCTCAGGTCTAAATAATTATGCAAATAGATCTGCAAATGTAAGATTAATCTATAAAACATTTCGCCAAATATACTGCAACCATTTTTTTCAACTCATCACTATCTTGGCATAAATTATGCCAAAATAGTGTGGTAAATGCGTATTTTAGATACGCAAAATACCCTGGCAGGTTTCCCCAGAAACGTTGCGGTGCTGTTCAGTACCTTCTGTCACTGTCAGCCTTTCTTCTGTCGTGCTTGCCCGCACGTTTTTGTTTGAAAGGACGACACATTCTCGGGATTCATTTGAAAGACTATGATTTTATTTCGTCAAACATCATTAGGGCAAAAATGTACACATTGCACAAAATAGGGTACAAAATCTAAAGATTTAATAAAAATCGAATGCCGTATTTCCATGCCCAAGGAATTCTAGTCATCCTCCAGTCCATTTGCTTTAACTAACAGAAGTGCCTTAGCAGATTCATCAGCGTAACCTATCAAGGCGCTCAACCAAAACATATCAAAAGCATGGCAGCAGACGTATTCGACGATAGCGTAAAGTATCACCTCTTAAGTGTGCGGTCTTTGCAGCCAGGCATCAACTCTAAAATCGGAAAGCTCCCCAGTTGCAACTTTTAAAACGAGTAGTCTTCATGTCTAAAGTTGTAAATTTTCAATTTAAGAGTTCATTTAAAGTTGTCTTACAGGCTGTAGTCCAATGGATCCCAGCACTTCAAAGGTTACAAATTCACCACGAATTGTGTTCTGCAATGTGAATGCGAGAAAAGCAGCAAATAAATGACCGAACCCCCTTTCATGTAAATTATATGAGGTAAGGAGTCATCAGCATTCAAAACCAATTTCCTCTTTCCTTTTTCCTACTAACAAGAAAACATACAAACCTGAGTAATACTATATTACAACCTGTAAAAATCACAAGAAATTGTTACTTGAGCATGAAACCAAACGATAAATTGAAACCTGCAAAATGTTGGGAAGATGTTAACATGATCAATTTCACTTGGCAGAGTTACAAGTAGGCTTTCTGTGGTATTTTGTAAGTGTAAGTGTATCCAATAACGACAAATAGGACAGAAAGACGCGATAGGGCGTGGCATGAAGAACACAGGTATTCGAGATGATAATGCAATTAACAGAAATAGATAAAGAAAACTAACTCGAATGGCCGACACAGCTACAGAGGTACAAAGATCCTTGTTGTAGGAAAAAGAAGAGGAAGGAAAAAGAATAGAAAGGAGAAAGAAGCGGAAGGAAAAAAGCGGGACGATAAAATAACAATTTTAGATTCATTAAAATCCAACGAAGACAACATTACCAGTCACTTTAAAATGTTGCTAAAAAGAAGACGTGGGCTCGGTGCATACAACACGTTTAAGGAATTTGTTGCAACAACTCCTCGACTTCAGTACAAAACTTTCTTTTTCCCTTTTAAACCAAGTGAGAATTATATTGTGGCGACATTTAAAATAACATTGTCTGTTAAAACTATCTATAAAAGTTTGAACACAAAAATTTGTGAAATTCAAATATGTCCATTTAGAAAAAAATTATGGCAAAGGTTTTAAAGTAAGACTGACAGCTTTTGCACTTTATGCAATCATTCTTTTTCTCTTTAATTCAAATCGTCAATGTAAATTAATTTGTATTCTATCTTTTAATTGCTGACCGGCTTTTCTCCATTTTCAGCGTTTCTACATGTTGGGGAATTTCCCTAAAGTATGGAAAAACAGAGCTTCGTATATAGTAAGGGAAACCTACCAAGAAAATTGCCATTGGTAGGAAAAGTTACCATTCCGTGGGGAAAAATCGACAGACGTTAATGGGATATCAAAGACGCCTTACGGCTTTAAAATGGATATTACTTTATGAAGCGATAAACACCTGATTTCTTCACTTCACAAACATGTTGTTACGAACGGCATAAAATACACCGTGTGTAAGATCTTCAAGGTCTAAATCGAGGTGTCATAAATGGTTAGACGGTTGGAAAAAAATGCTGTTAAAATGCCTATCTGTTTAGCCTCCCATGATCGCAGCAAAGTGGAGTAGCTTTGCTTTGCTTTGCAAACAAAATAACTGTTTTAAATCTTAAAATTCCTTGTCGTAAACACTGATTTCTATTGTTATAGGTGGTATTCTGTTGACCCGTTACCTTTAGACATCTCATTACGGCACTGCTTTGGAAAGATGTATTGCAGGGCGAAACTGATGAAGTGTTAAAAGTAAGAAAAATAGGAGAAAGTAGGAGAAAATGAAGAAATTTAACTCGTCAAAATCGCACAAGCTGAATGCGAACATCGGTTCGTTTCATAATGCTGCAACGGTTTTAAGTCATTTCCTTCCGATTCTTACCATCGTACTTTGAATACTCCCATTTGTTGTTGCAGGTTTTACTTTGCTTCTGGTACTGTTAAATTGGTGCCTGTATGATATTAGTAGGAGGGTGGTTGTCCTAGCGAACCACCCAGAGTCCCCTGCCCATATCGCATTATGTATTAAATTTGACAAGGATGTTTCTTGACATCTTTATGCTATTAGTAGGTTTGTAACCCAGATTTTGTATGTCAGGTGCTCAAGTAACAGTTGAAGCAGGCTATAAAACTCGACATTCAACTTTATCCCCTTTTACCAATTTTCACCTACGTTTTACAACCTTTAACAGGTTTATGATTAAAATATGGAGTTTCCATTCCGCGGTAAAGGCTACTGCTTATCAAACTGTTGCGACTGCACTGTTTTTTAAAACAGTACACAGTCAATTTCCAAAAAACGATCAATTTAACGATAAAATTAAATCATGACGAGTCTTCTCTGTCTTTTGGGGAAAATGCTAATCATGCAGTTTCGAACAGACAAAAACCACGCAAAAAAGCCATCACAATAAAAACAAATGTTTCTTCGTAAAACAGAAAAAAACGCACAACGTAGGGCACCGCGAGTCGCTATTTTCGTGTCAAGAGAAGCATTCTTTTCTGACTCAGACAGAAGAACTGATCAGAAATTGACCGTACGTCGTTTTAAATTTTTTATCTATAACCAGCACGTAATTATCTAATTTACCTTATCAAACGAAATGTGCGCATTGGCACAAACCATGTTTTCGTCATTTTCAACGACGTCAGCTTTGACACAAAACCCTTTCTGACACTTTTTCGCTAAATGTTACACCCACCACCTAGTACAGGTTAGAACATTTATTTCTTCAAAAACACTCCGGTTGGAAGATGGCAATTTACAAAATCAGGACCAAGAAAATCACATCCGCGTTTCTGTACAACAATACACCAAACAGAATATTCTTTTTTATTAGTCAAACTTAGCTTTTTTATTGTTTTAAAATGTTCCTTGCTCGATAGAAACAGCATATCCCCAATAGTCACCTATATGGTGACTATTGGGGATATGCTGTTGGGGAGAACTACCTCCAGTATCCATCAAAGTCCAACAGAGAAGAATGCGGCTAGCCGGACATTGTGTCAGACACGAAGAAGAAGTAGCCAACAAACTTGTCCTATGGCAACCAATGGATGGGCATGGAAATCGAGGAAGGCAAAAATTTACATATGTAGACAACATATTGCAAGACGAGGGGCTGGACAATACAGCTGAGTTAAAAACAATCATGATGGATAGAGAGTGCTGGAAGGATCGTGTCTCCATACTTGGGCGATGTGAAAATCGACCAANCAGCTGAGTTAAAAACAATCATGATGGATAGAGAGTGCTGGAAGGATCGTGTCTCCATACTTGGGCGATGTGAAAATCGACCAAGATAGATAGATAGATAGATTGCTCGATTGTCAGCAAACAAGAAATTCATCTCAGTGAGCGCATATTTCATTTCGTCTTTTACAAATTTACCTACAGCGTACGATTTTTTCCCTCATCCATCTTCTTTTATCAGAATCTTTTAACTTCACAAGTTTGTAATTTTTTTTGCTGTTTTAACAGGTCAAGTGTTCTTATGTGAAGAAAATCGGTCAAAAAGTTGCAAGATCAATTGTGAACTGTCAAGAGAAGCATGCATTTTCGAAGACATGAATTTGTAAACTGTGTTTTACGCTTATCAAAAAATATTTTGCTTTGGAAACTTACAGAAGTGTTTTTGAATTGCGTTGCTGACTTCATTTATGCCAACAACATATTAATGTCTCCCAAATCTTTACTGTGCCGTCTGGTGAAAGTTGTCCCCCAGTTCCGGCCTTCTGACCCCCGGTTATACACCAGTCTGAATGCAAATCTGGTATCGTGCAATGGAACTGGCTAATATATACAATTATTATTAATAGTATTTTGGCTTGGGTCTTGGTAGCTCAAGTATCCCCCTTCCCTGTCAAAAATAACATATCGAGACCATAAAATACAACTGCATATGTTGCAGATTATGTTGAAAAGCGGTTGTGTGCAGTAATTTACTTCGAGTGACTAAAATTTAACCCGACAGTCAAATATGAAGGAAAAGTAAAAATGAGATAGAAAAGCTAACAGTACAGCCCTGTTTAATATAAAAACTTTTGGAAAAAGAAGCCAGGAGCCCCAGCAGCCAGTTATTAATTTAATGGTTTTTAAAACATATCCACTCATGATATGATATTACGTTATTGAAGTAGTTATTTGGATCGTTATCAAACCCACCAGCGACCAAAAAAAACATCGCTGTTCACAAAAGTTGTGTCACAGGTACATCTCATGTGATATTGTGATATTGTGGGAGGAAAGGACAATATATATTTTTCAAGATGCATGATTCATCACGCATGGAACAATTTAAGTGCCAAAAAGCGCTGGCATACCTACATCCATTCTCAATGACTACAAAATGTAGCAATAGCAATTTTTGCTCACGACTGTATGCTTCCATTTCTAAATGGTTTGGCACACTTCGTCAATGTGTGTTCTCAAACCTTTTAAGCCATTTAAGTTACCTTAAATTGTGAAAATTAGAACATATTCATGCATATGCATGTACATGTACATATAAATATATATCCATATGTACATATACATACAAATACTGTTTTTATTTATACACAGATATCCACCAATAGAGCATATCAGTAATTACTGGAGATTCGACTGCATTCAATCATTGTGCATTTACAACAGGGAAGGAGTTCTCTTAATGATGTTGCTTTCTGTCGATCTGTTAAAAGTTTTGCGGTGATCCTTTGTGTCGTAGAAATGGATGCGCAAAAAGGAACTTTTATATCAAGCCAAAACTAATAAAGCAACGAATTGTGGGTTCTTTAACGCCAACAAAGCTAAACTGGAACAAAGCAAAATAATATTTTCTGGGAAGACGACGTGTCGAAGCATAAAAACTCAAAAAATCTTACATGAAAACTAATTATTAATATATTTATTTCTTTTTATGTTAAAGGCTGTTTAAGATAGACTGGGAAGAATAAAAATAACATCAAACTTGTAAGATTAGTTAATTTTTACTATCTGAGAAGCTTTCATTATTTAGGGTTTTTATCAAATGTATTCCTCAGAATGCTGCTTCGGGAGGCACACAGCACTGAAGAATTAAAACATCCTGCCACTGGTTTTTCCCCTTCTAAACATTTTATATTAATCTAAAAACAACTCAGTTGGTCTTGTTTATTTTAATGAATAAGCTGTCACTTGATTATTAACAGCAATTAGAACGATTAAATGTAAATCCTCTTTTTCAAACCCACTGTTACCACAAAAAATACTTCATCAGACAAGACCTTGGCACCAAGAATTGCGTGATTAAATAAAAATTGGGTTACTTACCCTTATTCCATGCCTCGTGGTATTTTCTGTTGGACATCTAACTTCATCCACAATTATCTTGTCCGTGGTGCTTTTCGAATTATGTAAAATTCTGCGACTTGTGAACGGTGAAGGCATTTTTTAAGCTCTTTAAATAACTAAAAGTATGTTGCACTAAAAATATCTGTGTGTGTGCAATACGTCCTGAGTATCATATGTTAAAAGTTTCACGTGGAGCACCTTGCCGTTAAAAATTTACACTTCCGCCTACTCAAAGACTTGGTCTAAGTCTGCGAGTCCGTGATTTGTTGTGCCCAACATGTGGTCCTTGAGGACCAAAGGTCAGAAAGATATTCATCAAACCATTTATGTCCTGTGGCTTGCGTTATTATTAGTTTTCTGACATAATCAAAATTGCAACCGTAATTCCAACATTGAGTGCACTAAAATATAAATAATTTTCATTGGGGGTTTAATGAACCTTGGAAAGCCGTTTAAATGCTTGAAACTTCACTTGTACATGCGAAAGAAGGGCAAGTCTCTGCGAGGACAGAAATTCACTAAATGTACCTAATTCAGAGCAGAATTTCTGTGTCAAGATAAATGAAAGTTACAGCTTCTGATTAGGAGTTATCATTTTTACAATTACTATCATATCTACCACATCACTATTAATACTATCAAGATATTCGACAATACAGCCGTGGTTACTGTTGTCATTTGTAAGGTTCAACGTAATGATCATCATTACCTTCTTTATCTTTCGGCTGCTCCTTTCAGGGGTCGCCACAGCGGATCAGTTTCTTCCATTTTTCACGGTTCGTCGCATCTTCTCTCCGCACTCCAGCTGCTCTCATGTCCTCTGTCAACACATCCATATATCTATAATTATAATATATATTTATAATGATCTTCATTACCTCAATGTTAATATTCATAAGGCAACTATCTATATTTACGTCATCACTAAAAATATAATTATTAGTATGACGTATCCTAACCACAACTATGGTCATTCTCATGACCTAAATTGTTTAAACAAGTCAGCCTTATTTTTTGTGTTGTCTGTCTACAATTTTCGATTTTGCTTCAGCTCCACTAATCATTATTTTTAAGACTACAACCGGCCAGAGTAGTAACTTTCCATCAAAGCAGGCAGAAATCGCTTACTTTTAATTCGTGCTGTTTTGTTAAGCTGCAATGAACCTGAGAACCAGTTCCAAGCATTCTTCGTAACATTCAGTTATTTAACTGCCCCATTCTTCCATTAACAGGACTTTTCAAAGATGAAGTCTGCATTTATGTAAATCTGTTTCTTAGCCTATCATGATACATAACAGGAATTTTTTTTTTGATAATGTCGATCTTTAATAACACACGTATTGACAAAAGCATTTGCAAATCGTATTTCTATTAATGTACAATTATTCGAAAATAAAAAAGTAATATGGATAAATGAATAATTTTTTTTATTTAATAATGTTGTTTATATCGACAATCGAAAACTAGAGCACGCACCCAAAAATTTTTTTACAATTACTTTTGATCGGAAACTACAAATTTCTAATATTCTGCATTCCTTGTACTCTCTTTATCTCTCTTTAGAAAGATGACAGATAGGTTTAAACTGAAGTTAAAAGCGCTATCCAACTTCTGGCCTCAAGGAGCTTTCAGTCTGGTCCCAGTTGCCAGGCTAACCATTTCGCCCAATATGATCAGTGAAAATGTTGTCTTGAGAGTTGTTCAACTTTGAATATACAGCAAATTGCAGTTGGCGAAGAAAACAGTTGGAATATGCTGGCAAGTAATTTACATGTTATGTTGTAATAAATGAATACAATTAAAGTATTACATCCAATGATTACGTACGACAGAATAAGTGCAGGCATGAAAAATTTCTTGCTTGGATGCTATAAAGTTACCATGATGCCCCATAAAGATCATTTAGCGTAAAACAGTTCAAAATAATCAACTGTAAGGAAATCTGGATGTTATTGAATAAAAATATTTTTGTAGCGGTAAAAAACGACGGTGATTTTTTCCATTTGATTTTTGGGCACTGTTTTCAAAAAGGGCATCACATGTATTGGAAATCGTAATTTTGTCTTTTCGCTATTCACTATTGAGTAATGACAACATCTTCCTTTGAGGGACAATTCAGTAACAGATAATCAGGTATCTCGCAATGCACTGTGCATTGTACCAACACACACATTGCCTCCCTGAAGCCCCTCTCCAATAAGAAACGTTTTCATGGTTGGCAGAGAGTCAGTTTCCAAGCATTCAAGACCAACCTGTCATTCAGGCGTGGACTTGAAACTCAAGGCCAGAACAAGAATGTCAAGGGCCCTAATTTGTTCTCAGTTAAAGGGCCGAGAAGCTGCTTTCCTAGATCTATGACATGAGACAAATGTATTGAGCTCAGAACATAGGTTGAGGAAAACAAAGATTTGTGTTGGAAAAAAAGAGAGGAGTCTTTGAACAGACAACAACAGACAATAGCAACCAGGCGTGAGTTATGCCTCTCAAGATTCAAAGACTTGTGAAGAGGTCTTGGAGACCAAAAAACCCCGAGTGTTAGCTAATCTGAGACACCGCCAGAAATAATCCGTAACTTGACAAACTAACGTAAAGCAGTACAATAAAAATCAATATTTTATCATTCCTTTTTTTTTACACTCTGCTAATTACAAACCTTAATTTCGGCAACTTTTTCAATATGAAGTGTAAACTGGTGAATCCCTGAAAACAAGTCACATGTTTTTGCACCCTTAATACTAAGGTATTAAATACGCAAAACTGCTCTGGGCTAATCATATCCATATTTATGTTGCAACAAAATTTCCCTGGAAGCAACAGATGTTGACTAAGACTGCAGACAGTGTGAAGATTAAACAAATATAGTTGACCTTGTGTGTTCCACCTTAATTGGGTAGGGGGAAAAAAGCATTCATTCATATGGTGATACCCTTTTCTTGATGAAACTATGAAAGTTGGAATGAATTGATAGTTGCATCCGATACAACTATATATTCAATTAGTAGCAAGTTTACAAGAAAATATCATTTCCTAAATTACTCATAAAAATAAAATTTTCATAACATTTGAGGAAAAAAGTGCATCATATTTTGCAAAGATACAGTCACTTTGCCAACAAATTAAACTCCCTCCATCATTTAGATAAAAAAAAAGTTCAATGTCTGTGGTCCAAGGAACTGGTATTCAAAAGTTTTTGTTGTTGTTGTTTTCTTCTTTCACCTAAAGCAAGACTGGTAAAGATAAAGATAAAGATATTGTTCGTACTGTTACAAGTGGTACTTTAACATTTCATGATGTATTATCCTTTAAATCAAATGACGATCTCCAAAAAATGATAAATATGAAAGCTTCTTGAAGAGACGGAGTTCAGGCTTTCTATTTAAAGAAATCGAAACGTCTCTATGGAAGAATTCCCCACCAATTAACTAAGATTTTAAGAGAAAAGGAACAACCAACTGAGTGGTTAACTTATAGAAGAGCTGTTTTGTGCCAGAAAGATGGTACCAAAGGTAACACAGTAGATAACTACCGACCAATTTTTTGTTTACCATTCATGTCGAACCTCTTAACAGGTATTATGTCTAATCTTCTGTGTGATTTCTTAGATCAAGAGAAAATAGTATCTTGAAAATTCTGAATTTTATGGACTCAGAGGAATGATTAGATACCTCTATTTTATACTATGATAGTGCGGACGTGAGTGTAGACAGGGCTGGAGTTGTTTCGGGAAGTGGCGCCATACCTATGTTGTGCTTGTTGTGTTTGTTGTGTTTCTTTCTTCAGTGCTGGAAGCCATATTACTGGAAGGGTGTAGGATATACTGTTGATGTGATTGCTGCATTGCAAGGAATGGATTGTTTCTTTTATTTTTCTTGTTGTTGTGTTAATTTCTTTGTCTAAAATCTTTTATTTTCCCAGTCAAAGGTATGATCCTGTGTCCAGCAGTGTTCGGCTATTTCATGATCCTTGGTGTCACCTTTCTGAACAGCTCTCTTCTGTTCTTTTTCTCTTTGACCCAAGGAACGCTTTGATTCACCTGGTGAATCAAAGCGTTCCTTGGGTCAAAGAGAAAAAGCTCTCACATCTAAAATATTATCTGTTGAACAGAAGGGCTGCAAAAGAAAGACCAGAAAGAATCAATATCAACTTTTGCTGGACTAGTCAGTCCTTAGAGACTGCAAAAAGAGACACACCAACCTTGCTATGGTGTGGGTAGACTATCGAAAGGCATATTATATGATCCCACATAGCTGGATTAGAGAATCCCTAAAATTGTTTGGAGTTGCTTATAACATTAAAAAGCTACTGATTAGCTTTTTAATGATTAACTTTGTAGTAAAAATGTACATTGTGATAAAAAACACAGAATTTATTGCAACATGCTTTGCTTAAAGATTGTTAATAGCAGTCTGTAATGTTGTTTTATCTGATTATATTAAAGGCGACACTAAATAATTTATCCAATTCGACTTTAGTGTCTTAACTGAACTAGATCGTAGTTCAACCCAGAAGAAGATCCCTGGGTAAACAGATCTCAAATTCTCTACTTAACAAAAAGGTTTTTAATTTCAACTGTGAATGTCAAAAATTTGCTTATCGTTTCATGTTGACGTTGAAATCTTCTAATAGCTCTGCTTAATTTATATTAAAGTATATGCCAGGCGTTTGGTATACCTGAAGCAAATTTTGTGCATGATTTTACTTAAGCAGAGCGTTTGCTATTGTTTGCGACAAAGTAAGCAATTTTGTTATCAATATTGGGGGTATCGTCGCCCCTACCCCTTTCCAACACAACTTTGAAGTTGCTGACTCAACCTCTTGCCTAATCCTTACTGGAGAATTTTAATAGTCTATTCTATTGATAACTCCAAGTTGCCATAACAGGATGTAAAATGAGTAATCTGACAGCTTCTTTTTTTGTTCATACTTTCATTACACCTACGAGTGTCGAATTGTAAGTTACAAGAGATACAGAAAACTTATTAAGAAAGCAACAAACTATTAATAAACTATTATAGCATTATAAGAATATTCGACTCAGGACAAGTTTTAAAATCTTAAAGCCGAGGAAATTCCAATGGAAAAAATATAAATGTTTAGAAACCAGTGGGTGATATAATTCCCGTTACTTAGTCACAAGTGACCTGCAGTTTAAAACAGCAGCTGAAGCTTTATTGGATGTCAGTTACCAAAAACCACGGGAGGGCATTAAATACTGAAGTGTTTTTTGTCATTATTAACACTGAGAATATGTACTAAGTCATTTACTTTTGTCATTTAAGAATATTTACTAAAGAGAATGAAGCTAATGGTCCTGGGTTCTCTTACCTTGTTCTTTTTCGGGTGTAATGCATAACTAACAGAGAGGTAAGACCTTTTGTAATTTATTCAGCACATTACAGTTGGCAATGAAAATGTTCTCTTTCAAATTTTACCGTTGACCCTGGGTATAAACTAAAATTGTAACTGAAAACTGGAATTTTATTTCTTTATGATATTTCTTCCTACTATCTTCGACAACATACAGTCTTTGAAAAGCCTGGTCTCCTTGCTTTTCGGTTTTTTCTTTTGACGACATCTTACAACATACAGGCTTTGAAAGGTCTGCCCTCCCCATTTATTTTTTCAATTTTTGTACAGAATCTATGTATGGTTTTAATTAAAAGTTTAATGGAAAACATAAACATGAAGAATTAAACCAAAAATGGTTTTTGCAAGTCTTTCCAGCATGTAAATGAAACTTAAAAGGATTCACTTTTCGTTATCAAGCAAAACTGTAGAGGTGGTCAGTTTTATTGAATGCTTGAATAAAAGATTGGAACCTGAGACGTAAAAATATATTTATCCACACAATACCCACCGTTTACTAGCAAAAACTAAGCCTCGAGGCAAAACCTACTTGAAATTTCCTTTAGAATAAAATAATCACCTACACTTTAACCCACAACTTTCTAACTGAACCCACGAAATCTTATAATTGTGCTTCACGACCACAATATCTCAGGGTTTTGCCAGATTCGGATCCCTGTGGAAGTCGAAGCTTTCTTTGTAATACGTGCCGGTGAGTAGAAAAGTTCATGTTGATTTATTTCTTGTCTTGCCCACCCAATGTGTTCAAATAGGAGAGTGGATTTGCGGCACGTCATGTGAACATTGAATCGACTGACGATGTTTAAAACATTAAAAATGTATTGGCACCAGAGTTTTGAGTGAAATGGGAAGAGTTAGATTGCAATAAACTACATTTCAAGTACTAATCGCTCTGCAATTTGTTTTCACTACAAGTTTACAGAAAAACTCATTTAAAACTGAAGGAGCGGGCAGACATTCAGTCTTCCAGAATCCCATACAAAATTAACTTCTGCTATGCCTGCTGCTACTATTATTACGGCCACCACCTACAAGGCAACTACTTCTGTTACTGACATTGGTACTACTACTACTACTACCACTACTACTACTACTACTACCACCACTACTACTACTACTACCCCCACCACCACTACTACTACTTCTACCACTATTACTAACGCTGCTGCTACTACTGCTGGTACTGAGAAAGTAAGGGGCTGTTTCTGCAGCACATGTTTTGGGAAAAATCTTAGTTCATTGGGTGCTGCTATAGGGTGATCTGAAGACCCCCTGAATACAAAGTATAATTTTATTAATTTTATTTTTATTTCCTACGGACCTGACCGTAAGTAACCACTATCCTCGCCAAGAGTTAAGATAGAGAAAGGTAGAAGTTAATTTGAAAGGAAAAGAAGATGAAATTGTAAATAACTTTAACTTTCTTGTTTCAATAAAATGTTTTCATCAAGGTAAGAGGAAAAGGAAATGTAGTTTACCAAAACTACTGAAGCTTGCTATACTGAAAAAAAGAGCCAAAGAAATTTAAAATTTATGACCACCAGGAAAATTATATATCTTGCTAAGCATTTATGTAACAATCATGCAGATTTTACATGAACTTTTTTTCCGATAGTGTTACCTCAATATTCAAGCTAATACTTTCTGCAGTCAAAATGTATTCTCCAGTCCGTTTTAAAATTAAACCATGAGTAAATTATTTGTATTAATTTTAACGGTCTTAGTTTTCGTACGTAGATATCAGTCGTACCAACAGCGATATCCTCGAACCAAGGGCTATCTTTTGTTCCAATAGATATGGAACTAGAAGAACTGGCTGATGAATCATCGTATGGTAGATTCATAAAGCTGATGTTCTGGCTCAAAGAAAGCGTATTGTTAGAATCGATTTTCCGATTTTGTACACATGACGAGGTACTGTAAGCGACTATATGTTGCTTTCCAAATCCAGATTCTCTATCAAGGGACGATGTATTTCGAGGATTTCCAATAAAGAACTTTGCTTGATTTTGTTCCTTATTTGACACAGAGCCAGCAAAAAAGGAATGTCTTTTATCAGATGAAATAGGTCGTGTCTTCATATTGTCTAACAATTCCTTTCCATAATAATTATCTTTGCTAAGAAAGCTAGCATGCAGCTTGGCAAAGTCATAACAACGCTTTGATCTTCGCAGAAGCTTTCGATTTTGCACCACATTTTTTTGAGGTTCCAATCCTTCAACCATCTCAAATACATTAAAGTAGCATCCAAACATTTCAGAATCCCACATTTTTAAAAAGCAAAAAAACGTTGAAATCTAAATAAAACTACTTGCACTAACTTCCGTACTGCAACGAAATATATTAAACAAACGTCCGTTGTTATTTAATTCATGTCAAGGACTCCTGTGACGATTGATTTAAATTACTCAGTTTGAATTAGTTCGATTATGAAGTTCGATTTCGATATTGTTGTGAGTGGAGTTTCCATGAAAAAAAGAGATTTAAACTAATTGGCTATGGAATGAAATCAAATTTCCAGGACATGAAAAAATGTACATAGCAATGAAACATATTAGACAGCCAAATAACGATAGAAGCAACGTATTTAACAGAAAGGAAAATTCTAACTAACGAACAGTATCTATCTCTACAGATTCTGAACCATAGATGGCGCCTCTTAGGACATGTTTTACGTCTCAACAGTGACACACCTGCAAGAAAATCTATGGTACAGTATTTCGCAGAATCAACCAAATCCAAATTTCCAGGTAGACCACGTATAACACTACCTTTACTGATTGATAAAGACATTGGTCGAGCTGTTACAAACAAAACTCTCACATTTAATGATATTGTATCCTTCAAATCAACCAATGACCTTCAAAAANCAAATCCAAATTTCCAGGTAGACCACGTATAACACTACCTTTACTGATTGATAAAGACATTGGTCGAGCTGTTACAAACAAAACTCTCACATTTAATGATATTGTATCCTTCAAATCAACCAATGACCTTCAAAAACTATTAAATATTGCCCAAGATAGAAGTTTGTGGAAACGGTTTAGCATAGAAGTATTCGCAGCTGCACAAGCAGAAAAGTTGCAATCTAATTGAGGCTTGGATGCGGACAGTGCATAGTATATAGGAAAATTCTTAGTAATATGAAAGAAAAGCATCACATTGTTATGAAGCATTTTGAAAATCATTTTTTCAATCGAAATGCACAAGTATCGATTCAACTGTAAGATAACCGAAACTTCTTAAGAAATGAACTAGCAAACGGAACCACAACCAACAAGCCGATGACAAAATGAATAGTAAAGAAATTAACATAGGAGAAAAGAGCACATACCTATATTTATAAAATAGAAATGACCACTATTGATTGGTCACCTAAAAATCTACCAACATAGGAATGGCAGTCTCTCCACGCTGAAGTAAAAAAAAAGCCTGAATCAAGGAGACCTCACATGTTAATTAGCTTCTCAATAAAAAGCAAGCCAAACAGTAACCAACAGTGATCTCAAATGGAATCAAACTGAGAAAAGATGAAGATTTTATTTCAATTCAAGGGAAATGTAAACAGAACCAACCGTCATCGACATACTCTAAACCTGTGGTGAAATACAACTCTCAAAACACCAGACTTAAAAGGGCTAGAATTAATAGAATTAGCCCTTTAGTTGCAGTTTAAAAAATTCCATTGAGTTTTCCTGACAATAAATGGACTTTGAAGATTTCCATAAAAATGGCTGAATTGATCCCCAAGCCTTGTACAGTGGATTAAAGTATTAATCTCGAGTACAAATAAAAATTACTACAATATTTTTAAGTATTTTAAAAGACCCTAAATAGATATTCCAAGGTCAGATAAAAATATTCCTTTCTTCAAGTCGGGAAAGTAGAGTAAAATATTATTTTACTCTACTTTCCCGACTTGAAGAAAGGAATATTTTTATGTTTATTTTAAATGTCATTTCTTTCATTATTAACTGATATCAACGACAACAAAAAAAACAAAAAACAATGGTACTTCAGGTAGCATGAAATCATGTAAACAGTAAGCCCTTGCTCAGTAAACCCTCAAGTTGGTAATTATCAGCGAAAATTTTCAGTCTAAACACGAGTTACCTCAAAGCTATGTTATTTGCATTACTTTTTTGCAACGTTGCATTTGACGTGGCTCTATGACTTTTAAGGAAGATTGCTAATATTCTGATCACATAAAGCGAACATTGATTTTGTCAAAAGTCAATCTTGACTACAGTATTAGCCTACGCTGATGGTACGATATAATCAGTGATAAAATTCTTAAAAAATTGGTGAAAAACACAATAGAAAATCATCACTTAAAAATAATATTAATACAACAGAGCAAGAAATTGTGGAGAAAGAAAACAGTGGTAATCAATTAAGGAAAAAGACGAAAGAAACCGAAATGTGTTGTCTTTTGGTGATCATGGATAAACACGAGAAAAAAAGCTTAACAATTAATAACCACCGTGGGATTTATAAGTCAAATCCAAATGAAAAATCGATCTTACATAAAAACTGAAAATTCTGAGAACAATAGCTTTACTCATGTAGATCGTGCATCATCATCATCATCATCATCATCATCATCATCATCATCATCATCGTCATCATCATATTCGGTTTAACGTCCATTTTACATGCTAGCATGTGCCATCTTGAAAATTAACCAAGACACAGACAAACAACAAAGACAGGGAAAGGTGGATGGAGTAAAAGACAAGGGAAAATCGGGGTTTTATGAAGAAAATGATGACCAATCATAAGACTATTATAAAAAAATGTGATAATAAGATAGTATAGAGGAAGGGGATTTAGAATTGTAGGAAAGCGAAAAATATGTAAGTACCTAACCGGGTTCTAACCAGTGCTCTCTCAAAGTGTGCAGACTTATTTTTAACTTTTCAACAAATTTAAATCCTCCTTATCTATAAAATTTACTATTGTAAAAATGTTCATGCCTTCTATGTATGCTGGGATTAGCTGATTTCACCTTGAAAGGGAAGTCGTCATTTTAGGGCAGGGTGAGCCCTACACGCGTGATTAAGAGGAGACGTCCAACAATGGAGAAAGAGGGGGCGGGAGTCAATGAAAGAAATGGTTGCAAAAATTATCTGGTTAAAAACGAGCACCGAAGCACCAAAACTTCAGTTTCGGTGCTTCGGTGCTCGTTCTTAACCAGATAATTTTTGCGGTTATCTTATGGTTAAGTCGATACTTGTGCATTTCGATTGTAAAAACACAGAGCATTTGGCCAATGATAGCCATGGGCAAGGGTTCGAACCCAGTTCTCTACAGAAAAAGAAAATTACAAAGTTGAAAAACTGGCTATTTATATCATTAGAAAATGTAAAAAGTGCAGTAATAAATGTTAAAATCTACCCAAAAATCAGATAAATTCAAAATTTTTAAGATTTAGTAAACTTAAAACATAGCACAATAGCAAAAAATATGGAGAAAAATGACTCCGGAAATCTATGGCACAGCAAAAGGCAAGGAATAGCTCACTTACTTACCATTTGTCGAACAAGAGAAGAAAAAGAAGAAAAAGAAGGAGAAAAAGAGGAACTGCAAATTATAGAGAGAAGTTGAAAGAGTTGACATAATACATTTGTACTTATAGTTTGATTTGTTGCTGATTCGAATTTGATTTGTTGTTGATTCGAATTTGTTGCTGGTTCGAATTTGAGTTGTTGTTGATTCGAATTTGACTACCTCAGCAAATACTTGTACAGAGAAGGTTATTTACAATGATGAACAATGCTAGTCGCGAAAGGTAAATTTTTAATGCTGCTCTTATAAAAAAACAGTCTTCCAAGAAAGTTTAATTTAACATGAAATGTTAAAAAATATATACCAAATTCTCCCTGTACAACTAAGTTATAGCAAATATTAATGTAGAAAATACTTCAATCTTGTTTTTGAATCAATCAGTTCATCACGGTACCTTTTTCGGGTCCGAAGGTAAGAGATCAAAGATATCTAATTTTAAGTGCACATTTCATTATGGCCCAGCGGAAAACTCCAACGCTTCAAAAGCTGCAAACCAGTTTAATTAAATTGTACAGCTCTTTTTATACGTTTCTAATTCCCAAAGACGAAAAGGAGTGAGGACATTCTGCAGGCGCTGAAGTGCGTTGGGCTGATACTTTGGAGACAAAATGGAGCAAAAATCCTTTCCGATAAAATACGAATCAATTGCTTTCAGTCTGAGAAAAAGAGTATTTGTTTTCTGAAATGTCGAAAGATATACACTGACAGAAAACGTACTGTTGACAAGCCTTAATAGTCAAACCATTTATGAGGAAGGGTCAATGTGTTTAAGAAAGGTATACAGAGATTATATTGCTTGTGGTGATGGAGTTTGTAGTTGGAAAAAAGTTGTGTAGTAGTGATGAGGTCATCTGTTTTCATTGTGTGCTTCATTAGAAGCAGGTGCATGGAAAGAAATTTTTTTTTAACTTTACCGATTTGTTGTTTTATATAGAGGGGGAAAGGTCTGTTTTTGAAATC
Organism: Morbakka virulenta; assembly: GCA_003991215.1. NCBI lineage: Eukaryota > Metazoa > Cnidaria > Cubozoa > Carybdeida > Carukiidae > Morbakka > Morbakka virulenta. The sequence continues at coordinate 2,252,572 of RDPX01000047.1, read as the reverse complement.
GGATTCGATTTGGTTTGCCTAATTCAATGCTGTTTTTTTCTCTAGCAAAAAAACAAATAGCCTGGATGCATACATACATACATTCATAAATACATACATACATAAATACATACATACATACATACATACATACAAACATACATATGTTCTTAAGCCAATGGTCCTTACGGGACTCTAGGGCACTGATTAACATACAAGTCAGTTTGACAAACTGAAACATTCTCTTAGTGCATTCCCGTAGAAATGTCTCTAACGACTTTCCTTTTTTTTACTTCTTCTGCTATCACATTTTCTAGCACTGTCTTATTACGGTTGGCTGTTCTCGTATGAATGAGATATAAAAGAGCTTCATTTAAAATGGCAGAGAGGAGAAATCAAAGTACCTCTACATCTATATTTCTATTTTTATAATGATGTCAATTAAGGCCACTCCGGTCTTTGTTTTTGTTGACAGCAACACTGTTTGAAACTTTTAAATAGCCTTATTTAAAAAAATCGAGGAATAAACAAGCAGTACCTGACTCAGTTTTATAAATTCTGACTTGTTTATAATAAGAATAGATGTTCAAAGTTTTTAACTTTTTCGACTTTACTATTGATTCTGTTCCATTCTTTTAGCCTAATGGTTATTAACAATCAGTTTATTTCATTAAAGTTTATCATTACAACTCTTCTCACATTCAACTAATTGCATTGGTTTATCATATTTCATTACAGATTTTTTCATGAAGGTGACCTTTTGTATATCATTTTATTTTATGGACATAGGCAATGCGAGAACAGAATAATTGTCCGTTCTTCTGAAATTGATGCACCTTTCTCTTAAAATACGCGTCTCAGGGCCTTTTGATTGATTTTGGAATTAACTGGAAAATTTTCCTTAAGTATGTGGGACTTAATTTATTTTGTTCGATGTTTTATTATTGTTTCCTGACGAAATTTTTCGTGACAAGAAAAAAATGGGAAGAAATAAGTATCACAATTACAAGCTTCTCGTAACTCCACTACACTGCATTTTTCTTACATTCAAATTAAATTAAACCACAGTTATATTAGTTAATGCTCCCTTTTTCATGTTGGTTGACACAATGCAGGTCACACACGGTAGGCACGGTTTATGCACGAGAATCATGCATAAACCCTTATGCACGTGAATCATGCATAAACCCTTGTGCACGAGAATCATGCATAAACACTTATTTGATTATTACTCAGATCATATAATTACTTTCTACTGAAAATGTATTTCTAACAAGTCAAGTAGTAATCGGAGATATAAAATATTACCATGTTTACTCCTGCAAAAAGTTACTGCTGAAAACAGACGCCTGATAAGCTGTAGTAGCCATAATACTCCCCACCCGCAGTGGCGAGGGGTATTATAAGTAAAGAGGGGCTGTTCTTAAGGCCTTCTCCCTTCCTTGACTCACAAGGATCTGGAAACAACTGTTCTTTATTTTACGTCGCAGGCTACCGCTTTCCTTGGCCCTTTGTCAGATATATTACACTATCAAGATTCGCTTTAAATCTTCCTCTCAAGATACCATGTCAAACCAAAAAGCTCATCCTTTTTGTTTACATTCAGCACTTATCTCGCATGTTACTTCTTTAGCAATCTTGGCGTTTTCCAAATTGTTCACACCCCCTTTACACACTATCAAAAGTTTTCTTTCACTTTCAACTCATTCCACATCCATTTCTCGAGATTAAATCTTCTGTCCTAAATTCTTGACTTCGATTTTTTGTACAAAACCATTGGCTTTTAACTTCTAAATGAATCATTAAAAAACAAAAAATTTCACATTGTCATTAAAAATTTCGTTTCTTGAAACCTAAATAAATGATTTAATATGACTGCTTTCAATAACATTGGAAATACAATAACCCTAAATACAACGTAGTCGAATCGAAGCTAATTTAAGGTTTATGTGCACATTGTCGATTGGACACGTGGTAGTTTTACCGCCCTGAAAACATGGATCAGACCATACGGACTTACGCCATCTCAGCGTCTTTCCTTATAACTACTTTCCTCATAACTACCAGTGAGCATTCTACATATCTCGACAGTCTTCAATTTCATGCCCTTTTTAATAATGCCTACATTTATAAGGATATTGCTCATTTTCCCTATCTGGCTTCTGAAACGTATATTCAAGCTTGATGGCAACTGCTTAAAACCTAATTTCCGTGGTAGGATTCTGAATGCATATCACTTTCATAAGTAATACTATCAATAACGTCAATATGACATGATCTTCCCCGACACGAACCGTATCGAGATGGTGCTAATAATCCTTATGAACGTTTTCAACGTAAACATAAGGGATTCGCAATACTTTATCTACATCAGGTTTGATTTTTAGTCTCTTTTCCCCTTTGTTAGCTCTAGAGCCAGGCTCTGTTAGTGCATACAATTTTCCGCCTGGTCCGTTACAAGTAACGTTATGCTTAAATTCTTGTTAACAAGTCCCAAGCCGGCTCTCGCAACTACTTTAAAGGTCACAAATGTCTTTTCACTGTCACTATGGAATGGAAAGAAACCTTTACTTTTTAGTTTCAATTAACGTTTAGTTGCCCGGTTTGCAACTCAGTAAATGAAACTCAGGCTAGGCTTTTTGTAATATTCTTGATTCTATAGAGTCAACTAGAGCCATAGATGTCGGAGCTTTATCATATCATGAGTCGTAGCTCAGAAAAAGCTTACGACCTATGAGACGATCAAACTCTATATCTTTGGCCTAGGATGTTTACACACATTGGTATTTCCCTCCAGCGTATCTTAAGTCAGAAGAATCATACACGAAAGGCATACCTAAAAGGAAATTTCCCAATTCCAAAAATTGAAGTGATTTTTCCCGCTACATTTCTTGCGTATGCCCTAAATTCTACATTTTGATGCTACCTAAAATTAATTATACCCACCGCCATCTGATGCAGTGCCACAACAATTTGCAGTTTCTTGAAGCTTCTAGAATTTTTGTCCTACCTTCATTCACATTATTCAGCCTCCCCCCCCCCCCCTACTATCGACAGCCTCTTGCTACAGTCAGATCAGACTTATTTTAATCTTTTAAAAGCTGGAAGCTCGCTACAAAATAATCCTTTCAGATACCTGACCCTTGTTTCTTTAAAATTCTAGTTGTTTTGTTTTCAGTTAATGCACACATTGTCTCCTACCCTCTTTTATAACGTTTTTTCAAAGCCCTAGAGACGACTTTATGGATTGATAGGTCCACTTCTTCTTTCAGGGTCAATTTTTCGGCCTCAAAACGAACAAACTTTCTCCCCTTTGAACAAAATTGTGCCAAGAAACTCTATCTACATAAAATTCAGAAGACGTGACGTCTGCACCTATTCCCGTTAAGCTGAGGGTTCAAAATAGTGTTGTGACTTCCGTTTTCCTGTTTTGACTCAACTTATGAGTGTTATGACTCCTGGTTTCAAACAGGAAGAAATGTGTGATGGCTGTGGGTAATTAGTGAAAAATTATTTTTATCACATGGTTTCCTCCCGTTACGTTCAGAGCAAAACAATGAGGAAGCAAACCAAGAATTAGTATGTTAGACTTCGAGCAAGGGTGCACTTGAGAGTTCAAGGAAGAAAAGCCGATGAATTCGCCAAGTTAATTGTTGTTGCCAAAATTTAAGGATAAAATTTCAATAGAATAATACCCCCCCTTCCATTTGCCCAATCAGCCCCCCCCCCACCATAATGACATCCTTCAGTCGTTCAGTGCATCACATGCGATATATTTAATTTCTAGATGTCGAAAAAACTAATGCGTTTTCCATCAAGGACTTCCACAAAACTGAAATTAACACGCGTGCAAGACGGTTGTTAATTAATTAGGAGTGCCGAAACGTGCTCTTTAACAAGTGTGTTCGTAAGTTCGTGGCCTGCCTCTATTGTTGTTAATTACTCAAGTCAGGGTGCATTTATGACTTCAGTGCTCTTCACATATTGGAGCCTTGCGTGAACTGCATGTGCCTACTTCAATGTTACTCTTCAAATCAGATTATATCGGTTTTAATATCATTTTCCCCAAGCAAAATCTAATAACTGCTGCTTTACAGACAAAAAAAAAGAGAAAAAATGGTCTTGTTTCAGTTGCATCTTTCATAACAGCAATAAAATAAATAATAATAATAATAAATAGGGACGACTTATATTTTGATAGTTTAATTTGATGATAAAACTTTCCAAAAATAAATGCTGAATGTGATTGATAGCAGGACAATAGTTATTACTGAATTGTATGAATTTCTTTCCCAGCGTGTCGTAGTGACGATGGTAGTTATGGTTGACGAAAAGTGCCCAGTGATTCTAACAATAACTCTAACGAATCTACTAAAACAGTGTAAAAGGTATTTTACCAACCTATTAACTTCTCTTTTAAGACTAACTATGTGATAATTAAATAGGTTTTCGCTAGACAATAGTGCTGGTAAGAATAAAAAACAGTTGAGATGTTATCTGGATCTTTTGAAAATGTTGAAACAATTAGGTTTTAAAAAAAGTTATATTTAAAGTTACTCTCACTCGGATTGTCTGCGACAGCTCGTTTTGAATTCATATCAACATTATTCTTTAGAAGCACTACTAAAAAATATTCGTGTGTGGCATCCTTCCTTTCCTTTTGCTAAAAAACCATCAAAGGTCTCGTATATCTATGGGTTTATTCCAGTGAAATCCAACTAAAGTTCTGGATCAAAATAAATTTTTATGTGATTAAATTAATTGTCCATTAGTCAGCTGAAGTGTAGTCCTGTCACTTTATATGGTCTCCAGCATTATTACCACAAATATGTGTTACCTATACATATTGGAGACTTAGGCAAAAGCCACGCGTCATTTTTTTTATTTCTCAGATAGTTTGCATTAAGTGATCAATACTTTATCTAATAAAACCAGGAAGTTCTCTTAACGGTCAAACCGCGTCCACAACATTTTCATCTGCAAAAGCATAAGAAAATAATAAAAGAAATATTTCAGAGAATGGCTTTTGATCTACTACAAGAAACGTAATATTTCATAGGTTTCAAAAAGGAAAAGGAGGTATTTGCAATAGGAAATAAATAATTGAAGGTTCCACCTACCAGGTTACAAGACGAGTGAGCGATAAAATGAAAAATAGTGAAACAGTAGGATACAAAGGATGACTAAAGGCCAAAGATGAAAGTAGGTTTCTATGCTGACAGTCTGTAACGCAGCTTATAAATGAAGCCTTCAAACAATAATTGTCTTATGTGTGACACGTCAGCAAAATTTGTGAAATGGTGGACTGGGGCGAGTCCCTGTTTTCACCAGATAATAAAACAGTTTTACCGTACAAGAAAATAATATTACCTGTGCATGCCAATGTCGTACTTTCCATGGACAAAGCTGGATTGTGAATGTAAAATAACATCAGAATTAATAGCCTATTGCATCCTTCAGTTAACTCATCAATTCATTCGGCTGCAGTTGGGTACAATGATAAAAACTTCAGCAAACCACAGACAAGCATTCACGCATACACACATTGGAGGCTGAAACCTTCAACGGAAAGTTGTCCGCTTAAGACGTTCTGTATAACCGTACAGCCGTCCAAACTGCAACTCCAGGCAAATAAAGCAAAGCACAACATTTACATATCAATGTGATGTCCAGATTTTGCAAGGGCTGCTGCATTTTTGACAGACATGTGGGCCAACCAAGTGGTCCAGAACATTTGTTTGGAGATAATACTGTTCTGGGTTGGCGAGTAAGGAGATGATGACACTACTTGATGTGTTGTGTCGTGCCTTACCATGGATTTTTATTGAAAAAGCAAACATACAATTGACAGTGCATTCAAGTCTGATGCTGTGCCAGTTGGCACTGAGGAAAGCATCGGTTGGACTCTTGCAATGGTTGTACATTCACATTTCTGATGCCTGGAAATCTGGCTACTTCAGTTCGTAATGAGCAATTCTGGTATCCAGTGATACGTAATCCATGATAAAGCAAGGGGGAAAGATAGGACCCTGAAGAGATTTCATTCAAGTTCGTTTCTATCCTTGAAAATGTTTAAATGGTTTGGAACTGAAAGAATGAATATCTTAAAGATTTCAATGAACTGCTTGCGAGTGTTAATATACTTTAATCAGCGTTCGTCTCAACGTTTTTCAGTGTACTAATACCTGTGCAAAACGAGGCTAATGGCAGCTGTTAATTACCTCTCAATGGTTTTTCAGAAAAAGCTCTCCCGGGTTGTCCAGCAGCATCTTTCAAATCTATTTTGGTCCAATGTCTCGATCAATTATTACGTCGGGTTTTGTTTTGGAACAATACCCATGACAGCGTCTTCACAGTTGGGCTTTACGTTACGTCATTGAGTTTTGCAAGCTTCCAGTGGAAAGATTTGTTCCGTCAACGTCCCAGTCAATTACCTCATCAAAGTGTGTTGAAAAACAAGACATATTAGGTGCTGAATCCATATGACAGGCTGAGCGCGAGGAAACAGAAAGTTACAAAAGTTAAATTGCTTGGTGGAGGAGGTCAGCAATATTACTGATTTCCACTGCTCCCTACTGCAGCATGGTCAAATTTTAGAAATATAATCTCCTTGTGCAGAGTTGAAATGGCATTTTCCCGTAGAAGGCAAGGTGGCCTAAAAGCATCCTGCTCGACTAACGCAAGAGCCACTATAATTCAAGCTGAGTTTAAAATAAGGGATAAAAACCCCATTACTTGGGCTTAACACAAATAAATTACATATTTTTGTTTAAAACCTTTAGTTCGTCCAGGATTTCGTTGCTCATTAATCTTTGAATCATGCCCGGTTACTGTGCCAGTGTGACCCCTTTAAATATAGCAAAATTTACGTTTTTTAACTTTTGCTAAAAATACTGCCACTCTTTCCTTTATGGTACATCTGACTATATTTGTACTTTTATATTTGGAATGCATTAGTTTTCAGGTGGATTTTGTTAAGCTTGGTCGCAGGTGTTAAAATGTTTTGTGTTTATCTGCAAAGTTTATGAGCTGCGTTTATGCGGCTTTCATCACAAAATATCTATTTGGTAACAGGTTAAGTATAGAAGGTTAATGAATTGTGAAATATCATTTAGCTTAGGCTCAGAGAATGTTGTTGGATAATGATGTCTATTTCAATCTATTTCTGAATAAAATATCTCCTATTTCTGCTCCCTTAGTGACGTCTATATTCTATAATTTCGAGTTTTGTTTGACATAAGTACAAGTATTTAACTAAAATAAACCATTTTCTGCATTCCTTGCATTTATTGTCAGAAACCGAAGCAAAGTTTAATATATCTTGCTGGCCAACCAAGTGCACATGGCTATGTGATCAAACACAGAATAAGGGGAAAGTAAAAACAATTTTGGGTCTCGAATCAGGCTCAGACAGCAACTGGGTCAGTAAAACTATGTTTATGTCAGGGGATATAGAAGGGTGGTATAGAATACACTGCACAGTGCATCGAATGACAAGATAACACATGTACGGTAAAAGTCACATTTGTTCTTAATGATATGGAGATAGAATAGAGCCGGATTCCCTGAGTTCAAACACTCTTTAAAGTATTGAAGATATTGAACAACAACAGTACTACGTTTTTTGTTGTCTTTAAGTGTACCTTCTTTCACATAAAATTTTATACCGTTTTGTTTAATTTACAGCACGACCATTTTACAGCCGACCTCCTGGTGAAGAGCCCTCTCACCCGTGGCAATCTTATAATGAGTACCTCAACAGCTACACACTTCTAATAATAAGAACTTTCCGTCCTAAAAATATCCAAAACAGAATCCAAAGATTGAAAAAGGTATAACTTTATGTCCTGTACATACATGAAAATGTTGTGTACCTATTCCATACTTCTGATAAGAAATCTTTTAACACTTCACCCGAAAAGGCATTATTAAAATTCTAAATCCCAGGCGAAAATATAAATGTATTGATCCTGATTTTTTCTTGAGCTATGATATCGGATCCATTTAGAAATAGGCTGTGGATTAACAACTAAAGTTCAAATGTATCCAGGATTCTTTTGCTACCAATTCGTCCATGCAGCGGCCATCGGCTGTGGGTTCTGAAGGTAAGACATCACAACTGCTGATACTGACAATCTACAGATGAAATGATAATCCGTATATTGCATGTTGTATATGCCTACAATTGCATAATTATCATAGTTACCAAGAAACAACGTTTGCTTACTAAGAGTATCGTAAAAATGCAAATATACAATAGTTACAAATGACATTTCTAAAATAACTTTTGATTAGAACTACTACTTACACTAAAGGCCAAAATTACTTAAGCGACCAACAGGCAATCATTTCCATCAGCCAATTCTACATCTCTGGGGTATAACAGATGGAAATCTCTTACTACCGCCCTATGGGTCTGTCACGGGTTGTGAAGGGGCAGATTAAGTAAGTAAGTAGCAATTTTAGATCGTCTTCCCATAATCAACTCTGAGCAGTGAAAGTTTTCTAAGCTCAGGAGTTATTCAAATAAACATGAACTAATGGGTAACATTAAATGCTATTAATTTACCACCCTAATTAGCCAGTAATGAGGATAGTCAATATCATATTCAAATTACTTTTCCCGTTTCAGGCATAATCTACACTAAATAACTTACTGTGGGGGATTGGCAGTGAGCAAGAGATACTTCAAAAATAATTTCCAAAAAAGGGTCAACTGAAAAGTAGTAAACTATTAGGGAGCTATATGAGCACAGAAACTGACATCAACATAACGAATGGGTTTTATACATTAAAAAACCCCAAAATGCATATGAATCAAAACGTATTAATTGAGGTCAATAATTGTCATTTAAACAATGTTAGTCAATAACTAACTGTCAACTGGTTTCACACAAAACAACAATCAATAGACAGTGACATTAAGTTTGATGAAGCGCATTGCACAGACGGCAATTACGGTATGTAACTGTTGCAATCTATATCGAACGTTTTCAAACAATAAACGTTTCGCACGGTCTTATTTCTAATGGAACACAACAAAAACATCCTGTTAAAAATTCTATATTCATAAAAAAACTTACAAGAAACTGCTAAACATCTGTCTTGCATCCTCTGATGCCCTTGAATTGGCAAAACTAATAAATGAGCAGTAAACAGCAGCCCAAGCAGCCCATTTAACCTAAGTAAAAAAAACACACACGAATAACAAATTTATTCTCTAATACCGTGGAATGACAATCACAATTAGTTTTTCTTTCCACCGGCTTACGTAAAAAATAGGCTGGTTGGTGAAAGAAAAACGAGAGACATCCCCGCTCTGTGTCCCCAGCCCTACATAATTAAAGATGCATAAACCTCACCTTAGAACTCTCTACCATATAGAACAGCCCTCTTACATTTAACAAATCATAATACAGAGATCCCATCAACATCAATATCACTGCCCTAGGTAGGGCGTTAAACTACATCTGGAGGAGAGGCTCCAGTCCGAGAGCTGTAAAGTTTTCTAAAAGAAGAAAACAATGAAACTTTCCTTTTGGTTCCACTCGTCCCGGGTCCAACAACCGTGTGGTAGTACTTGTCATGGTCCAACCAATGTGTTAAATATAAAATCAGAACACTTCATGTACATGAACTAATCCACCAACCAACTGGTCCCTTACTGGTCTAATCTGTTTGGGTAAAGGCTTGGAAATCTCAACTCTGAATTCAAATCCACTTGCTGCCTTTTATGTTACGGGTTTTTAGACAAAAACTAAGGCCCGTGCCCTCAAAACTTGCAAGTTGATGAAAGGAACGGATTCCAGTCATAAAAACTCTGACACAGAAAAAGTTATGAACCTCGAACAAAATGAGAATGGAAATATGTTTAAGGCGTACTCTGTTAGTGGCAACCAACAACCAAACCAATAGATCGCTATTAAAATAACGTTCATCATGAATGATAGCTTTTTCAATAGCACTCGACATGACCAAAGGGTCCAGAATAAGAAAGGTGAAAACAAGTGTATTTTCTATCCAATACTGAAAACAAAGAGAAGGTCGTGAATGCCCAGCTTTCTTATTTTGACGCCTTCGGTTCAGTCGAGTGCCAGCGAAATAGCTATCGAGCAAAATGAATTTTCATTTTAAAAGCGATTTTTACGTTTTGTACCACTACCGTTTTATTAGAATCATAAATCTCAAACGCGTCATCATCCTCTTCTCTCTGTTCACCCCAAACCTGATGCGGCCAAGAAAAAAAGGGGGAAGTTAAGAAACGGTAGATGAAGTAATAATAAAAATATCTGGCCACAAGAAAACAATACTACATGAAATAAATTAAATTTACACCCAAGACAGGAGCCTTGAAGAGCAGAATCCCATGGAGAGAACAGATATGGAACAAGGAATGTAGAAGGCCTCGGGGTGGGAATTTTCAACAAGCAGCCACCAATTCATTCCCAAAACAGCCCAAAGAACAAAGAACACCTAATGAGATTCACTAAAGAAGGTGGAGAATAATGGGTTCCCTGTGTACTGGTAGGAAAGTCTATGATGGAGTTAACAACTGCAAAGCCATACACGGAAAAGCAGTTGTAAGCAAACACAGTATGTTAGTATCTGTCATCAAAATCGAGAGAGAAAAAAGCCGAGGAAAAGGCAGCTGTAACCAAGAATCAAGCTGTGGGAGTTAAAAGAAGAAAAAAAGGGAAGGAAAAAAAGAAAACGACAAGATTACAAGTCAAAGAAATATGTGCTGTAAAGTAAGGTAGTCAATACTACTTCACCGAGCACCTGAAGGTAAAAAATGATAGAGAAAACTTGGAGGTGAATGTCAGAAATTCCAATTTGACAAGAAAGGGAGTGAGTGGGGAAAGCCGTGTTAGGAATTAAGTCAGGTAAAGCAACCGGTTCTAGTTGAGTGAATCTGAGACCTTTAGACCATATGGAATGGATAAAGGATGATAGAGGAATGACATTAACTGAAACTGTACAAATCTACAAGAAAAAATGAAGAAGAAGAAGAAGACGAAGAAGAAGACTGCTATGACTCAAATTGAAAGACAATAACGATGGAGATATAGTGGGGCTAGAACTAGAAAAGGAAGTCACAACAAAAAGAGGTAGGTAGAGGAAGAGCACCCGACCAATAGACTCTGCTAATAAGAATCAAGGCTAGAAAAAATATTGACTTACTCATGCGTCTCCTAGTCTCCCGTTTAGTCCATGTTATCGGCCTGATATGTCTCGTGTCTTTCCAAAGGTGTAAGTGACCAGGCCATTTAACATCTTGCCTTGTGATTCAGGCTGATCACTTGAGGGTTTTTTTTCAAATTAAATAAGACACAAACTTGTTTCCTTCAGCAGGACCATTCGTTGATTTTAATGACTTACAGATAGTTTTCAATGCCTTAACTATGGTTTGCCCAGAGCTATGCATTAATAATAGTAATATTCGTAGATAATAATGACAAGAATAATAATAATAACAACAAATATAATAATAATAATAAACAAAGTTCATGTCCAGCATGACAGCCCGCACAGGGAGATGGTATTCACCAGCCAGACAAGAAAACGTAACCCCGGCTAACGACCAGTAGATTTAGAGGTTAAGCACCATCACCAATATGTTGGTAGTACCACTGATGGTCGATGTTTGCATTCCACCCAAGACATCAGCCATACCCAACACTTTCCAACTGCC